>JAQPZY010001666.1:7240000-7840000 GCA_029931535.1 Margaritifera margaritifera | reverse complement strand
CCTTGTTAGATAATTTATGTGGTGGAACTATGTTTGGGAATGGAGGTCGGAGGAATATGAAGGTATGCTGTGGGTGGAATGATATATATAAGGCAGTCTCACTACAAGGTATACTCTATGGCTTCCATGGACAGCATTATAATGAGGGAGTGCAGTATCATGTATTTCATTATAAATCAGTCTCAATATAAGGTTGTATACTCTATAGCTCCCATGGACAGTTTTATAATGAGGGAGTGCTGTATCATGTATTTCATTATAAATCAGTCTCAATATAAGGTTGTATACTCTATAGCTTCCATGGACAGCATTATAATGAGGGAGTGCTGTATTATGTATTTCATTATAAATCAGTCTCAATATAAGGTTGTATACTCTATAGCTTCCATGGACAGTGTTATAATGACTACTGTACCAAGGCAATTTCATTTAAAAGGTTGTTTACTCTATAGCTCCCATGGACACCATTATAATGAAGTAGTACTGTATCATGTACTTCATTATTAGGAGGTATCACTATAAGGTGGTATACTCTATTACTCCCATGGACAGCATTATAATAAGGAAGTAACAGTCTCACTATAAAGTTGTATACTCTATTGGTCCTATGGACAGTATTATAATGAGGAGTACTTATGTACTTTATAATAAGAAAATTTTAGGACTTTGGGAGTCAAAGTTAAATGATAAACAAATAATATACACATTTTAGGACTGACGGAGTCAAAGTTAAATGATAAACAAACTAGTTCATATCTGTCTATGGCTATGAAAATCCTTTCCGCAGAGATTTAAAAATGGGAAGTGGTGGAATTATTGTCTATGTCAAAAATGGTCTGGCTTTGAGTAGAAAAGATGATTTACAATCTAATGATGTTGAGTTAGAATCTAATGATGTTGAGTCTGTTTGGTTTCAGTTAAACACTACAAAGGCAAGACTGTATCTAGTTGGGTTTTTATACAGGAGTCCTGCAATCCATATCTAGTTGGTTTTTTATACAGGAGTCCTGCAATCCATATCTAGTTGGCTTTTTATACAGGAGTCCTGCAATCCATATCTAGTTGGTTTTTTATACAGGAGTCCTGCAATCCATATCTAGTTGGGTTTTTATACAGGAGTCCTGCAATCCATATCTAGTTGGTTTTTTATACAGGAGTCCTGCAATCCATATCTAGTTGGGTTTTTATACAGGAGTCCTGCAATCCATATCTAGTTGGCTTTTTATACAGGAGTCCTGCAATCCATATCTAGTTGGTTTTTTATACAGGAGTCCTGCAATCCATATCTAGTTGGGTTTTTATACAGGAGTCCTGCAATCCATATCTAGTTGGTTTTTTATACAGGAGTCCTGCAATCCATATCTAGTTGGTTTTTTATGCAGGAGTCCTGCATCCTTGGCCCAACTGGAATGAAGATTTTGTAATCCAACTTGATAATGTCTTGAATGAAGGGTTGGACGTTTATATTTTAGGTGACTTTAACAAAGATTCAGGTTGACATCTACACCACAAACACTAACTGTTCATATGTACACAAACTCTCATGGGAATCTTACAAATGTCCATGTCCCCAAAACTGTTCTAAGTGATCATTTTCCAGTTTTCCTCATAAGAAAAGTTAGAAGTTTCAATGTTATTCACATAAAAAAATAACATACAGGCATTCCAAAATCTCGATGATGTGAATTTTAAACTTGATCTTCAGCAAATTCCATGGAATATAACTGAAGTTTCTGAAGACACTGATGATGTATTAAGTACCTGGTCCAAAACTAATTCTTGTTTTTGTCAATAGACATTCCTGAGTAAAATATTGGAGAGTTATAAGTGCCAAACAATCTGATTGGATTACAACTGAGATTTTAGATGCCATAAAAGAAAGAGATAAATTAAAAGCCACAGGAAATGAGCTAGTTTACAGGCAAAAGAGAAATTATGTTACAAAACTGATAAGACAGACTAAAAACTCCCATTATGCAAAGACCATAGAAGATAATAGAAATAATCCAAAAGCCATATGGAAAATTTCCAATGAGTTTGGAGCTGGAAAAGTTAAGAATCAGTCACATAATGTTACATCACTGAAATTAAATGGTATTACTTTTGAATATCCTAATAATATGGCAGATAGTTTCAATGATTTTTATTACATAAATAGCTTCCCACCTGACTGAATCTGCTTATCAGCATCTTCATGACTTCTCTTCTGAAAGTCTTGCAAGCAAGCCCGGCTTTGAAATCCCCATATGAGCTATGACTGTGTTCTTAAATTCCTCCAGCAAATAGATAAGAAAAAAGTCCATGTGACTTGATCAGATTTGATGCAGAATTTTAAAGGCAGATGCTCCAATAATTGCTGAGAGTGTTACATGTACTTTTATATGTAATCATACAAGGACTGGTCAGTTCCCTAAATTGTGGAAACTAGCTAAAGTGATGCCCCTTTTCAAAAATGTAATTAAGGATGAAATCAACAACTACAGACCCATTTTCATCCCTCGGTACTTGTCAAAACAAAATGTGCATGATTCTGTAATTTTGTTTTTACAAAAACACAAACTTCTCAATAAAAACCAGGTTTCAGACAAAACCGCTCTTGTGAAATGGCCACATTATCAATGGTAAACAAGTGGTTAAAAGCCTTAGATGAGGGAAAATGGTTGGAACAGTAATGGTTGACTTCAGAAAGATTGTCAATCTTCTTAAGAAGTGGAAAATCTATCACTGTAGCAAAAATACTTTTACTTGCTTTGTATCATACTTAACAGGTCTCAATAGGTATCATTAAATGGTTTCTGAAGAAAGACCTTTAAGTTGTGGAGTGGCACAAGGGTATATTTTTGGTCCATTTCTTTTCCTCACTTTTATCAATGACTTACCTCTAACTATAGGAAATACAATACAACTTTATCGGATGCAAGAGAATCTCAAAGTGAACTTGAATGCACTCTTCAAAGTGCAAATAAAAAAACTTTCAGTCATGGCATAATGAAAATGGAATGCTACTTTATATGGACAAAACCAAAGTTTTGCTTATCACTACCAAACAGAGGCAATCAAGGCATAACCATCTCAATCTTTTGTATGATAATTCCAGTTTACAAACTGTGAATAATGATAAGATACTTGGTGTGCAAGTGGGTAATTGCTTACTGTGGAATGAGTTTAATATATGTGCAAAGTTTAGGCATGAATGTGGCATTTATATGCATATATTTTGAGTTGTTGTCAATATTGTACATAATAGAGGGCCTCAAGGTAGATTAGTTCTTTATAACTGAGTTACCCTCGTAAAATAAAGAAATTTTTATTATTATTATTATTATTATTATTATATTCATACAAGATCTTGTCAAGACAAAGCTACATGAATGATTCCAACAATAAAATTCTGGGGTCCCCATACCTTAAAATGGGAATTTTTATCACAAAATGAGTATTTGGGGAATTTTTATCACAAAATGAGTATTTGGGGAATTTTTTATCGCAAAATGAGTATTTGGGGAATTTTTAACACCTAGGCATCTGACTTCTAACCTTCTATCCCTCATCATTAATAAAAATTCTCTGTGATTTATTTTCAGATGTCTCTTTGTATCAAATTAAGACATTAATATTACAAGGTTTGTACAAACCAGACTTAGTTATATAACTTATATTCTTGTTTTGTAGAGAAGTTGCCTTATTTTGTAGAAGCAGTCATAGTTGTTGTTGTTGACAATTGCTGTTGTGTTCTTTGGAGAAAAAAAAAGTTTTTGTATAAAAAATCCTTAATACGTGATCGAGTAACTGCAGCCAACAAATTTGTGTTTATTCATATAACATAATACAGTTCTCCATCATTATAATGTGGTAGTCAGAGACCATAACCACCAACCACATGGTGCACCGAACCACATTATATTGAGAACTGCAATACGTATAGAACCATGATATATTAAGAATAGCGTAATATACTGCATGGCGGTATAGCGGAACTATCAATTGTTTTAAATAATGGCATTTTGAAAAATATAGATACAAGACTAAGCTTCACCGTGTTTTCTTTTGACCCATATTGTTATACATTGGTATGATTTTGGTCAGGGGCCCATAGTGGTACTGCATTATACAGTATCAGGAATTGCGTTATACAGAGGGAGATCTGTATAATTTTAGTCTGCATTATAATAATTCTGTTCATTACTTACATGTGTTACTGGAATAAAGGTGCTCGATGATCATATTTCATCGTTAGTTAGTTCCACGTCAAATTAAAGATTTCTTCCATTCTAAAGGATAGAAATCTTCTGCAGCATATTTGACACATGGACACAAATCAACAAACTAGAATACTGAACACTATTAAATACCAGAAGTTAAGTCACAGTAAAAGTAATTAAGTGTCTCATGTTAGACCATGACTCAAAGCATACCTTGGCAGATGAACCACAGGCCTTGTGTTCAATTTAAGCAATTCAAAGCATGAATGTGTGTATCAGTCATAACCAGTATGTTCTGTCAACTATTCAAACAGATCATCAAAAACACTGTTGTAATTAACGGAGATATACATCTCTGTTGCTGTGAAAATAGAGGAGCTGTCTGCACCCTTGCCAGCTGTTCAGGTCACGTAAATGCACAAATGTTGGAGAATCCAATACTTATTATGTTTAAATGCACTTAAAAGCAATGCCAACATGTTTTCTGGTAAGGAAAAAGGTAAAATTACGGTCCCGATCTAGTAACACATTAAAGACATGAATGGAATGAGGAAAAAGTTCTGGTAAGCAAGATTTGCTAACTTTCGATTGGGATATTTCAAAACAAAAAATCTGGGGCCATCAAATGGAAATTAGGGCCACCAAGTGACCCTAATTAATATAGCAGTATCAACCCTGAGTTACATAACAAATTTAATCAAAATATAACAATTACTGGTAAAGATAGAAAAATATAGCCATAATTCCATTAATTGTTGACACAGCTGGCAATCAAGGTAATTAGAGTGCTCATTAATATAAAGCTACAAATAAAAATTGGTTGAAATCCAGCAATCCCTGTAAGCCAATGTGTGAAAAGTATGGACCGATGGATGGACTGAGAGATGGAAATGGCGATTACTAAAGCATTCCTGCCAACTTTGTCAAACAGGGCCCTAATTACAGAAGTGGCATGTCTTCGATACACACCCTTAATTTCAATGATGTAAGAGAACCTTAGACATAGTCTCTGTCATTGGTTTCAATGATGTAAGAAAACCTTAGACATAGTCTCTGTCGTTGGTTTCAATGATGTAAGAAAACCTTAGACATAGTCTCTGTCGTTGGTTTCCAGTGGAAATAATATTACCTACCGGTAATGCATATTTTGAAGAAACAAAAACACAAATAACTAAAATATATTGTGTCTTGCCATCCTTAACAAAAGAAACTATCCATCATTTCAAATGAATTTCATGATACGACTCGAAAATTGTCTGTATTTTCCAAGATTTGGCAAGAAAAAGATTGAAATTTTGCATCGAGCTGAAACAAATTCATTTGAAATGAGCACAAATGTAAGATTTGTTAAACTCATTACCAAATGAAAGAAAAAAAACCTGATTTAAACCAATAAAAAAACAAAATAATGTATTGAAATGACAGTCATTAATTCAGACTCCTCCAACATCAAACCTTTGCAATATATGCCACCATGATGTACTTTGTGATGTCATAAGGTTTTATTACAAGATGCAATATGAAAAAAAATACTGCATGGCTTTATTAACCTAATAACACATTAATAATGATAAAATATAATTAGATAGTCAAACAATGTCCACTTTGACAAAAGTTTAACAAGTAAAAGGCCTCAACAAATGCTCAAGTTGGACACTGCATGATTGCCCCTGAAAGTTTAAATCGGCAGATTTTTAAAATAATTTCTTGTAGTCACCCAACATATGCAACTTATTTTCAAATCTACATGATCTTTTCTACATGCACACCCTTTCAACTCTCCTTCATACACTGTCTCTACATACCCAACTGTATAATCCAGGTCTAAACAGACTGCTCACAAGTTTGTAATGTCCTCTGCTGACTCAGTACTGGGTGACAAAAAACATACAACCAGTCAATCAACCAGCCAGCACTGCTGAAATGGAGAACATGTCCTAATTTACACACCACATCTATACATAGCAATATACAAACACGCCCATGTTAACTGTGTTTTGCTGGATTATAATATCCACAGACACTAGCTCTGACACAGCCTGGCCTTCAACTATAAAAACAAACTATAAAGTATGAAAATGTGCATTTTGTCACTGATCAGTTATATTAATGACTGCTATTTACTGTATACATACCTATATCACCATTAGCTGATTAATCAGAAAGGTATGCAGTTGTATGTATTGCTAATTCCACTAGTACAACTATATGTATGCTGATCTAGGTAGATTGCTCTAGGCATGGTATATAAATATATTCAGCTAGACCAATCCAAAGATCTACCTAACCTTACTCTCTGGCAAGGCCAAAACTGACTGACGGCCTTCCACATACACATACACACTTACACTAAATATGTATTCCTCTCTCTCTCTACTACAGTGTACTACAATGAACCCAATGACCCCACACAAATGACTGTTGTAAGCATACTAAAACTTTAATGGCATATACTTGGAAGTAAGAAAAGTGGAGTTTCCCTTGAATTTATCATCAATAAAAGCCATCAATATTATGTCTTGACAATAAATTTGATGGATTAGTCTACCAGAAGCCAGATCAAAACTGTAAATATGCTCAAGTTCAACCAGTGAAAAATCATTAAAATGTTCTACAAAATAACACAAAAGGAATGCATATGCACTCAGACTCATTTCAACAGGGTCTCAACCTATCGAAAAGGCCATGGCAGAATGAATTGTCTTAGCATCTTAATTATTCATCCCAAGGTTTAAGAAAATCCATCAAGGGGTTTAGGGAATATAAGTAAATGAAAATCCTTTAACCAAAACCCGAATGCAAATATTCTATGACTGTAACCTTGACCCCGACATCAAAGAAGCAAGCAAGCATGCCACAGAATGAACTGTCTTTGCTTCATAATGATTCATGTCTAGTATAACGTGAATCTAAAGAGGAATTTAGGAAATATATACAAATAAAAAGCATTAACTAAAACCTTAACATATTGTTGATAACAATGAAGGAAATATTACTGCCATGTCTCACTATCCACTAATATAGGTTAACCAAAAAAGGCAAGCATGGCAAGGACCTTTTCTAAAATATAAAATTATCCTGACAATGTACCCCATAATAATCCTGTATCATTTTTATTCTAAGATATAAATCTGTCCTGACAATGTACCCCATAATAACACTGTATCACTCTTATTCCAAGATATAAATTTATCCTGACAATGTACCCCATAAAAACACTGTATAACTATTATTCTAAGATATAAATCTGTCCTGACAATGTACCCCATAAAAACACTATCACTCTTCTTCTAAGATATAAATTTATCCTGACAATGTACCCCATAAAAACACTGTACAACTATTATTCTAAGATATAAATCTGTCCTGACAATGTACCCCATAATAACACTGTATCACTCTTATTCTAAGATATAAATCTGTCCTGAAAATGTACCCGATAAAAAAACTGTATAACTATTATTCTTAACATTGCTGGAATATTAGCCCAAATACAGTACTACGCCACTATAATGCTGTGTTCATGAAAGCCATAAAAAAGACTGTCTCATAGGTGAGTTTGTTGTATACTGAGGTATTTTATACATAATATTACTGTCAAATAGGGGAGTTTGTCGTATACTGAGGTATTTTATACATAATATTACTGTCAAATAGGGGAGTTTGTCGTATACTGAGGTATTTTATACATAATATTACTGTCAAATAGGGGAGTTTGTCGTATACTGAGGTATTTTATACATAATATTACTGTCAAATAGGGGTGAAATGATTCACTGATGTATTAATGCATTAATAATTTTGCTTTTTTGATATACATACTGCCATATATACTCAAATGTAAGCCGTATCTAATTGTAAACTGCATAGACCCAGATCTGCTGTCACATAATGTTAGGAGCAATCAGTAGAACAAACAACATAGACCCTGATCTGCTGGCACATTATGTGACAGCAGATCAGGGTCTATGTTGTTTGCAGTTGGACCTGACTTATAAGAGTTTAATAACAGTAATATATGCAACCTGTTTGGCATGGGGTGCTACCATGATGATGATTCGGCTGAGAAGGACTTGGACTTTTTAAAAGAGCCATTAATATACAATAATTATGACCTTGTATTTTAAGGATTCTGACCTTTATTTCCCTTTATCTTTGTTTGCATGAGGTTTTGGGAGTTTTTGTAACATCTTGACCTTTTATCTTTTGTCTCATGGTGCATATTTACTTTTAGTTGGAAGGGTTTCTCTTCCTGGGCATTTTAGCAAGGTTGTTGCCTTTATCATTTGTGCTACCAAGCATTTTGTTGATACTGTATAGCTGTAGCTATATTGTGCTGATATGCCATTAAACCCTATTTATAATACATACATACATACATACATACATACATACATACATACATACATACATACATACATACATACATAGAGACAGACAGATATATAAGTTTCTAACCACTTAGGAAAGGATCCACTGAAAATCTGATGACATCTTATCATTGTTGGCAGATTGTAACTTTTCTGGTAGCTAGTGACAACAATGTTATAATTTTCTTTTCAAGCTTTTGAAAGTTATATAACATACTATGAAAGTCATATAACATACTATGAATCTCATATAACATACTATGAATGTCATAACATACTATGAATATCATATAACATACTATGAAAGTTATATAACATACTATGAAAGTTATATAACATGCTGTGAATTTACTAAATTCATTACATACTGTGATGGTCATAAAACAGTATGAAAGTCATATAACATGCTGTGAAGGCCATTTATACCTGTAACATACTGTAAAAGTCATAAAACATTGTGAAAGTCATATAACATGCTGTGAAGGCCACATATACCTGTAACATACTGTTAAAGTCATATAACAGTGTGAAAGTCATATAACATGCTGTGAAGGCCATATATACCTGTAACGTATTGTAAAAGTCATATAACAGTGTGGAAGTCATATAGCATGCTGTGAAGGCCATATATATATACCTGTAACATACATTAAAAGTCATAAAACAGTGTGAAAGTCATATAGCATGCTGTGAATGTCATAGAACATACTGTGAAATCATTAAAAGTCGTACAATATACTGTGAAAGTCGTGTAACATTATGAAATCAGTGCTTGTCCTGTAAGGACCAATCATAAAGTGACACAGTGTCAAACATTAAGTGAAAGTATTATGCCATGTCTTATTACTACAATTCAAATGCTAATATTTGAATGGATTGGTTGGTATTCAACTGGGTAAACATTTATCATGCTTGAGCATGGTGGTCTGAACACTTAATAGTCCTCTACAGGATGTAGCCACTAACAGGGCATAGTTGACTCTGGAGACTATTGACCAAAGGTTCCAGGTATGCAGACTTGTACTAAACTTACTGTGCAGAAACTATTAATTTCTTATTAGACTTACTATGACCATGACTTCTGGCCTTTGTACCCCAGAATCTATACGTTCCTTAATTACCCTACATGCAAGCCATGCACAAAGTCTGGTTTGTTCAAGAACGAAAGTTAATCTGCAAAACCCACTTTTCTTTGAGTCACGATGACCTTAACCACTGACCTTTTGACCCCAAATCAATAGGTCTCTTCCATACCTTAAGTGCAAGTACTCCACAAACTTTGGTCAAGGTAAGTAGTCTAGAAGTAAAGTTATTATGCAAAAACCATTTATCTTTTGTCACTTACAGTGACTTTTAACTTTGACCTTTTGACCTCAAAATAAGCTTAATTCTTACTCAAAATGTAAGTCATTTACAAACTCTGGTGAAGGCATATGGTCAAGAACTGCAAGTTGTGTGCAGCAACCATTTTTCTTCTTTCCGTCACATTGACATTGACCTTTGACCCTTTGACCCCAAGATCAATAGGTTTCTTCCTTGTCATAAGTGCAAGCCATCCACAAAGTTTGGTCCTGGTTTATGATATGTATCTAATGTTATTTGTGTGGAAATGTGTGGAAACATTTTTATTCCTATAACCCTGATCTTTGACTTTTTTTAGCCCAAAGTCAGTAGGCATTTTTCCTTACCCTAAGTGCAAGCCATCCAAAAAGTTTGACCCAGGTCTGTCATGTAGAACTAATGTCATTGTTTGGAAAACATTTTTCTTCATTTAGTTGCAGTGAACATGACCACTGATCTTTTAACCTCTAAATCAATAGGCTTCTTCCTTGCAAGCCATCCACAAAGTCGGTTTCAGTCTGTGATGTAGAATTAATGTTAACATGCTGAAACCATTTTTCTTCCTTCAGTTGCAGTGACCTAGACATTTGACTCTTTGACTCCAAAATCTACAGGCTTCTTCCTTAACCCAAATGCAAGCCATTCACAAAGTTTGGTTTAGGTATGTGCAGTACAACTAATGTTATTGTGCAGAAACCATTTTTCTTTTCTCAGTCACAGTGATCTTTACCTTTTACCTTTTGACCCTGAAATCAATAGATGGATGTCAGATCAGCACCATTTGCATTTAGAACCAACTAATCATCATAAGAAGACTTTATGGAAAACCCGATGTTGATATGACCATCCATTGAGGAGGAGTAGCAATACTAAGGTTTTCAAGATGGAGACTGTGGCAGCTATTATGTCTGAGTGGCACCATTTTCAATTAGGACCAACTAGACCTTGGGATAAATGTGTTAAGTTTCATGGCAATCCTCCAGGTATTTTTGGAGGATTAGCGATAACAAACTTGTATTAACAGATGGACAGACAACTGACAGACTGACACTGGTCTTATTTAATGTGTCAAAAAATAAAAGTAAAAAATAAAATTATGAACCATGACTGTCCAAAAACTTATGGTATCCTAAAACTTTGGGCAAAGATAGTAATTTCAAGAGTTCACCTGCAGTGGTATCTCCAAGATTTTACACAAAAGGGGAATTCCCCCTCAAGATTTTCGTAAGGGTTTTTTCAATTTTTAAGGGTTTAGGGTGTATTAAAATAGTTTACATGAATAGACCCAAATCTAGTATGCTTCAATGTGTGATAAATAACTTTTCATGAACAAAGATGAAACTTACAGTTGTTTATCTTCATTATCGGCACAGCAACAGCGATCGTGTATTATGATAATGGCACTATGTTGTATGCATTTGAACTGCATGTAACAGCATCAACACTACCACCATATACCAAAAAAACTATATTTTTACAATTGTAAAATCTCCCCATATGCTATTGGCAAAACATTTTCAATAACTCGATAATCAATGAAAACGTCTCATTACTCAGTTGCAAACAGACACTTAGTAAATGCTTGATTATGGCAGTTGATCTAGAAGTTGAAAGCTTACATGATCAGATGGAGCTTGTTAACATTATTGAATGTTACAGATTTTGTTATGCCCACAGCAAATCGACTGTGTATGATTTTCTCATGCTTGCTCATCTTTACGCAGGGATTTGGAGCAGCAAAATCTTTTAACTGCTCTGCTCCGATCAGTTAATGGCTGCTCCAGCTCTGCTCTGGGCTCCAGCTCAAATTAAATAATTGTATAATAATTATTATAATAATTATTTGAAAGAAAGGGATAACACTGATATGTGAAAAATGCATCAATTTTATTTGAAGAGTTTACTCAGAACTGAATATTACTGAGTCACATCCATGTGATGTCCACACATCATCATCCCACTCTCACCACTAGAAATCATACAAAATCTAAAATATCAGGTCCAAATTGTAAATAAGCGGTACTAGAACCAGGCAAATTGAAAAAATCAGTTATTATACTAAAATTTACCAAACTGAATCTATCGCATGTTTTTTGATAGATCACTAGTCAATACAAAAGTTGGAATGTGGAGCAATCAAAATTTTCCTAGCTCCAGCTCCGGGCAAAAAACCTGCTGCTCCACTGCTCCGCACTCCGAAGCACTGTCTTTAAGGGCGGATTCATTAAATAAGGGGATCATTTGTGCAATCACTTGTCCTAAAGAAAACATATCACTTTAATCTTAACTAGCCAAATCTAGAGTAAACCATTGCTAATGCACACTACTGCTATTTGAAAATCTGAGCACAAAATTATCTTCAGCAAAGGGAACTAAGTCTTGTGAGCATCCGACTTGAAACTGGAATTTATTTTATTGATTTGTATGAATATAAATGCTTAAATTAAACCCATTTAATGATTCTGATGACATTTCAAAACCTGGGAAAAAAATAGAGTTCAAAAAGTTTAGGTTTGATCTTCACCATCGTTTGGTGCTTAATTTCCGACCACTGCCTATGTCATACAATGACATGCCCTGGCTACCATGGAGATCTGATGTAACATTGATTTTTATGCCAATCATAAAATGTCATTTCACATAAAGATAATAGGAGTGCTCATCTTGTGGCATCTCAGGGATTTCCCAAAGTCATTTGAAGATCCTTTACTTACAAAGAATTCATTAACTGGAATGCATGAACATGAAATTATCTTCAAATATAGAAATAACCCTGCCGATGGAGTAATAGGACAGACACTTCATTGATGCTGCAACATAACTCCATGTAGATGATTTCTAGTTCAAACAGTCCATGTGTTGCACATATTCTTAACATATGTACATCTATCTAAAAGAGAGGATAGAATTGTAACTTGTTAACAAAATACAATATAGGATTTGGGAGGTGGGGAAGAGGGGAATGGGGAGAGGGAATATAATGGTGCAATCTCCAATATTTTTCCCAAATAAGCCATAATTATTGATTTTTTTTGTTCTCATCATCTTTTTTAAGACTAAAATTGAATTGATATCACAGTTCTAGACTGTGTAAAAAAGAAATGTTGGCAATTAACAAGTTTCTGTATTATCACTCTTGAATTCTTCTCACAATCTGAGAGGTTTCCATTTTCTAAGACTATTCATGAATTTCCATCTTAACCAATTATTCTATGGCTGATTTCCATCTTCAGAAAATATAATAAAGCTCTGTTTTATTTCAGGAAGGTTAAACCCGTAACATATTGTTAAATGAAGTACCGTCTATACTCGAGTATAATGTGCTGGCAGATCAGGATCTATGTTGTTTGTTCTACTGATTAGTCCGTACAAACTGCATAAACCCAGATCTGCTGGTGCATTATGCAACTGCAGATCTGGGTCTATGCAGTTTGCAGTTGGTATCGGCTTATACGCGAGTACATATGATAGTTATTTCTGGGCAATCCTCATTCAAAAGGTGCCTAGCCAATGAGTAAATCAGCATGTAACTCTTTAAATAGCTCATCCCTAGACAAGATTTACATAACAAGATGCTAGATCTGAAGCTTCATTTACAGTTAATACATTAAATTGGATCCAACTTTTTTTACAGAAATTTAGAAATATCTGGTTAAGGAGTTTTGAATTAAATGCTATATTTCACTGCATTTTGATTTTACAAATGAAACCAGAACTACTTCCCTGACTCATCACAGCAAATCTATGTGCTTTTTATTACATACTCCACTACCACCACCCAAATCCAGACCCCACCTGACCTTGATCCTGGGGATGTAATCCAAAATCTGTTACATACATTATGTGTCATCACAGCAGTTTCAGAGATGTGGTAATGGACAGACTGATGGACACACAGAGGGTATCATAATATCCCCCTCTGTAGCTTGGGGATAAAAATGAAATATAAATGTAAGCTTCTGTATTAACACTTTAAGCCATAGTGATCATGATTCTGATGACTTGTCGTGATGAGGTATGTATGCTTGTTTTGGAGATGTGACATCATGGTTTTTGATGAGGTATGTATGCTTGTTTTGGAGATGTGACAACATTATGGTTTTTGATGAGGTATGTATGCTTGTTTTGGAGATGTGACAACATTATGGTTTTTGATGATGTATGTATGCTTGTTTTGGAGATGTGACAACATTTTGGTTTTTGATGAGGTATGTATGCTTGTTTTGGAGATGTGACAACATTATGGTTTTTGATGAGGTATGTATGCTTGTTTTGGGGGCTGTGACATCATAGTTTCTGATATGCCTGTTTTGGGGGCTGTGACAACATCATGGTTTTTTGATGAGGTATGTATGCTTGTTTTGGAGATGTGACAACATTATGGTTTTTGATGAGGTATGTATGCTTGTTTTGGAGATGTGACAACATTATGGTTTTTGATGAGGTATGTATGCTTGTTTTGGAGATGTGACAACATTATGGTTTTTGATGAGGTATGTATGCTTGTTTTGGGGCTGTGACAACATCATAGTTTCTGATGAGGTATCTATGCCTGTTTTGGGGGCTGTGACAACATCATGGTTTTTGATGATGTATGTATGCTTGTTTTGGGGATGTGACAACATCATGGTTTTTTATGAGGTATGTATGCTTGTTTTGGGGATGTGACAACATCATAGTTTTTGATGAGGTATGTATGCTTGTTTTGGGGATGTGACAACATCATAGTTTCTGATAAGGTATCTATGCCTGTTTTGGGGGCTGTGACAACATCATGGTTTTTGATGATGTATGTATGCTTGTTTTGGGGATGTGACAACATCATAGTTTTTGATGAGGTATGTATGCTTGTTTTGGGGATGTGACAACATCATAGTTTTTGATGAGGTATGTATGCTTGTTTTGGGGATGTGACAACGTCATAGTTTTTGATGAGGTATGTATGCTTGTTTTGGGGGCTGCGACAACATCATGGTTTATGATATGGTATTAAAATCATATTAAAATGCATGGTACTACCTGTTTTTCTCTTTTAATACCATTGAGACTCATGAGGCCAGTACCTGCATGTCAATATGCATGGTATTAAAAGAGAAAAACAAAGACTGATCTTTACAATTATGCCAAGTAATGCAGATTTTCAATACCTTTTACAAGGTAACAGCCAAAAATAAAACAGAAAGTTTCTGCTGACCCAATTTTTCAGAGTATAAAATTGTCAGTTCTGGAATAGGAGTTTAGGGACAGAATTTAGACTTCCTCTTCGTGTATCTCAAACAGTTATATAATGCAAGTTAAAAAATTTGAAAAATAGTATATATTATATTTGGTCCAAAGTAGTACTGTGAGAATGAAATCTTGGTTCTAAAAGAAAATAATGTGTTCCTAGAACTTGAATGCCTCAACATCATAGCTGAGAAACTGACCTCAATGCAAAACTTGACCTGATGGACGGTGTACACACCTATGGACAGATGGACAAGAGTAACAATATATGCTCCAACCACAAAAATAAAATGAGGCCAGTACCTGCATGTCAAGCCCTTGATCAAAGTATTGATGCAAAACATGTGACCTTGACCCCAAGATCAAAAGGCTGACCACAAATGTCACAGAATTATTTGTCTCAGCATCATGATGATTCAAGTTTATTTCATAATCAGTTCATCCAAAAAGGAACAAAATCCATCGAGGGATTAAGGAAATATAAGCAACTGAACAAATTTTCAACCAAAACCTTAATGCACATTTTCTACAGCTGTGACATAGACCCAAGGTCAAAGAATCAAGTGTGTCACAGAATGAATTGTCTTCACTTCATAACCCTTAACTCCAAGTATGAACAAAATCTATCAAGAAGTTTACAAAATATAAGCAACTGGACAAACTTTAACCAAAACCCTAATGCAAATTTTCTCTGACTGTGACCTAGACCCAAGGTTAAAGGAGCAAATGATGGTGTTGCTTAATGAGTTGCCTTAGCTTCATAATAAATCATTCTAAGTATGAACAAAATCCATTAAAGAGTTTAGGAAATATAAGCAACTAACATCAAAATTGTGACCTTGATTCTAAGGTCAAAATGGTGAGCATGTGTGTCACAGAATGAATTGTTTTAGTTTTGTAATTATTCATACCAAGTATGATGAGAATCTATTAAGGAGTTAAGAAATTATATGCAAATGAAAAACTTTAACCAAAACCTTAACAAATTGATGATGACAGCAATGGAAAAGTGACTGATATATCTCAGTTCCCTCTAATGTGTGCAAAAATAATGCACACAATCATGTTTTTGTAATTTTGGGGGTAAAAAATCTGTACATTTGTTGGAGGAGAGTAAAATGTCCAGGCAGAGCAGGGATTGAACCCTGGACCATCATAAATTTACTTGACTGCTCTACCAACTGGCTAATCCAAGTCTACACACACTGTCAGTTCCTGTAATACTTCCACCCTACTTCCCAAAAACATGACCCTGTATATTCACAACTTCACCCACTGGAGCCCCAGGCAACGTCATTTGTAGTGCCAATTGATTAAAATGTGATTGCAACCATGGGAACCTTACGTAAAGGAAAAGGTAAATGCAGTCAGATCGAGGCTCGAACCCAGGATCACCTGAACACTACTTAGGTGATCCACCACCTGAGCTATCTAAACCAACACCCCTTGCCAGTTCTGTATCACTTTCTTCCAGCTATTCAGAGACATGTCCCTGTGTCTCCATTAATTCACCACACAGTTCTCTAGAGAACCTCCTTCCCAAGTGTCCACTGGTCAAAGTGGATCCCGTTGTAGGCACAACATTCCACTCGGGAGAAAAATGTGCACCTGGACTCGGATTTGAACCTGGAATATACTAGCCATTATGTATGAATATATATTTAATGGTACATCAGTACTAGCCAGATGCTTGAATAAGCCATCTAAGCATACACCCCAAACCACTTCCTTCAACAATCTGAATGACAATTACTGTCTTTAATTTGATGATACAGTCAAACCTTTATAAACCTATTGCCTCAAGGAGTGGTCTCCAATGCACACCCTAAATTGGCAGGTGACTCATTACAATATATAATCTCATCTGATGTTTTTATGGTCTCTATTTATCGCAAACATATCTCAACAACAGTACCACAATTTGTAAACAAAACCATGTCTTGTTTTGGGCCATAGTGACCTTGACCATTTAATCCTAAAATCATCAGGTTTCTTTATATTATCAAGGGCAGCCCATCTATGCGGTTTTGGTGTAGATGTGCATGTTCAGTTGCATTCAAGTAATTATGCAAAATTAATTTTCCTTTGTTGAAATGCAGTGACCATGACCTCTGACCTTTAAATGATTTATTTTGTTAAGGGAAATGTTCCCAGGTTTGATGTGGGTATGTGACACAGAAATAAAGTTATTGCACACAAACTATTATACATTCTTGGCTCAGTGACGTTTACCTTCAACCTTTTGACCCCCATATTTGATGGGCCTCTTCGAATCCTATACAGCAAGCCATTTTGATTTGCAAAGTTTAGTAAAGGTATGTGAAAGAGAACTCAAGTTATTGCACACAAACCATTATGCTTTGGTAGGACTGTGACCTTGACCTTTGGCCAGTTGACCTGTAAATCAA
Organism: Margaritifera margaritifera; assembly: GCA_029931535.1. Taxonomy (NCBI): domain Eukaryota; kingdom Metazoa; phylum Mollusca; class Bivalvia; order Unionida; family Margaritiferidae; genus Margaritifera; species Margaritifera margaritifera. Next base: position 7,822,453 of record JAQPZY010001666.1, on the reverse strand, counting down.
TAAGATTACTTGAATAATAAAAAGGACAAACCATTTGTAAAGTTTGGTTAGGGTATGCAAAGTGGAACTCAAGTTATCACATGGAAATCCTTTTGCTTTGATGAGTAACTGTGACCTAGAAATAAGACCTTTAGACCAACAAATAGATAGGGTTCTTTGTCTCAAATTGGAAGAATCATCTGATGAGTTTGGTGAAAGTATGTGAAGCAGAACTGAAGTTATTGCACAAAAGTTAAATTGTTAATCGATTGACATATGAGGTTATTGTACAAAATCTAAATTGTTAATGGACTGACAGATGAAGTTATTGCACAAAGCTAAATTGTTAATGGACTGACAGATGAACATAATCATAATATGCTCCACCCCACCTTTGGGGGGTGGGGAGAGTATACAAATTAAGTTTTATTCATTTGATGTACACAAATGCAGTGAAACTTGTATCTGGGACTGACATACAATGAAATAGGAAACTCCTTATCAACCATACCAAATATTATCCATTCCCTTGTGATATGCAAACTGGACATTTTGTAACTGAGATCAAAGAACTGCAGTTATTTCAGTGATGTCTGTGACAAGGAAGGCTTGTCAATGGTACATATTTTGTAAACCATATTACATCACTATTTCATCATTAACAGAGAAGATAAAAGCACCATTTTATTTACAAAAGATACATGAATGCACAAGTGTCCTTTGCTTTTAATCTTTAGAGCAAATATTTTGGAAATGAAATGTGAAAGCTGAACTTCTGAAATTTTACCAAGTTTGTTCTGCATCAACACTAACTTTTGCAAATTACTTTATTATTTATCACATGACTACTGTGTTATTTAATTCAATAGACCCACATCATAATTCTGATGCATGCAACACATGTAATAACACTTCATGACATCACAAATGGCATCAAAACATCATGCAAAGGAAAGCATAACAACTGAGGCATGCAAATGTATTTAAGTTATTTCACTACACAATTCTATGGTTTGGTCAAATAAAATCAGCACTTTTCATTATGTAATAATTAGAATCTGACATTTGTGTTAATTTCAAATAGAATTTATGAAACTCATCGAATAATTTAATCTTTTTTCTCACAAATACTTGCAAAAGATAGAAATTATTGGATTAATTTCATAGATTTCATATGAAATGAGCACTCATGTACAATCCTCTATTGTGACACAATAATAAATCTTTGTATTCTATATACATGCTGAAATGCCTTGGTGCTATTTATTCTTGAAAAATGAAGCATATTTTACCATTTCTGGTCTGTTAAATTTAAGATTGCATTTCACATATGGATAAAACTAAAACATCCTTTCACGTAAGATATCTTGGTTTCTATCAATCATAAATTATACAAAAACGTATCAGAATGGAGGAAAGAAATTCCTTTGATATGAATTTAATTCAGATTAAATAATTTAATTTTGAGTGGGATATGTAGAATGAAATGGATTTTTTTATCATTTTTTTTCCTCATTAGAACCATGAATGTTACAGCTAACTGCACCTCCAACCTAGGTTAAGTACACCTGGGATTTATAGCCCAAGGGCACGGTAACCCCCACTAGTTTCTTGAACTCTGGGTTATACAGACCACTGGCAACTTCATTTGCATATAAAAATAGAACATGTGGTATCTGGGAGCTGGTGAAATTCACAATCCTCTTAGTATGTTAGTCCCAGCATGTATTAAATAGTCACCACTGGATAAGTGCCATGGCATTAGACTGGTAGCTCCTTAATTAGAAATGATAAAATAAAACACTGATGGTCCCAAATTATAGCCATGCGCCTTGATTAATGAGAAAGATTGTCACTGTGTCTTTATATATTAATTGTATCATGTTTGCTATTCAGAGAGGTGCATTGGTTTGGTTTGGTGTTTTAGGGTACAGCAACACAAAGCAAGTTATTTAGTACTAAGACAGGTGGAGCAAAGTCCCTTACCCAAGGCCACACCATGAGACAGGTGGAGCAAAGTCCCTTACCCAAGGCCACACCATGATAGCCGACCCAGCCTGATCCAATAGTAGAATTCAAACCTGAACCCTTTCAGACATGAATCCAGCATGCTCATCAATAAGCTACTGCCTCTCCTTCCATGTGCAGCAATCAACAGTTCAGCTTGTCAATCAACCTCACTTAGCACCTCTTTATCTCTACCTATGACCAATAGTCCAGCAGGCATGAGTGAATGTACAAATATTACATAATGCAGGTAAAAAAGCAAAAACTGGCAAAATTCCACAAAGTAGTCTAAAAAATAGTAACTTTGAGCTTGGATAACTCCAAACATATTCAGTAGATTTAGCTTAAATTTTTAAGCTAGCTTGATGTTATTAAAATTTTTACAATTGGTAAAGATTTTCCTATGCCAATTAGAGTGGACAGAGCTTAAAGTAAATAGTGGAATTATTTATTTGCCACTCCACATGTACATTATAAGCAGTGTCCATAAAGGAAATAAAAAGGAATTTAACGAAGTCTGAAGAGAAGGATGTTTTGACAACTTGTGTTTAAAGTACAGTATTAAATGGCTTTATGATTCATTCATGGTTGGATGGTTGGATTTTAACTACACTTTCAATGTATGAATCAGCCTGATGCGCACTCGTGCATGTCATAAAAGGCGACTAATGGAAGCATGAGCCAGAGTGGCTTAGTAAGCCAGATTCATGACTGAAATGCTGTGTGTTCGAATTTTACCACTGGATCAGCCCTGATCAGCTACCATGCTGCGTCTTTTGGCAAGGCATTTTACTGTGATTGCCTCTAGCCATTTTACTATGATTGCCTTGGCACTTGATAACCTACTTGTATTGCTGTTGCATAAAACACCAAACTAAAGCATTCAACACAATATTGGCTATATCATGCCAAAAAATGGATGCTAAGTGTCTTTCCCAAGGACACTGAGGCAGCCAACCTAGGCTGGTCTGAGTGGGTGTCAAAGTCACAACCCTGGGATAATGAGTCCAACACTCTACTAAATGAGTTACCGCTGCTACCATTTGATTCCGAGAGATTAAACAGCTGGTCACATGATTAATCTCAAAACTAAGGTAAAACAATAACTTAATTTTTTTTTTTAATGTAACAGCTGATCATAGCTTAGAAGATTAATCAAAGTGTACATGCATATACATGAAAAGTATGCACCTTACCAGCCTTCAAAGCAGAGAGTAAAGGAAAACTCTCACATGAATTAGGAAAGCACTCAATCAACTTTTTTTGTGACAAGGTGGATGCATGTGAAAACTTGCTATAGCAGACAAATATTGATAAGGAAAATACTGAGTCATCTACTTGTATTCTTTATAAAATATAAATCACAAAACCCTCAAACACTGTAAACAGGATGTTTAACATGGCCTTAAAGTACAGGAAAAATGTCCCAATATTGTTATCATTTGCTCACCTGTGTATTTGAGTTTGGATTTTAAAGGCAGGTGTGAATAACACTCTACCAAATAAAGCAAACAAACATTCAAACCAGACCTGGACTAAATACCAATACTAAATTTTAACAGGCAGCAAGCATGAACAGGTCCAATTCTTAATATATATCATATTACCTGATCCATGAGCTCCTGGATAGTTCTCCTATTGATTTGTATCCATGCACCTTCACGATGTTCCACTAACACAACAGCGCTATATAAGAACAGCCCCTTAACTTTTTCATGAATTGATTACTCAGGTGACAGTATTGACAAATACAATCAAATTGCCATGATGCGTGGGATGTTAGATCTTTCTCATTACCATGAAAATGTAATCTTTTGTGTACTTTATAGAACAAATTATTGTAGCTTGTATTATGTATTCTGTTAATCAAGGTGATAAAACACTGACACCGTAAATTATGGCACACAATAAAAGCTAAACCAACCATGTTTATTACCTGCACATAATAGCAATATTTAAACATGTACATACTAGCAATATTTAAACATGTACATACCAGCAACATATATACATCTAATACTAGCAATATGTATAGATGTTCATAATAGCAATATGTATACATGTACATAATAGCAATATGCGTACATGTACATAATAGCAATATGTATAATGTACATAATATCAATATGTATGCATGTACATAATAGAAATATATATATATATATATATATATATATATATATATATATATATATATATATATATATATATATACATGTACATAATAGCAATATGTACTGTATACATGTACATCATAGCAATATGTATAGATGTGCATAATAGCAATATGTAAACATGTACGTAATAGCAATTGATATACATGGGTTGACCTGAAACAGATTTTTCCATTTTCCAGCATGGTTGCTGACATGGAAATCAACTGGCCTTGCAGAAAACCAACTGGTTTAATAGAATGTATTTATAAATGACAATTTTCATGAACTGATGGTTGAAAGAGAGTACCTCTTAAAAAATACATTACTCCCAAAGAGTAGTGCAATCATTAGGTTTCCTAACTGAACATGCAACAATTTCAAAGAAATACCGGTAGGTTGTAAATGCAAAAGCTTGACATCATGAAAAATAACTACAAAAAGAACATCACATTTGGAAAAGTGATACCTATATGACTCACCTGTGCTCAGGTGGTGCACACATGACCAAAACAACTTGAACATTCAAGAACATGACTGTATGACTTGCCTAGATTTTCACAAAGTGGGTGAGGGGGTTGAAGGGCAAAAGGGAGGAAGAATCAAGTTTTCTGTTGCAATTAATGAAATCCTTAATTCAAAGCAAACAGTAACTTTCTGGATTTTTCCATCCCTGCATTTAGATCACAATGGATAATTTCATAGTCAATCAAGCCATTCTTAGTTCCTCCTCTTTTCTTTCATCTTTCATTAATTTCTCATTTAAACCCTGCACCCCTACCTCCTTCATATCCATTCCCTCCCTTCTGCTCTCCCTTCTTCCATTCAAACTACTACCAATCTCAAAAGACAGACAGACAGCTGGAATAAAAATGATCTACTACCATGTCTAGCTATGGCAAATTCATACACTTTTTATTACTACCATATATACTCAATTACACGTCAGGTCCAACCGCAAACAACACAGACCCTGATATGCCATCACATAATTGCTCCTAACAAAGTGCAGACCCAGATCTGCAATGGCATATCTGGATCTATGCAGTTTGCAAGTGAAACAACTTTACTGAAATTCAAATACTTTTCAAGGCAACCCCTCAATTTCAAGGGTATTTCAAGGTTGTATGAACTATGAAGGGTCATAACCTAAGGATTGTAAATCAGAATTCTTTACATATATTATGTGTAATAAAGCTAAAATTGCATGTACAATGTTTGGACAACAAAATATTAAATAATTGTCACTAAAATTTAGATTTGTGTGCATTTGACCTCTGACCCCCTTCCAGTAACTTCAGGAAGGAAGCCTGAAGATTAACGTAAGAAGTGATGAATGTGCTTGCTGTAACATAAATGTGTTGTGCGACTTATATTGTCCTCCACCTTGTCAAAGAAAATGGAAGGGGGGGGGGGCATAGTATCTGCATTTCTGTCTGTCCATGCATCCCTCTGTCTGTCACACTTTCCCTCCACTCTAGAACTTTAAAGCCATTTCGCATAACACATTGGGGATGCTATCTTTGAGGTCAAGGTCATTGCTCAATATTTTATGTTTTCTAGTGCACTTTCCATCTGCACTATAACTTTAAAGCTTTTTGAGATTAAAAGATGAAACTTCATATACTTGTATATCATCACTTGAATGTGTGTCATGTACCACATGCTATCTTCAAGGTCAAGGTCAAGGTCATGGTTCAATGTCAGAAATGCAACCCATCACAAATATCCACACTTTTTAAAAAATTGTGTCATTCCTTCACTAACACCTTTACATCCACCCCAAATCTCTTGGGCTGCATTAAGGATCATCTGCTCACACTAATAAAATGTTTTCTTTTGCAAAATATGATTATTGCCCCTCAATTCATGTAGGTGGCATTAAGGTTACAAGGAAATGTTTATATTACCTATAAAAATGTGACCTCTAACTCCCAACACCTCCTCCATTGGGGAATAAATCACAGAATCTGAAAACTCTCTTGTCATCTATTTATCCTAGTGAAACATTATACCAAATATGATCACTCCCTCAACCAGTGTAGACCAACACCATTGGGGAATAAATCACAGAATCTGAAAACTCTCTTGTCATCTATTTATCCTAGTGAAATGTAGTTTTTTGGGGGGTAAAAGTAATTTTAATTATGCAATACTTACCCATCAATATTATATAGCTTTATTCCTTTTTCGTGTCGAAAAACTCGTCCGTTCGATGTGAAAACATTCTCCCACTTAAAGTGGAGAATTTGTCAACAAGCCACGTCACGCCCGTGCATCTCTCTGCGCCTGCGCGAACATTCATCTTTTTCATAGACGAAATTACGCCAGGGCATCAGAGAGGGGTGGAAGGAGGGCATTTGATAATAGTGATGCATAATTAAAATTAGTTTTACCCCCCAAAAAACTACATTTTAATAGCAGCAATACATTTACCCATCACTATTATATAGCTGAATTTGTCAGTTAGGTGGGTCGGTTGATGTTAAACTGATCAAAAACAGAGGAAAAATGTAAACTACTCACCATTTGAGGGGAGATGTCCACTTTACTATTTGCTGGAGTCCTTCTGGGCCACATGTTGTGCCGCAACTATGGGACCCAGAGAAAATATGCCTGCGCTTTGATGTGCTAATGAGCGGAGGTAGAAGGACGAAAAGGTAGTATGGGATTGCCAAAATGCTGCCTTCATGACGTCCTCCAGAGAAGAGTGATTTAGATAGGCCCATGAGGCAGCGACGGCTCGAACCTCATGGGCTTTTAGTTTCATAAAGGAAAGGTCTCTATCAGTAAGGGACTGGTAAGCTCTTTTAATTGTGGTGACAATCCACCTTGAAATCGTGGAGGCCAAAATATCAACGGAGCCCTTAAGAGGAAGGAAAAGACGTTTCCTGCCCTTTCTTTTCACTTTTGAAGCATTTAGATAGAAACGCAGTGCCCTAACTGGGCATAAGAGCCTATCTTGATCATCCCCAGCACAGATTCGACTAAGACTGGGGAGCTCTATAGGTGACGGAGCTACCGCAGGTAATTGATTTTTGGCTAAAAATCCTGGCTGACAAAGGAGGGAAACGGATTCAAAATTGCCATTAAAACGGAGACAGCCAGTGTCCACCGACAATGCATGAATCTCGCTACGTCTTCTCGCAGACGCAAAAGCGAGTAAAAATACCGTCTTAAGTGTGAGATCCTGAAAGGATGCCTCACTCAATGGTTCATAGGGGGTTTTTGTTAAGGACCATAAAACACATGATAGATTCCATTTAGGCGTCAGAGAGCGAGTGACAGGTCTCTGTAGCTCAAAATACTTAATGAGATCGGCAAGGTGTGGATCTGAACCAATCTCCGAGCCCTGAGAGAATTCAAGTGTGTTAGAAATGGCGGCTCTATAGCCCTTGATAGTAGATACTGAACATCTTTTGTTCTCGAAAAGGAACAAAAGGAAATCAGCAATGGCAGTTATAGAGGAACAGCTGGGATCAACACGTTTCCTACTGCACCAATCACAGAAGATTCTCCACCTGGCATCATAGACCTTGGATGTAGAAGCTCTCCTGGCCTGAATGATGCAACTGGCAACCCGGCCCGAAAACTTGTTCTGGCGGATAGATCGCTTGAGATGAACCAAGCGTGAAGGTGGAGAATGTGTGGGCTGTTGTGTAGGAGGGAGCCTCTGTGTTGTGACAGAAGATCCCTCCGGTGAGCGAGAGATCTGGGTTGATCTATCAATAGATCTAGAAGATCGTTGAACCACGATTGTTGGGGCCATAACGGAGCTATGAGAATGATCCGGGCAGTGGAAGTTCTTACTTTTTGCAGAACTTGGGGAAGCAATTGGAACGGTGGGAAGGCGTATGCGAACAGACGATCCCACTGGAAGCTGAACGCGTCCACTGCCCACGCTCTCTGGTCCGGGACTGGGGAGACGTAAAAGGGGAGTCTGTTGTTGAGCCTGGTCGCAAACAAGTCCACGAGGGGCCTTCCCCATAGTGAGAAAAGGGACTCTGTCACTTCGCGGTGAAGAGTCCATTCTGTGAGAACTGATTTGCCTGACCTGGACAGACTGTCCGCTAAGATGTTCTTTTTCCCTGGGATGTGGCGAACTCGGAGGCAGATGTTCTCCGAGGTAGCCCAGCGGAGGAGGTTCCAGACCTCCACGCAAAGAGAAGGGGCATGTGTGCCTCCTTGATGTCGGAGATACGCTACGACGGACGTGTTGTCGGAGGAGACCATGACACAACGACCCCTTACCCTGTCGACGCACCCTTGTAACGCTAGAAAGACAGCCTTCATTTCTAGGTTGTTTATGTGGAGGGACGACTCGTGTAGGGTCCAAAGGCCCTGAAGAGTTATCCCCTCCGGCTCTAGATGAGCACCCCAACCGGAATCTGACGCGTCGGCGAACAGGTAGGAGTGGGGATCCGGAGCGTGCATGGGGACCCCAGCTAGGAATAAGTCTCGATTCATCCACCATCGCAGATGATGATGGAAATCTGGTTTTAGAGGAATCAGAGCTGATAGAGAATCCTTGTGTGGTTTCCACCTTGCGAGTAGGAGAAACTGTAGAGGGCGCATATGGAGCCGTCCTAAGGGAACCAGACCTGCAGCGGCATTCAAGGTTCCCAGTACGGATAGGTAAAGGCGAGCAGACAACACGGTTTTTACTTGTAGTGTCTCTAAGAGTGCCAGGATTCGATCTATACGCTCTCCGGGAACCCGGACTAAGTTCTGGTTTGTGAGGAAGTTGATTCCTACATAAACGAAGTCTTGGGATGGAATCAGTTCTGACTTCTCGAGGTTGGGTAAAAGACCCAATCGAGTTACTGTGGACCAACAACGGAATAGATCCTGATGGAGGGACTGAACCTGAACATTGTGGATTAACCAGTCGTCGAAGTATTGGAGGATCGGGGTTCCCCGTACTCGTAGATAAGACGCTATTACTCCCATAACTCGGGTGAAAACTCTGGGTGCGGAAGCTATTCCGAATGGCAGAACCCGGAATTGAAAAACTTCCTGGTCCAAGCAAAACCGGAGATATTTCCGATGAGGTGGAAAAATCGGAATGTGAAGATATGCATCTTGAAGGTCGATGGAGACCGCCCAATCCGATGGCCGCATCGCATTCCGGATTGAGGAGGTGGTCTCCATCTTGAAATGTTCCTCCAAAAGAAAACGGTTTAAGGGGGAGAGATCGATAATAAGGCGAAATTTCCCACTTTTCTTGGTGACCAGGAAGATTCGGGAGTAGAATGCAGGGGACTGATCGTTCAGGACCCTCTCAACTGCCCCTTTTTGTAAAAGGGTATTTACCTCTTCCCTTATTTACACCAGATTGGACTGATGAAAGAATACGGGGGTCCTTGATAGTGGAGGTTGTTCCTGAAACTGAATACGGTAACCCTCGCTTACAAGAGAAAGGACCCACCCATCGTCCGTGATACTTGCCCAAGCCTCTGAAAAGAGGCCTAGACGAGCCCCTACGGGGATGTTTGGGAGAGGAATGGATGGCAGGAGAGGGTGCGAGTCCCTAGGGCCGTCCCCCCCCCCTCCTTCCTTGGGAAAGGAAGGTGGGTTGTAGAACTTCTTCCTAGGGGCTCCTCGGCGTCTAGGTCCACGCCTAGGACCTGACTGACGAGGAGGTCTCACTTGAGGTTGTGCACTATATTGAGGTTGTGCACTATATTGGGGCTGTACCTGCTTAAAGAATTTAGCAGGTGGCCCCTGAGGTTGATGCACATTAGTACGCTTCCTGGCCGATTGCGATGGGCCAGGTGCAGTTGTGAAGGACCTATGTTGATGGTCCTTCAAATCTTGTGAGGCCACAGTGGGAATGAGACCTCCGAAGAGACTCTCAGCTTCCAAAGGAGCAACCCTTAGAAGGTCTTTACTGTGGCTAAGTAAGACCCTCGAGGAGTCCAGTGCAACATCACGACGGATGTGTAGGAGTTCCGCTGAAAGGGCCATTGCAATAGCGAGTGAATGCCGAGATGTCTTGGCAACAGCTTCCAGCACACGCTGTAATGCGGCTGGATTCAGAGAGGCCTCCCTCAGCATACTAAACGACGTAGCTGAGAAGAGGTCCGCATGAGAAGCTATGGTGGTCAGAAGACAGACCTTCTGCTCAATGGCTTCGATCGTCTTAATAGGAAGGCGTGCCCAGGTTCCCGTTGTCAAGCCGACTTGAGATGCATCTGCATCCAATTGAGGAGGTTTAACAGGCCACTTCGGGGAATGTACCCGGTAACTAGAGGCAGAGACCATAGGTCTTAAAGTAGAGGCTGGGACAGCCCACCCTTTGCGCCATCTAGCGATGTCCTGGCCTGAGGAGAACCTCTGTGATATTTCCTCAATTGTAGAGGAATGCGGAAGGAGCAGAAGATCTGATTGTGGTTGAGCCCCGGAGATCTTTTCCAAACTGGAGAGGATCTTCTTGGACTGTGAACCAGACGGTTTCGGGCACAAATCCGTAGGTAGTAGGCGGTAAACTTCATTTACCGCCTTATCAAAAGACCATATCTCTTCCGCTTCCTCTGGTTGAGGGAAGCTGGGTCTAGTTGCTTCCAGTTCGTACTCGTTGGAATCGACGATGATAGATACAGCATCATCATCTAGAACACTCCGAGCAGGAGGGTGGCCGGGCGACACAATGTCCTTTGGAGAAGGTAACAGAGGCGCACTATGCGCCATTTCCCGTACTTGCTGAGTAGGGGCTCTAGGTGTTCCAGATCTTCCAGGAGAAAGACGAGACCGCTTGCCTTTCGCGGATGATGCTAGGCGTCGGGATCTACTAGTGGATGCTACCTGGCGAGGAGGCGATGGCGGAACACGAGCCGCAACATCGTTTCTACTCAGAGTCCAGGGTCCAGTAGCCCAAGGGGGCATAAGGGGCCAATTATTATGAGATGTTGGTCCCCACATCCCGTATGGATTCATTGGTATAATAGGGAAGGGGGGGATACCGATCCGATCCCCTTCCCTGGTCTGCGACCTTCCGTACGACGAGGCCTCTGATTGTTGATCAGTGTGATGTCGGTGACCAGTACGAGAAGACCGGTGGCCTATGACCGGTGACCGGCGACCGGTATTGGATGACCGGTCACCGGAACGATGTGACCGGTGACCGGCGACCAACCAAAGACCGGTGACCGGTGACCGGTACCGGGTACCCGGTGACCGGTACCGGGTACCCGGTGACCGGCGACCGGTCACCCGACATTGACCGGTGACCGGACTGGTCACCCGACACCGACCGGTGACCGGACCGGTCACCGGTCAGTGACCGGTCACAAGACATTGACCGGTGACCGGTGGACCGGTCACCCGACACTGACCGGTGACCGGACCGGTCACCGGACCGTGACTGGTCAGATGACATCTCAGATGTCCGTCTGTCTTCATTACTACCCAAGGTGCGGTGTAGCCCCTCCTCGAGAGGGTGCGACACGCTACTTTGGGAATGTTTGGAGTGGTACACTTCCTTCCTGGTGGAAGGAAGTAACACACTACTGCTCTTTTCCGTCTTCTCCCTTCCCGGGAGATGCGATTTACTCTTGGAGCGTTCACTGGCCCCTACAGGAGGGACCTCAACTATGTCCGGGGAGGCTGGTGCAGGCTCTTGGGGCCCCGGAATGTTCTTGTGAACTAGAGTGGCCTTCTTGCTGTATGTTGCCTTAGTCTGAGTACCTGTAAAAGAAAATTCAGAGAAATCAGACGATGAGGGGGATTTAACTATTTTTTTCCGCCCTCTATAAGTACGCCTGGAATCAGCAAGATTCCAGGTTTCATTGGTCCAATTTGTACAGATATTGCAGCGACTGTTCCGCTTACACTTGGAACAGGTAAGACAGTCTGAGTGTGTATCCCATGGGGCCTTCTTATGGCCACACTTACCTACAGACTGATTTGCTGGCATTGTTTCTTTTTATCTGAAATAAATATTATCTGAAATAATTATTATTGAAGTATCAACCAATAATAATAATAACGTGTAAACTCACCTTTAAAATCTACACGTAGAAAACTCACCTTTTTTTGGTACATTGCGTACTCTATACATACCCGTTCACCATATACTTTGCGGGCTATCTGCACCACAGTGGTTAGTTTGCTACAGGTAAACAATATACATATATATGTTCTTCCTAAGAGATATTAGAAGCTAGTTCACTTGACAAGCTTTATTGTTCTCAGGAAAATACAAGAAAAGCATGCGACGCGACACGCGTAGATAATAAAGAAACAATTGAACTAGTAGGAGAATAATATATAAATGAAATATTAATTCTGTAAAATTATGTGCCTGTTAATTGCGGCGCTATCACAGTTGTTCTATGTCGCGTTGTAATGACATAGACGACTTACCGTGTACCTGACAAGAAGCAAGATATATTGTTTACCCTAACCCCTCTAAGGGTAGAGTACACGTGGAGAACTAGAAAAACTCTTCCTAGAACTAAACACTGCCGAATAGCGGCATAAAACACATATAGCCGAGACGGACAAACTGTAACACAGATGAATTTAGAAGGAGGGAAGTCCGAATGTAGTTGAAAAACCGCAGCAGACAATTTCCTCAGGTTACGTTTTTGCGACACAACCACCAGGTATGGCGTCCATGAAAAAGATGAATGTTCGCGCAGGCGCAGAGAGATGCACGGGCGTGACGTGGCTTGTTGACAAATTCTCCACTTTAAGTGGGAGAATGTTTTCACATCGAACGGACGAGTTTTTCGACACGAAAAAGGAATAAAACTATATAATAGTGATGGGTAAATGTATTGCTGCTATTAAAACATTATACCAAATATGATCACTCCCTCAACCAGTGTAGATGGAATTCAAGCTGCAACAGTGACAGACAGACAGATGGATGCACACACCTGATAACAATATAGTGTGGATAAAAAGTGTGGATAAAAAATAAAATCATCCCATAGCAAAAATATACCAAAGGATAAAACTAAACATAGTAGATTGATATATAACAGTAGATCAGTCATACACGTTAGACCTTTACAATCAAAGTGGATAATTTTAAAAAGGTTTCACTTCTTAATTTCATCAACACAAAGAAACTACCTTGACAGAAACCCCCATGATAAGGTTAACAGAAGAACCCCTTGCATACTGAACCTCTTTTTGAAAGGACACCTCTCCATATAAGCAAAACTGTATGGCCCCCTCAGTGTCCTGTACAGACTGGTTTCAGTGGAATGTACTAGTCAATGAGAGTCCTGAATCCACTCTTTGCTACACTAATTACCTGTACTACAGTCAAATATCATGACAGATCATGCAAGGTTTATTATTATTTATCATTATTTGTACACCTCTGTCATGCAACCTATCACAACACTATTGTGCCTTGATATTACATTCTGACTAGACAGTTCACTGTGATGATTGTATAATACAGCAATATACACAGTTTTTAAGGACCTTGTATAATATAGCAATATACATTAAGGACCTATTTTGGTTAGGAACCTATTCTTATAAGAAAATGATTCAACCGATACAATAACTTCATTGATTTTATATTGACATGAAGCAAAGAAAGTATTTTTAGCTGGAATCCAATTAGTTTTATGACCCAATACAAAGACTGGCTTGAATCCATAGTAAATCTTCTAGGCTGATTTGTAAAGTGTGATTGATTTTAATAAGTGACGCATGTGGGTGGATGTGGTGGCGGGAATTGATTGCATGCATTATCACATCTATTACACTATTTACGTAAACATTAAGTATGCTGATCAACTGCCTAGTAACCCAGTCCAAATATAGAAAACTACGTAATACCATTCACAAAAGGGCTTGATACAGGAAATAGCTTGTGGAAGTATGCACAATAAACTTGTCAGGACTCGCCTATTTCCAGAATGAAATTGTATGATAAAGAAATGTAATTACTTTGAAAAGTTAAGGAACAGAAATAGTTACAATATCATATGGTGTGCTTGTAGGGTTAAAGTGGTATTGGCAGAAGTAGTAGTATTAATAATAATAATGTATTAAAATTGTGTCAGTAATAACTAGTACAATTTAGTAATTACTGCTACAGTAGCAAAGTAAAGATAGCAGTTATAGTGGTAAAATTATTGTAATGTAATAGTGGTAGTAGCAAAAATGGTATAATGATCAAAAAATTTAATAATCCATTAGAAGAAGTAATTATAGTAGTAGCAGTAGTAGTAGTGGTGGTGGTAGTGGTAGCAGTAGTAGTAGCAGCAGCAGGGATCTCTCTAGGATGAGCCACCATCAATTTGCTTAAAAAAATGTTTCAGATACATTTAAACTGAATTTATTTCTGGATTGGCTCATTATATAAACAACTGAAATACAGCATTTGTTTTGCTCCAAAAGCAATATTTACAGATATTCAGCCATCAAATTTTCTTGGTGGCCCCTTAAAATCTCAATGGTCCAATGTTTTTCTTAATTTTGTATTTCTTTATATTGCAAAAGTGGATCATTGGCACATCACAAGGGCCCACTGGTTTTCTGAGCTAGGGAGATCTCTGAATAGTAGTAGTAGCAGCAGTAGTAGTAGTAGTAGCATCAGTAATAGTAGTAGTAATAGTAGTAGTAGCAGTAGTAATAGTAACAGTAGTAGCAATAGTAGTAGTAATAGTAATAGTAGTAGCAGTAGTAGTAATAGCAATAGTAGTAGTAATAGTAGTAGTAGTAGTAATAGTAATAGTAGTAGTAGTAGCAGTAGTAGTAATAGTAGTAGTAGTAGCAGCATGTAGCAAAATCTGAAAGAATGAACACCTATAAGATTTCTTGTTAAGATGATTTAAAACCACAAGTGGTAATTGATAACTTTTGTACCTTTGGATAAGAAAGCAGTCATGGCCTTTTCTGCTCCTCCACCCCCATGCAATATATGTCACCTTGTCATAGATGTATACTCCTCAAGGTTCAAACATTGTTTCATAAGCTAAAGTACAAGTAACTGTACACTACAGATAACTGAATGATGTTCTCAGTGATATAGGAAACTGTAGCCTCTCCAACATTTTACAACTATGGATAAGAAATTATTTCGGGGTTTTCTGCACAAATAAATGACTCAATAAACACCATGTTATTCATACAAGTACTTCTCTAATAGGTCACATACTTTCTGATAAGCTAAACTACAAGTTATAATCGTAAAGTACAAGTGATAACTGATATTCTCAGTGATACAAAAAAAACCATAACATCTCCAACATTTTTTAACTTCGGATAAGAAATTACCCATGGCTATTTCTGCACCCACCCCCGACTCAATAAATGTCATGTTTTTATACAAGTACTTCTTGCAAAGCTCAAACACCTGTTTAGACCCCATGGCTGTATTCAAGGCAACGCTACATTCATGACTGTCGCCATCATGTTCGCTGCATCTAGAACAAGAAGAACATAGGAGTGCCACTCTTGAATGCTATAAAACAAATGTAAATATGGTGGATTGGGAAGACGACTGCAGAGTGGTTATTTCTGAAGAGCTAAATGACTTGATGGAGGTTAAAATGTTTCAAATTTCCAGTTTGAAAATAAAATATTATGCTTTATGTCTAAGAGTGCTGGGGAAGGGTGAAGTGGAGGTTCTGAATGGGTTAGTAAATTAAAATTGAACAGCCAAAAACAGATGCCTGATGCTACTGTCGAAGCTGTATGCATTGCATATGGTAATCTGAGTTACATACACACACACACACACATATATATATATATATATATATATATATATATATATATATATATATATATATATAGTTCTGTAATATAAATACTCTATGATCTCTGAAAAGAGCCCTAGTGTGTAGAAGTTGACCTCTGTAATTGAGAATGGTTCCGCAGATATTATCGCAGTACATGTATTTAAATCAACATTCGACACTTTGAGAAAATTAGAAACAGTCAGGTATACAAAGAGCAAGTGATGTGACAAAGTTGCTGTCAAGATATGGTCATGGTCAATTAATCCTGAAAGTGAACTGTTAGAATTACAACATTAACTGTCTAAGGTACCAGTCAAATAGCATGACCAAGACCCCAACTCAGGGCATTCCTTAAGCACTGGTTGCCAGGTAATTTACCTCCTTAAATCTGCCTGGGCAACCAGCTATTTTTGGAATGCCCCCTGTGCCCCTGTTGACAGAGAACCCCAAAACCCTTGTTACTTTAAAATCTTTACCAGCTGGTCCCAATTTTATTTAATGCCCTGCTACTAGCCAGCATTCTGGCACATCAGTAACTTTAAAACAACTACTGGTCCTGCAAATGATTCATTGGTCCTGTTGTTCAATTAATTTTAAATATGTTATAAACACAAGTTAGTAATAACTATTCAATTGTACTTACAAAATAAAGTAATTAAATATATAGAAGAAGAAACAGTTTGTGCCTAAAATTCAAAACAGTTCCAGTGACACACTACTTTTTCACAACCAATCAATTAAATACATATTTGAGATATATGACTGGTCCTTGTGCATTTTAATATGTTTATACCTGCAAGCTCAGAAAATGGTGAAAATTGCCACTGGAAGGTACTATTTCACACATTTTACTCGTTCTGAACAAATTCATCAGCTGGCACAGTTTTAAAATCTACAAAGTTGCAAAATGACTTGCCACAAGAAACAGCTTTCCTCTTCAATCTATAGGTTTGTAAATGTCAAATTGAATGCTGCTTAAATAAGTTGGAATAATAATAATAATAATAATAATAATAATAACAATAATACTAGTAATAATAATAATAATAATAATAATAATAATAATAATAACTACTTTATTTAAAGACGCTGACACAATTAGTTACATGGAACTAATCCTTCTTGTGGCCCTCTATTATATGCATATTTACATATAGAGTACATGTACACATTTGCACACACAATTAAAAAAAAAAGCATTGATAAAAAGCTACATTTATCTATGGACATAATTAAAAGAAAATTTTGTAAGAACATGCTACAACTAGGTACACTGTTTATATACAGTACAAAAATAGCAACAAAGTGGAAAGTTTGATTATTTATACTTTAAGTTGTAATGCATTTCTCAAATGAAACAGGTTCCACTTTTCATCCATTGAAGATTATAATTAAATGCATTTATATTTGTACTTTCTCTAATTTCTTTTGGGATTCTGTTCTAAATTAGTGGCCCTGAATAATTCAAACATTTCTCCTAAAAAGTTGTTTATTTGGTTTTGGAATGGAAAGGTGGTTAGCTGAAATTGATCTTCAATTAGGAATGCTACCTTGTTTTCTTGCATGATATCAGTTCCTTGAGATAAAATAGGGCCATATTGTTTGAAACTTTGTGCATAAGTCAAGCATTTCTCAAAAATATTCAATCACTTACTGTTAACATTTTAATATCATTCATTGCATTTGGGATGTTTTCTGCATTGTGTAGGATGAGACTGCAAGCTCTTTTTTGTAAGCGGAATCATTTGCAAATATTCTTGTCAAAAGTGTTTCCCCATAAAAGATTTCAGTAGTCTACATGTAGGTATGGTTGTATATAGCTTTTGTAATATATTAACCTATGTTTATTTGATAGATATGGCATTATCTTGCTTAATAACCAGAGACATGAATTGACTTTATAGCATATGACTTGAATATGTTCATTCCATTGCTAATTGTTGTCAACCATCACCCCAAGGATTTTGTCATGGGTAACCATTTGTAGACAAATTTCATTCAACTTAAGCTTCAAATTGTTATTTTCCAATTTGCTCTTTTTTGTTGGGTAGTAATCATTAATATTTTAGTATTGTCTGTGTTTACCTTCAGTCCATTTTCCATACACCAGGAATCTATTCTAAGTAAGGCTATCTGAAGGGAGACCTCTAGGTCTGATTTTAGCTGTTTGAAATCTGATAGAGTGGTGTCATCTGCAGATAAGTTGGAAGATGAATACAGTTGCCTATTTTCAGTGGCAAATCATTTATGAAAATGAGAAAGAGGATAAGGCACAGGATTGATCCCTGTCTGGGGAAACAATGAGGTGGATATGCTTAGATTACATATGTGCACTATGCTATCAGATATTATATTTGCAGCAAGACATGCTCCAATATGATCTAGGCCTGTTGCTTTCATTGTCTCAAGTGTTTGCAAACATTTTATAACTTTTTCATTTGGTACTGTAGAAATCAAAAAATTTGTGTCAGCTTGAATTTTTTCTGAACAGAAATTTTTGAGTTCATCGTAATTGGAGTTTACAATGGGTTCCTTAATTCTCCAAGCTATGCTGACAAAAAATTCATTGAACATATTTGCTATTTCAACATTTTCATCAATAATCTAGCCTTCCTGGCTAAGTTGTTGGATTTTGGATGACCTTATAGAATGTTTACCTGCACGTAGTGTGTCAAAAAATTTCCACACAGAATTCTTACTGCAATTATTTTCTAAAGCTGACTGATAGTAATTCTTCTTTGCCCCACTGATCATTTTGGTTACTTTATTTCTCCCATGATTTGTAATGTGCTTGTTGACCAACAGATATTAAATAATCACATGTTTTCATGGCATCTAGAATGTCAGAAGTTAACCAATCAGGTTGAAAGTCCTTTTTTTCTCTGTGTTTTCACAGGTACATTTGTATCTACCACTTGCATAAAAAGTTGGGTCCATATATCAAGAGCATCATCCACATCATCAAATGTAGATGCTGTACCCCAAGGAATATTACTGAGATCTTCCTAAAATGTGTCTTCATGACCTATATGTTATGATTTTATGAGTCTGGGATTTTACAGCTGATTTTAAGCCTGGCTTTCTGGTTAGGACAATAGAGAAGTGAACATTAAGACCTACACTAGGAATATGAATTTGTGTCACATTTTCATTCATATGTATATAGATATGATCTATTAGAAATATATGTGAAGGATTTATTTTCTTTGGGGGGAGGGGAGGGGTCAGTGGGGTGAACAAATATCCCCAAAATTAAATCCACCACAAAAAATACTTTTGTACATTGAGGTTTATGGTAAACAGTGTGACCGCTCAGAATGTTATTCACACAAAATCATCCACTTACCACTTTACCACAAAAAGATAACCCACCTCCCTTCTTATTTTGGATTTTACAGTATATGCCTGCTATATTTTGATGTTTACTTAACAAGGAAAGATGGAATTCAAAGTAAAAAAGATGAAAAATTACTGGCATGTTTACTTAACAAGAAAAGATGGAATTCAAAGTAAAAAAGATGAAAAATTACTGGCAGTTGCAATACTTTTATCAATACATGCAAGGAGTAAAAGTGGCTCTGGTTAGCGTGCTGGACTCAAGATTCATGACCAAAAGGGTGAAGGTTCGAATTCTACCATCTGATAAAGCCAGGTCAGCTACCATGGTCTGTTCTTTGGCTTGGCACTTTACATCAAATACCTCGAAATGAAACAACAAACTTGTACTGCTCTTTTGTAAAATACCAAAAAATCATCATATGCAGCTAAAATGTCAGCTGATAGAAAAACAAGTTGATTTTCCAGTTGGTCTTGTGTCAAAATTAACTTTGGACCAACAGGCTGTCAGTAATTGTTCACACTGGTAGCACTTGTACTTTTCAGATGTGATAAAAGTACAACTTGATTAACTCTTCAATTTGGGCTCTCTGATATGTACCTAATTAATACTGACATATATCTGGTTCAAGCTGATGAAATATAGCTGGAGGGAAGAGGTAAAAAATCTTCAGTTGGTTGACATGTCTCTGTTAACTCAGTATGTTCTCATACTTTTGAAGTCTTTTACTGAGTCAAGACACCATGACCTTTTAGTGCTACTAAATAAGTATGATAAAATAATTTGCTTTCACTATTTATAAACCATATATAGGTTAAACTAATCCTTGCAAAGTCAGTGTATGTAAAAAAAACTACTTCTCCTGATGTAGATAACAACCAATTGTCATTACTTATTAGAATACCTGCATTCCACAAAATATATGACAGTCAAATCCTATTCTGCTGTGTATCTACCTGTTTGTGCTGAAAACATGTTCACATAAAGGACTGACCATTTATTTTTTTTATTTTTTTTTTTTTGGGGGGGGGGGGGGGAGTCAGGGGAGGGGCTTGTGATTTTCTTCCAAACTATATTGTTGTTGTTTCTTTCATCTCAAAATATTTTTTTTTCAACTACATGTAATATAATGTATACACTAAGTTCTTTTTTTTCTACATATCTAAGTATCAATATTTTTTCAAGCTATTTGGAGGCCTGAAATTTTTAACAAAAATCTGAGGTCACTTCCCCCCCCCCCCCCCCCAAAAAAAAAAAAAAAAAAAAAAATTTTTTTTTTTTTAAATGGTCAGTCCCTAAATACTTTTTGCCTCAAGAATCTTCCCAATTTTCAGAGTGGGAATTGAGAAAACATTACACTGGAATCAATTGCAAATGGGGTTTTCAAGAGAAAACTGCATAGGAATCAATTGCAAATGGGGTTTTCAAGAGAAAATATTGCATTGGAATCAATTGCAAACAGGGTTTTCAAGTAAAGAAATTAAGTACTGAAAGTATTCATCTCCTATGTTTTGAGTTTATTTATTACAATA
Source organism: Margaritifera margaritifera (assembly GCA_029931535.1). NCBI lineage: Eukaryota > Metazoa > Mollusca > Bivalvia > Unionida > Margaritiferidae > Margaritifera > Margaritifera margaritifera. The sequence goes on along the minus strand of JAQPZY010001666.1, from coordinate 7,801,731 downwards.
AAATTCCTGTCTCTTCTTGATCTTTTGAATTTGTACAGAATCATTTCAAGATAGTCACACGAGTGTCACCCTATACTTGTTTGGTTGGTAAGTTATTTTGTGAAAATACAAATGACATTTGAAGCAGAAGAGATGAAACTCCTAAAAAAAAATATATAAAAAATAACAAATTAACATCTTTTAGAAAGTTTTTACACCAAAATGCATCAGGATATGTTGAACCATCCCTGAAATATGCCGTTACAAGAAACTGCTATAACTCTGTCAAAACCAGAGTTGGAAAGAAAAAATCTTTATAAGGCATATGTTCATACATTCACCTACCACATGGAATTGAATTATCTCAAAGGGTTGTTGAGCTATGCTGGTTAAGGACTCGCAGTACTAATTATATGGAAGAATGGGAACCAGTCTAAAAATGAGTGAAGATAAAATAGAGTATGTATGGGTTTGGTGGGCCATGATTGGTTGATAATGAAACGTAAAATTTTAGTAAAAAAAGTCTTTTGAGAGCTTATCCTATCTGTAACCGAAAAAAATAGAGACAATGTTTTATTGGTGGAATTTCAGTCCTTTTACAGACCTGATTTTGAAAAACTCATTACTGAAATTAGCACCCAATTCTTTTGGTGTAGAATTGAAAACACAAGTTTCAAACACATCTACTGGTAGATAAAAAAAAATGCCACAGCTCATATGGTTTTCTCCACACACAAGCTTGCATCAAAGAATGGGTCTATACTGATAAATATAGGTTTGATCATAAGCATTCAGAAATTTAAAGTTAATGAATTTTTAATATCAAGGTGTTTCCATGGGTTTACTATGTGATCTGAATTAGTACTGTGTGTCCTAAAAGAACTGTAGACAGATTGACAGTCAGATGAACAACCAGACAGACAGAGAGAAACAGGTGATTATTACTGGGCTGTTGATGTGCAGCCCTAATTGTGTGTTCTTTCACATGCACTGGTAATCTCTTTCTCTTTATATTTTACTATTTATAATAAATTCACTCTCCAAAGCTGACATTTAAAAAATAGGTAATTAAGCCTGTTTATTTCAAATTTGGTTCTTTTTCCACAGTATAGATTTTCTGAGTTACTTTGTAATTATCATTTCACAAGCAAAATTGAACTGAATTAAAATAATAGAACAGATTAAAATACCAAACCCACTTATAAGTCGAGATGAACTGCAAACAACATAGAACTTGATCTGCCAATGCATTATGCACCAGCAGATCAGGATCTATGTTGCCTGTCTTACTGATTACTCTAACCAACTGCAAGGACCCATTATGTGACGGCATATCTGGGTCTGTGCAATTTGCACTTGGACTGCAAGTACCCATTATGTGATGGCAGATCTGGGTATGTGCAATTTGCAGTTGGACTGCAAGGACTCATTATGTGATGGCAGATCTGGGTATGTGCAATTTGCACTTGGACTGCAAGGACTCATTATGTGATGGCAGATCTGGGTATGTGCAATTTGCACTTGGACTGCAAGGACTCATTATGTGATGGCCGATCTGGATCTGTGCAATTTGCACTTGGACTGCAAGGACTCATGTGATGGCAGATCTGGGTCTGTGCAATTTGCACTTGGACTGCAAGGACTCATTATGTGATGGCAGATCTGGGTCTGTGCAATTTGCAGTTGTACTCAACTTTTAAGGCAGTATATATATGGTACATGTATATATGCACTGAACTGTAGTCCGATTTTGTCAAGCTTGTGTCCTTTGACCCATATGTCCCTTCATATGTCTGTCTGTCAATCCACACCCTACAATAAGGTCCATGTTAACATTTTATAGATTAAGCTCAATGCTAAATTTGTTTACTTTCTAGTGGGCTCAACATAAAAGGTGTCTCTTGTTGTTGGATTTAGCCACTGTCAATCAACAAATGGGTTCAATTTTATCTTACATTTTCAGTTTTTCATCTCATTCCAGTTTCTTATATTGAAATTAAAGGGTTAAAACAGAAACAGAATTTACAGCTTTCTAGTATCCTCAAATGTGAATAATAGAGATGTACCTTATAATCCTCAAATGTGAATAATAGCTGTTTCGAGGTTAGATCCTACAGACCCCTCACCTACATGTACTTGTTTATGCCCCCCCACCCCCACAACATTTCTGGATCTGCCCCGATCCATGGCATAATAAACTTTAGCTGCCAGACTTTCAATCTGATCTTTTTCTTTTCTGCAGAACTGACAAAGAAAGCATTTTATTTTTAAAGGCCTTACAATGTACAATATCACACATAATTTTTTTTAAAAGATCACCATCTACCTTTATGATTCAGCACTTGTTCAACAGGCAGCCCTTGTGATCAAAATCACAAAAGTCAACAACAAAGCAAACATTTGATATGCACAATCTGACCATAACACTGGTGACTATTGGACATAAACAAATATAACTGTTCCTTTACTCTCAAAGAATTTTTTCATTATTTGAAAGGCGTGTTTTGTTTTGAGTATTAATGAGGTCAGATTCAATGAACAGCATGATACAATATACATGTGGATATTTCTGCAAAACAGGATCATTTGTCTCTGAGATGGAAAACTTCTAAGCTTATTACTACAACCAAGAAATTCTGAACAAAGTAATTCTGAAATCAAAGTAATTTTAAAAAATACATAATCATTATAAATTGACACAAGTAAGAGAGATAAATTTTAAGTACAGTGTAAACTGTTCAATCAAGATGCAGGAGATTTATTTCCTGCCCAGGAGATAAGGAGTTTAAATACTTATCCAGGAGGCTCCCTGCTGATCAAAGAGATTGTACATGTCTGTATTGATTAACTCATTAACCTTATGAGCTCCATAACATCAACATCATTTAAGCTATGCTAAAGTGGATGGTATTGCAGAAAAACAGCCAGATGTAGCTCTACAATGATACCAAATAATGTCGACTTTCTACTCGCATTAAAAATACAGTGGAAAAAAACAATTTTTTAGACCCAATTTGATTTAGGTCAAAAATTGACAGTTTCTGACCGGAGTTTATATCCGGATTTTAAACTGTTTGGCCTTAGATCTAAAGCAGACCGGTCTGAACTGCACACAGACAGATGAACTGCTGCAAAAAGTAGGATTCGTTTGAGATTTGGAGTCAAAAGGGGCCAGGACACAAAAATAATAGGTCCAATATGAAAAAAAAAAAAAAAAAAGCAGAAAAAAGAAGTCCAACTTTTACCCTTCTGCACAAGCATGAGCATAATAGCCAATCAAAAACAATGTTTTTGTTACACCTAAGCATCCAGCTAAATGAAAAACTTTCTTAAGCAGATGTGTTTGGCTGCATGCAGAAGTAACACCAAAAATGTGTTCACTACCCCCATTTCAGGCAAAAATTAAAAGAAACTTGCAGGGTTAATGAGTTAACCAACAATTTCATCTTACACTGTAGATTCAGCTGCTAGTTTTAAGGAACTTTAAGGTTAACAAGTTCATGATCTTAGAAAATATTATCTGAATATTCATGACCTTGTTAAGTTTCAACTTGATCATACCTAACATTTATCACTAGATATAATTTTTTTTTAGTAGCTACAGAGCTTTAAACAAGTACCTGTCAATCAAAGCTCCATGCTAGTAGTAGATTTAGGTCAAATGTTCCATCAACCTTGGATGTAACAATCAAACTAACTATTCAACAAGACACTAGAAAATCACATAAATCTCATCATGTATTACAAGATCTGATGGAAACTAGAGTCAACATATTTACAATTTCTATTACCTATGTTAATGAATCCACCATAAATATGATGAAACCAATAAAAGTCAATATACAGTGCTATAAAACCCTTTATGACAGAGTACATCAAACAACAAGAGGCCCCAGTAGGCCTGATATTGCTTTCATAGGTAGTTCACATATGTCAGCTTGTGTATGCAAATTCATACACATATTGAAACTGTAGTGGGGTAAGAAAAACTTTGAGCACATAGTTGGTACATTGTCTATTAATGTTGGTGTCATTTATCTTCCTTCCCAGACTATATATAAAGGATCCCTTTCTCTTCATTAGAAGAACATGTCATTTGAACAACCAGCAATGTCCACTAGAGACTAGGCCTTGATTCTAAGGCTGCAACATTTACACGTGTTATTAATGGCCCATATGGTCATTGTAGAGTCTACAAAAGCAATGTATGCACATGTTCAGGCAGTATGAAACAATATCATCACAATCCTAAGGATGTTTTACCTAAATCATCAAGTATATTGAACAAAGATGTATTTTAAAAATGAATCCTGTCATAATAACAGGCAAAAGACACAGCAAATGAAACAATCAAAGTTGAGTAAGGTACATAGTCAATGGTTTACCTGTATATATAAATAATTGTCTGCTGTAAACCTAATGTGTAGACCAGGGAAAAGGTGGTGTTTCTAATTGTTTCAATACTTTCAGTACTTGTGTTGCCTTGTTGTTGTAGAATATAATGAAAGGGAGAATTTTCTCCATTACTTCTTGTAAAATAAAACCAATTAAAATGTATTACTGTCTGCAACTTTCAATTAAATGACATCATTTTGGTTACTGTATACTGTTCAGTACTTGTGTTGCCTTGTTGTTCTAGGATATAATGAAAGGAAGAATTTTCTCCATTACTTCTTGTAAAATAAAACCAATTAAAAAGTATTACTGTCTGCAACTTTTTAATCCAGTAACTTTAACCGTCTGTGCATTTTACTCTGTCTTCTGATTCAAATGGATGAACAGAACAATCATTTAATATATGAAACTAGTTTATTTTCATATTGATTTATATCCAATCCATGTTTTATAAATTGGTCCATAAGTGATATATTGTTTTCCTCATTTTTACAAGTAATGAGGTAAATTATATTTTCTTGTTCAGTTACCCAAGTTGCAGTGGCCACCACCACTGGGCTTAGGAATCCTGTTCCAGTAATTATGGCCAAAAATTACATGACAACATGTTTTCATGGTGGGACATTTCAAAGTGATTTAACTATCTTATCTTTTTACTAACATTTATTTTTGACTGCCGTATTGTTTCGCCTTAGACACATCTTCAACCACAGAATGTTTAATATTTTTCAATCGCTGCGCTGCATATATTTTAAAAAAGAAAATAATAAGAGTCCACTGAAGGGACTGATGCTCTACTAGCCGAAAAGAACTTCCAGGAATTCAAGATAAGACCATTTTTGCTTTTAACTGCTGAGTGTTGAAACCATCTTCTGATATTCTTCAGCAATAACAAGATTTTCAAATTAGCTGCTGTGGTGGACATATTGAATGTCAGATTGGCACCATTTTCATTTAGGACCAAGCAGTCATAGTCTTTTGGTGAAAACCCCGTGTCAATAAGACCATCCATTCAGGGGGAGTAGTGACAGCAAGATTTTCAAGACAGCCATAGTGGCAGCCATATTGGATGTATGATTGGCACCATTTTCATTTATGACCAACTACATGTTGGTATCATAAGAAATCTCTTGGCTAGAACCCCATGTTGATATAGCCATCCATTCATGAAGAGTAGAGATAACAATATTTTCAAGTTGGCCACCATGGTGGCCATATTGATGGTCAAGTTGCATTTAGGACCAACTAGACACCATAAGAAGTCTTCTGATAAAAACCCCATGTCAACATGACTTTCCATTTAAGGTGTAGTGAAAACAAGATTTTTAAGATGGCCACCATGGTGGCTATATTGGACATCAGATCAGCACCATTTTAACTTAGGACCAACAAGACATGATAAGAAATCTTCTGGTGAAAACCCCATGTTAACATGACTTTCAATTTTGTAGAAGTAACAATAACACAATTTTCATAGTGGCAATACTGGATATCAGATTTAGACCATTCCCATTTAGGACCAACTAGACATCATAAGAAATCTTTTGGTGAAAGCACCATGTCGATATCACCAGCCATCTAGGAAAATTAGCAATAAGATTTTCAAGATGGCCATTGTGGCAGCCATATTGGAAGTCAGAGAAACACCACTTTAATTTATGACCAACTAGACATTATAAAAAGTCTTTCAGCGAAAACCCCATGCTGATATACCTCTCCATCAATAACTCGCGCACAACGGGGTCCAAAAACATAAACTGCACTATAAATGAGGGCATAAGTTACCAAGGGACCTCAAAAAAATTAAGGGATGCCATTTCAGCTGGCAATTGAGAAAACCGGAGGAGGGGGGTAATAGGGCTGTTTAATGGCTGAATACTCATTTTATAATCGCATTGGTGGGAATAATTGTCAATAAAGATCTTTTTCTAAAGTTGTTAGTTTTTTTTATAAATACCCAACCTCTGAAAGATTGTTAACAACATTACTCCAACTGGTTTCAACAACCATCACGTGTACGCGAAAACATTGTGTATTATGTCACTGCTTTTTGTTGCTGTTGATTCACAAAACAAGATTTCTTTTTTTCAAATTTCATGAAACAACAGTTAACGTCAAAACTTTATTTTTTTTATTGTTCTATTAGTAAAATATTGATGTCTTGATTTCATTGCAAGTAATAGTGAAACTTCTTCTCATCCTTGAGAAAATCTCTGAGTGCCAATTCAGGAATTTTAAGTTCACTACAAACTCTGGAACTCACTTCTCCGTAATGAACCGTATCTGTGAAACAAAAGCTTTTTATTCACCAAGTACTCATTTCACTTGGTTGTCTTGCCATCTTTGATCACATTTGTGAATGAGTAGGCTAATTTAAGGTAGTTTAATTATATTACTTACATAATAATACAGTGAAACCCCGCTATAACGCGATATTCGGGGTCCATAAAATTCGATCGCGGAAAAAGCGGGGTTGTGTTATTGCGGGGTTTTACTATATTTTACTTTATTCAGAGAACAACGTATACACGTCTAATGTATAACATGAATAGGGTATCAACACCGTTTACTATCTGATATCGATCCGTCTTTGTTTTCCTACATGACAACCCTTTGATTGAGCCACGAGTTTGATACAGCTGTACTTGTTCAGTGCCAAGTAACAGAGAGTGGTTACTCCCTGTGATCTTGCCGCCCAAGCTCAGTCTCTACATAAGCACCCACATATGACAATCTTTGATCAACCACCGCATTGTCTGGTGCTTGGTTGTGTATACAGTTAAAGAAGAAACATAAGTCGGCTATTGTTTGCGCAATGATTGTATACAGGATGAATTGAAGTCCAGTGCACGTGTTGGCGGCTTACGTTTTTTGATGTTTATTAAATCGTGAGAATCTTTTATCAACCACAACATTGTCTGATGCTCGGTTGTGTATGCAGTTAAAGAAGAAAAACATGTCGGATATTGTTTGAGCAATGATTGTATACAGAATGAATTGAAGACAAACACAAAGAAGACTTACTGGCTTTACTCATGGATCAGTAATAAGTAACATTTCCGATAATGTTTATTTTGGCATAACACTTCAAGAAATTGGTGAAATTGTTAAATTTCAGAAGCCACACCACTATCGAATTCATACGTGATCTCTTCCCCAAAATGATAATAAACTTTTTATATACTATTTCTCGTACTTTAAAAAAAAAATTCCGTGTACGAGAAAAGTACATGTACATGTATAAAAAATTTCAGGAACCAGGCCACAAACGTATTATACTCGAATTCATACGCGATCTCTTCCCCAAAATGATACTGTTAATATACACATTTTATACACTATTTCTCGTCCTTTGAAGAAAAAAAAATTCATGTGAGAATGAATATATGAAATTTTGGGAGCCACGCCACGATCGCGTTATATCCGAATTCGCGTTATAGCGGGGCGCGTTATAGCAGGGTTTCAATGTATTTATAACAGTGTTCGAACGAAATGAGTTGACCTGAGACACGACTGTGACCACTAGCTCTAATGCAAGTAGAATTTGCATGCCTTTTAACTTTTCTTTTATTCCAACCCCTTTATTTGATTTGATATCAAAGATGTAATTAACATGATAATACAAGGCAGGTCGGCTTTTAATTGAGTGTAACAATAAAACAATACTTCAAATACTTCTGCAAGTCGGAGATCAAAACAAGGTTGGCACTTAATTATGTTCTCAGAGAAAGGTTCGCAGACATAGCTGCAATGGTAGATTGACATTTTTCACATTTGAATACAAGACGGAATATAACCTATAAAAGTTGGGACATGAAATTATAGCAGTTTTTGCATGTACTATAAGTCTTGGGACACCTTAGGTATTTTATTTTCTACCAATCGATCGGCGTATTTTAACGATCATAACGTCATTTAAAAAACAATGACTTCATGGTTGTTAAGGGACTGTCATTATTAATTATTAGATGGAAATGTTATAAATTAATATAATCTGTTTGAAATGTCAATAAATACATTTATTTTCCTGTTTTCTTATCATTTCTACCCAATACAAATATGTATAATTTGATCGGATGATTACAAGAATAGAGCATTGGCAGGATGTTGTAACCATATTAACAGTAACTTCTCCCTTTTGTGCTCTAGTTTACTATTGTCAGTTGATGCATTATTGAACTAAAATTGTTGAAAGTCACCAGTAATTAAATTTTTTGCTTTGAAAATGTAAATACGCAACTCCTTATAATGCGATACCAGTATGACAACAATGAAAATAGTGTTTGGTTCAATGCTCGCATTTAGTGAGCTTGTTTACATCATGGCATCACCGCATGTACACTGAAGATTTTAACTTGCACCAAATGAAGTACATCCCTTGGTTTTGAATCATATGCACCACTGCACTAACTTCAATAATATCTCTCAAATATGATAAAGAAGTTTAAAAAATAATGCTTTGAAAATAATTGTAATACAATAAAACCTCAGTGGTAGTTTGCTTTGATTTAAGCAACCTTAAAAAAGTACATATTTACTCAGCTATGGCAATTGTGCTAATATTTTGGAGTAAAAGGCAATTGCACATCGAAGAACTACACCAGTGATTTCTACAAATTCAGTATAAGATAAAGAATTTACAAAATGGTTAATTTAGTACCGCTGTTATGCACATATTGTACTTCTCAATCCACTTCAGATTTTAAAACAGTTCGCTTGTGCGGCGTAATTTTGTAACAAACAGGTACAGTCATTGCCGCCAGACAAAATTCCCTCTTTGCCCAAGCCAGTTTCAGGGTTTAAACAATTAACTGGCCTAGATTGCTGTCAGAAAACAAAAAACGAATCCACCAATTATAAACAAAAAGAGACACTGAAACAACCAGCTGGCCAAAATCAAAAGTGGAATGAATAATGTGTGGACAAGATTTTGTGTTAAGCCGAAACATAAAACTTAAATGGATTGATGATGATCTTAGTCGATCTATATTCAGAATTTAAAACTATATTTGATCATTCTTTAATGAATATATGAGAGTTATGTGAATATATGCTGGTTATGTGCCTTCTATAATTAGATGTGTGTCTTTTCATATAGATTACATCATTCTGAAGGATTGCTTATATCACTGAAAAACAGTAACTCCTGAGTGCGTGGATCAAAGTAAATAAAACAGCAATGGATGTCTAGCTAAAATGTGATCTGGAAGAATGCAATTTGGTACAAACGAAAAATAAAGCAAAATCTGCATCTAATATTTGTGGGAATAAACATGGATATAAGTGACACTAAGCACGATTTGCACAGTGTAAGAACTGTACACTATGGAACAGGTCTCCTGGTAAACTCTAACCAGCCCTTGAATTATGAATTTTTTTTTACCTTTATGTTATTTCATGTTGGAGAAATCAGAAAATATGCACATGCAAAATAATATAAAAAAAACAATCATAATAGTTGATAACAGTTTACTGAGATGTAATTGAACAGGAGCTGGTCACTGCTGTGTGACGTATGGTGATCTTGCCTTGACACTTTTTGTCTCTACAAGTGTTGAGACGCCAAAAATGCTATATTGTTTATGTGCATATAAGTCTTGGGAGAGGAAAAAAAAAAATTATTTTTTTGTGTTCCGAGACTTACCATGATTATGGTATTTCTGTGAAAACCCCATGCTGATATGACCATCCATTCTGGAGTAGTGATAAGATTTTCAAGATGGCCACTGTGGTGGCCATATTAGACATAAAATCAGCAACATTTTCATTCAGAACCAACTAGACATCAAAAGAAGTCTGCAAGTGAAAACCTCATCATGTCAGTATGAAAACCTCATCATGTCAGTATGAAAACCTCATCATGTCAGTATCACCTTCTGTCCAGGAGTAGTAGTCATTACAAGATTTTCACAATGGCTGCGTGACGGCCATATTGGATACCCTAATGGTACCATTTTCATTTAGGACCAACTTGATGGATAAATGTGTGTGTAAAGTTTCATGGCAAGTAGTGTAGGAGGAGCAGCAATAACAAATTTGTGCTAATGGACAGATGACAGACCATCCCATAAGCTATTCTGATCTATGACCAGTAGAGCTAAAAACATATATGACAACATATAATAAAATAAAAACAACTGAGGTGTGAGATCTGGAATACCACTTTCACTATATCTGATTTTGTCGGCAGTCAGTCAAGTCCCGGAGATCTACAAATTACCTCCTCCTCATGATAACATAAGCACAGCATATAATGAAATAGGCACTGAATATGAAGAAAAGTAGTAAAGCACCATATATAAAGAAAAATGCACAGCATATATTAGCAAGACATAATTATATAATCACATCACATAATTACATAACTACCGTATACAAAATCATAAAACCACAGCATGACAAAACTTCTGCATATAGAATCAAAAACCACAGCATGATAAAACTTCTGCATATAGAATCAAAAACCACAGCATGATAAAACTTCTGCACATAGAATCGAAAACCATGGCATGACAAAACTACTGCATATAGAATCGAAAACCATGGCATAACAAAACTACTGCATATAGAATCGAAACCATGGCATGACAAAACTACTGCATATAGAATCGAAAACCATGGCATGACAAAACTACTGCATATAGAATCAAAAACCATGGCATGACAAAACTTCTGCATATAGAATAAAAAAACCATGGCATGACAAAACTATTGCATATAGAATCAAAAAACCATGGCATGATAAAACTTCTGCATATAGAATAAAAAAACCATGGCATGACAAAACTACTGCATTTAGATCCATAAAATCACTGCACATAATGTCAAGAGAACTACTGCATATAATGTAGAGTACTGCAATTAATGTCTAAACCACATATAATGCCTGAACTACTGCATATAATGTACAGAGTACTGCATTTAATGTCTAAAGTACCACATATGATGACCAAACTACTGCATATAATGTAGAGAGTACTATATTTAATGCCTAAACTACTACATATAATGACCAAACTACTAGATATAAGTTCAAGAACACTGCATATAATACCCAAACTTCAGCATATGATGACAAAACCACTGCATATAACATCAAGGGCACTGCATATAAAGCCCCAACTACCGCATTTAATGACAAAACCACCACATTTAATGTCAAGGGTACTGCATATAATGTCCAAACTACTGCATATAAAGACAAAACCACCGCATTAATGTCAAGGGAACTGCATATAATATCTAAGCTACTACATATGACAAAACCACTGCATTTAATGTCAAGGGCGCAACATATATTGCCAAAAAATACTGTATATAATGACAAAACCACTGCATATAATGTCAAGGGAACTGCATACAATGCCCAAACTATCATATATAATGAGAAAAAATCACAACATATGTCAAAGGCATTGCATATAATGCTCAAACTACTGCATGTAATGCTCAAACTACTACATATAATGCACATATAATGACAAAAACACAACATATAATGTCAAAGGCACTGCATATAATGCCAAAACTACCACATATAATGACAAAACCACTGCATATAATGTCAAGGGCACTGTATATAATGTCCAAACTGCCATATATATGTATAATGACAAAACTGCTGCATATAATGCCAAAGGTCAGGCAGCATATATTGTTCAAACTACTGCATATAATGTCAAGGGCAAAGCATATAATGCTCAAACTACCACATATAATGTCAAGAGCAATGCATATAATGCTCAAACTACTGGACATAATGTCAACAGCAATGCATATAATGCTCAAACTGCCACATATAATGTCAAGGGCAAAGCATATAATGCTTAAACTGCAACATATATTGTCAATGATAATGCATATAATACTCAAACTACCACATATAATGTCAAGAGCAATGCATATAATGTCAAGGGCAATTCATAAATTGCTTAAACTACAACATATATTGTCAACGATAATGCATATAATGCTCAAACTACCACATAATGTCAAGAGCAATGCATATAATGTCAATGGCAATTCATATAATGCTCAAACAACCACATATAATGTCAAGGGCAATTCATATAATGCTCAAACTACCACATATAATGTCATAGGCAATGCATATAATGCTCAAAGTACCATATGTAATGCTCAAACTACTGCATATAATGCTCAACCTACTGCATATAATATCAAAAGCACAGCCTATAATGATGAATCTATGGCATATAAAAAAGAAACCACAACATATAATGTAGAAAGCACCAAAATTATGACAAAACCACTCAAAATAATAATGAATAACTGCTTAAGACAGCCTGGCATTCCATAAAATATAATGAACCAGGGTTAACTACCAATTAACTGCTGAAGATGTTATGCAGTGATTACATCATAAAGTTAAACACAAAGCTACAAAACTTTTTCCACAAACTGGATTTTTGTTTCCCTCAAAAAATGTATCCAACAAGAGTAAGAAGTAGGATAAAATGCAAAATCACAAGATGATATCATGTTAACCACCTGTAATTTGATATACTTACATGAACTTTTGTAAGTCAGGGAATTAACTTCCTAAATAACTTATGCCAATTCATATCTTGCACTCATCCAACATTTTCTTCTTCCTTTGTTTAACATCATTGTCCCCTTATTATAGTATATTATGTAATATAAACAGTCTGATCACTTTCTCTCCATTTATAGATTCAGATTTTTACTTAAGGATGAATTACCTCCATTGATAAGAACTATTCTAAGATTAATTTTTCTTAGAAAACAGAATGGCAAGCATACCAAAACTCTTGATATGACTATTTACATAAGGCAGTTTTTACATCCTGTTATTCTGAAGTGATCTTTCATTCAACTCAGATAACAAGATTACCATGTAAGGCTCATTATACGCTTGCCTTGTGTTTAATAGTCCTCTATTCAGGCACTAGTAGAGTATTGTCAAGATTACAAACCAAACGGCAATGACCTCAACCATTGGTCTAGGTATGAGGTCTTGAAATTAATTTAAAATACAGAATCCATTATTTTCTTATTAGACTTACCATGATTATGACCTTTAGACCCCATAATCTATTGGTTTCTTTTTTCACTAAGTGCAAGCCATCCTCAAAGTATGGTCAAGGAACTTACTTTGGAATAAAAGTTGTTCTGCACAATCCCATTTTTCTTTGAGCCACAATGACCCTGACCTTTGACCTTTTGACCACAAAATTGACAAGGTTTTTCCTTACCCCAAGTGCAACACATCCACAAAGCTTGGTTACTGTAGATGGTGCAGAACTCAAGTTATTGCCAAAAAAAACTTTTTCTCTTTTCAGTCACAGTGACTGTTACTCTTTACACTGTGACCATAAAATAGATACAAGTACAGCTCTTCCTGACCCCAAGTGCAAGCCATCAAAAGTTTGGCAACTGTAAATGGCAGACATGAGTTACTGTGCAGAAATGAAATTGGTAACAGACAGGTCGATAGACAAATGAACAACATCATAACATAATATGCTCCCCCTTACGGAAAGCATCTAAAAACTCAGCCTTTAACCTTTTAAGTCAAGAACTTTGAGACTTCAATGTGCAGATTAAAATGTAATCAATGCCTACAAATTATTCAACAAGTATGACACAAACAACAGTGCCAATTTCAACATCAATGTACAAATACTGTGGCAAGGTAACTTGATTCTCTGACTTCAAAATATCTTAAGCACAGTGTGAAAGACGAAGTCTCTAGCTTCAAAATATCTTAAGCATAATGTGAAAGACCAAGTCTTTGGCTTCAAAATATCTTAAGCATAATGTGAAAGACCAAGTCTTTGGCTTCAAAATATCTATAGCACATAGTGAAAGACCAAGTCTTTGGCTTCAAAATATTTTAAGCACAGTGTCAAAGACGAAGTCTCTGGCTTCAAAATATCTTAAGCATAATGTGAAAGACTAAGTCTTTGACTTCAAAATATCTTAAGCATAATGTGAAAGACCAAGTCTTTGGCTTCAAAATATCTTAAGCATAATGTGAAAGACCAAGTCTTTGGCTTCAAAATATCTTAAGCATAATGTGAAAGACCAAGTCTTTGGCTTCAAAATATCTTAAGCATAATGTGAAAGACCAAGTCTTTGGCTTCAAAATATCTTAAGCATAATGTGAAAGACCAAGTCTTTGGCTTCAAAATATCTATAGCACAGAGTGAAAGACCAAGTCTTTGGCTTCAAAATATTTTAAACATAATGTCAAAGACCAAGTCTTTCATAGTACTGAGTATGGCATTCATCCATAAAGAAAACAATAAACTGATACACTGCATGCAAAATGTATTTTTAAAAAAGACCTACAATATCAAATGTAAGGTGTAAATAAAAGCTGTAAACAAAATAAATATATTTTGTGTTTGTGTTTGCTAAAAAAACTATTACCTGACAGAGAAATTAATTTCACCTTTCTTAATAGCATGTACATGTGCTAAGACGGCATATGATCTAACAACCCTATAATGTGGATCTTTTACATGCTTCTAATTTTGCCTGATTTGTATGTGTCTAGTTCTTTTAAGTTAAAAAATAAACACTTGAACATTGATATGTGCCAGCATCCATCATTACTTAATCCATTGGCACACATTCTCTACTGCCATTTCATAACAAAATTAAGACAAGGACAAAAAGGCCAGACCTTGCATGTTGAGCCCACAATTAAAGCATTGCTGTAAAATGTGACCTTAACCCCAAGGTCAAATGGCGGTGCAAGAATGTCAAAGAATGAATTATCGTAGCTTCATAATATATTGTCTATTGTATGAACAAAATCCATGAAGTGGTTTAGGAAATGTAAGTAAATGAAGAAAGAAAAACCCACATTTTGTATGAATGTGACCTTGACCCCGAAGTCAAAGAGGCAAGCGTGCATGCAAGAGTCTTTTAGTGAAAAACCCATGTCACTACAATTATCCATTCAGAAGAAGTAGCTATTACAAGCTTTTCAAGGTGACCACTATGGCCATCAAATTGTATGTCTGATCAGCAGAATCTTTATTTACCGTATATAATCGCATATAATCTAGGTCCAAAGGCAAACAACACAGACCCTGATCTGTCATCACATAATGCGCCGGCAGATCAGGGTCTATGTTGGTTGTTCTACTGATTAGTCCTTACAAACTTCATAGACCCAGATCTGCCGGCGCATTATGCGACGGCAGATCTGGGTCTATGCAGTTGGTATCGCCTTATTTGCAAGTATATATGGTAGATCTAACTCAATATCATAAGAATTCTTTCAGTGAAAACCCTATGAATACCACAGTATGGCACAGTATCTTCCCACAGTTAGGGAGTAATTGTGATGACAAACATGTGCTAATGGACGACAGATGAAAGGTTATCATATATACTGGTCTACCATCAGTGGAGCTAAAAATGATAATCAATCCCACTCAACATCTAGTTTGATACAGATCTGTGTATGATATTGGGCTTAAATCTGTGTATGATATTGGGCTTTAATCTGTGTATGATATTGGGCTTAAATCTGTGTACGACATTGGGCGTAAATCTGAAGAAAGAAAAAAAGTTCTTGTATAGTATCAAAAGTCACATGAAGAAAAATAATTCAAGAAAATTTAAAGTCAAAACTTGGGAATTGTTACTTTACATATTATTTCATTGCATCATAAAGAATTCAACAACTTTATTTATTTACAATTTTGGTGTTATACACAGTTGTATACCGAGATGACATATACATTTTCTTAAGCTGCTAATATACAGTCTGATGTGTAGTTGTGTACAAATTTGTATGCAAATGACACATGTAGAAACAATTATGGATAGACATCTTTATCTGATATTAATTTAATTGTATCAGTGGACCTACCTTAAGAAGGGTTGACTCATGGTGATATATCAGTCTATCAGGTGCACGACTATAAAGAATTAGACACAACCAAAGAAACTGTCAATGCTTTGCAGATCCCGTAAAAGAAACCTGTAAATCTCTTTAAACATATTGTTACGACTCTATGGTCTAAGAAAAATGTAACAGAAAGAAAGTGAAACCAACAAATCAAGTAAAAATCAACAAGCAATTTATTACTAGATAATTAAAATGAAAAATCAAAAAGTCACTTACAGTAATGTGTTTATGTATCCTAATAATCCAATAAGAATGATTGTTCTAATCACAAGTCCTAAATATAGAATGTGTCCTTGAATGTTATTATGTGCCAATGGTCTCCAAAGTCCTGATGTACTAGAAATCTTGATGTGCTGAAGTCAAAATGAAGTAATCCAAAATCTCTGAATAAGTTCACATAAATTCCAAAATCATCAATTAAAAATCCAAAATCCAAAAGTTTATAAGCACTGTTATAATCCAATGAATATTTAAAATAATTCCTCTCTTAGAATTTGGAATGAATTTTCACAACTGTAATAGCTCTTTACAAGACTGATGGTAATGTCGAACTGAACAAAATGTCTACCAAACATGATATATATAAAGATTGGTCACATGACAGAATGTTCTAGATTGGTCACATGACAGAATGTTCTAGAATATGAGTCATCTTAATGGAATTTTAACTGTAAACAAAATCAACCTTGACCTTCAAATTGAGAAAACATATTGATCAAAACAACCTAATTCAAGGACACTAGTTATACATGTTTTTCCTAACAAACATAAAGATTTAAGCAAATATTAAAGTGAAGAAACATTTATAACCTCCCAAAACACATATACAACATTATATAAACATCATACATAACACCTCCCCTCATAAAGAAAAAGAAAGATTTATGTAATAAAGCTTTCTTTTGAATATACATCTAATACTATAATAACCAAAATTACATAAGAACATGTTTTATGATACTGGACTTAATTACATCAAGCAATATTACATTTCTAGGCACGTGAGAGTGCATCTGCAATCACATTGACTTTTCCCCTGATGTGTTTTATGTCAATGTTATATTCTTGCAATATCAAACTCCATCTCAACAATCTCCGATTTTTATCTTTCATTTTGTTAATGAAAGTAAGGGGATTGTGATCACTGTACACAATAATTGGAGAAAGAGCTGAGGTAACATACACTTCAAAATGCTGTAAAGCCAATATCAAAGCCAAACATTCCTTCTCAATTGTGGAATAATTTTTCTGGTGCTTGTTTAGTTTTTTAGAAAAATAACACACAGGGTGATCCACACCACTTTTGTCTTCCTGAATCAATACTCCACCAACCCCTACATCACTTGCATCAACAGATAATTTAAATGATTGGCTGAAATTTGGTGCAGAAAGAACTGGTGCATTCTTAAGCATGGCCTTTAACTTGTCAAAAGATTCCTGACACTTGTCAGACCAATGAAATTTGGTTTTCTTACTCAATAAACTTGTTAAAGGTTCAGCAATTTTGGAAAAATTGGAACAAAATTTCCGATAATATCCAGCCATACCTAGAAATCGCATCAGTTGCTTTTTACAAATTGGAACTTGAAATTCAGAGATAGCTTTGACCTTAGCTTCTATAGGTTTAACTTGACCTTGTCCCACAATATGTCCTAAAAATGTGACACAAGCATGGCAAAACTCACTTTTGCTCAAATTAATTGTCAGATTCGCATCGCTGAGTCGATCGAAGAATTTTCTAATGGTTTCCAAATGATCTTCCCAGGTGTTGTTGTAGATAATGACGTCATCGATATAAGCGTCACAATTATCAAGACCAAATGTTATCATGTTCATCAGACGTTGAAACGTTGCAGGCGAATTTTTCATTCCAAACGGCATGACTTTATATTGATAAAGTCCATCTGGAGTTGCAAATGCTGAAATTTCTTTTGCCCTTTCCATCAGTGGAATTTGCCAGAATCCTTTTAAAAGGTCAAACTTGGTGACATATTCCGCATTTCCAATTTTATCAATGCAATCGTCCATTCTTGGGATTGGAAATGAATCAGTTTTGGTGACACTGTTGACTTTTCTATAGTCAGTACACATACGGAATGTATTATCTGGCTTGGGAACAAGAATACATGGTGAACTCCAGTTACTTTTACTTGCTTCTATGAAATCATTCTCCAGTAAATACTGAATTTCTTTCTTCAGATAGTTCTGTTTGAGAGGATTCATCCTATAAGGATGCTGTTTCACAGGCGCAGAATCCACAATGTCAACGTCATGATAAATTTTACTTGTTCGTGTTGGAACATCAGGAAACAAGTGCTCATAGTCATGTAATAGCTGTTTTAGTTCATTTCCTTCCTGTTGTTGTAGATGTGAAAGTTTCTGGTCTAGGTTGTTCAATATTTCTGAATTCCGAAGATTGGTTATACCAGAGTCACTATAGTCTGATCGTACTCCATTGTTGATATCTTCACTGTGTGGAACAGGTACAACCAAATTAACTGAATAATTAGCTGAGCTATCTCTGTCAAAATATTCCTTTAACATATTTATATGACAAAGTTGTTTCTGTTTCCGTCTCCCAGGAGTGTTAATGATATAATTTAAGTCATTTACTTTCTTTTCAACGGTATAAGGACCATAAAATTTAGCCTGAAGAGGATTCTGAGGTATGGGAAAGAGAGCCAGAACTTTGTCACCAGGTTTAAAACTCCTTTCTTGTGTATTTCTGTCATACCTTAATTTCATTTTTGACTGGATAGTGTGAAGATTAGTTCTTGCTACTTCACAGGCCTTTGACAACTTGTATTTGAAATCAGAGACATAATCAAGAAGATTAATCTTCGAATCTTCATTTGAAAGAAGTTTCTCTTTCAATAATTTCAATGGTCCACGGACAGTATGACCAAAAACTAGTTCAAAGGGACTAAAACCCAACGACTCTTGAACTGATTCCCTAACAGCAAACAACAACAAATGAACACCCTCATCCCAATCCTTTTCTGTATCAAAGCAATATGATCGAATCATATTCTTCAAAGTTTGATGAAATCTTTCCAAAGCACCTTGACTTTCAGGGTGATAGGCAGAAGATTTAAACTGTTGGATGCCTAATTCATGCATAACTTGTTGGAAAATTCCAGACATAAAATTTGACCCTTGATCCGACTGGACAGATTTGGGAAGGCCAACAAGTGTAAAAAACTTCACCAAAGCTTTCACAATAGTTTTAGTTTTTATATTTCTCAGAGGAATTGCCTCTGGAAATCTTGTAGATGCACACATGATGGTCAACAAGTATTGGTTGCCTGACTTGGTTTTAGGTAAAGGACCAACACAGTCTACTATTATTCTACTAAATGGTTCATCAAATGCAGGAATAGGTTGCAGATGAGCCTTAGGTATCTTCTGATTGGGTTTTCCTACCATTTGACAAGTGTGACAAGATCTGCAGTATTTAGAAACATCACTTTTGAGTTTCGGCCAATAAAAATGATTCAAGATCTTGTGATAAGTCTTACGGACTCCTAAATGACCAGCCAAAGGAGTTTCATGGGCTAAATTAAGAATTTCCTGTTGATATGACTTAGGAACAACAATTTGATAGCTCACTGACCACTCGTCACCAGCGGGTACCTCAGGTGGTCTCCATTTCCTCATAAGGACCCCATTTTTCACAAAGTAACACACTGGAACTTGTGTGGCTTCAGTTTCACTAATAGCCCTCTGAAACAAACAAGATATCTCGGGATCTTGCTCCTGTTCAACGACAAGAGATTGTCGTTTGTCACCCTGAGTAGGACAAAGAGTATGAGTTGCCAAAAGAGGATCACTGTGATCAATACCATTTGATTGATCAATACCTGAGGAAAAAGTGACCTCATCAAAAAACTGACCAATACATGTGTCAGCTAAAGGAATAATATCCTGATCAACATCAATCTCAAGAGCTCTTTTTGCCATAGCTCTAGTAACTGCACAAGCAGGGTATAAATCAGGGATTTCAGTTTCGACAGGATCAACTTTCTGATCCAAACAAGGCTTGTCAGTTACAAGTGGATTAACCACAACCTTATCTCCAGCTAGGTCATTGCCTAGTAATAAATGAATACCCTCTATGGGTAAAGAAGTCACTGCCCCAACAGTCACAGGTCCAGAAACTAAGTCTGATGCCAAATTTACACAATGAAGAGGAACATTTACAAAGCCGCACTCAACTCCCTGAACAAGAACACTTTCACTTGAAGAAGACTCCTCAGACAAAGGCAAAGTACCTGATAATTAAAGACTCTGAGAAGCTCCAGTGTCCCTTAATATTTTAATTGGGATAGGTTTGGCAGAATCACCAATAAGTGATATAGAACCTTCTGACATGAATGGTTCATAAGCCTCCAAAATAGAATCAGACTGGGGTTTGTTTGACCCAACAAATGTATTGCTTTCAATACAAGACCGTGACCTTGACCTCGTAGAAATAAGAGCATTTGGAAAAGCTCTATCTTTACTCTGTTGCTTATTTTTCAACTTGAAGCAATCAGAAATAACGTGCCCTTTCTTTTTACAATAAGTGCACGTAGGAAGAGATAAGGATTTCTGATCAGTCTTATCAGATGTTTGATTCCTAACAGTTGTGCTGTTGTGAAATTTGGAAGTACTCGAATGAGATTGAAAAGTGTTTTTTACCAGAAAACTGCTGAGAGGACGACTTATTGCCAAATGAAATTTTGTGAGTCAAGGAATAATCATCAGCCATACGAGCAGCATTTTCCAAAGTTTCCACATTCTGCTCGTCAAGATAGGTTTTAACATCACTATGGATGCGCCTCTTGAACTCTTCAATTGACTTTCTCATGCACTCTATCCCCTCCCGCAGAGGTTTTATGAAATTCTGAACATTAGATGCCATTGTAAATGCTTGTTGGTTTCACACAAAACAAATTTCTTTATTAAAAATCTTTGCCAAAGACAAAAAAAATTATCCGAGACAAAATCAATATGAATTTCAAAGATAAATTTAATATCTCTAATATGCTTTAAAGAAATTCAGATCCCGGACGAGCCCCCAATTTCTGTTACGACTCTATGGTCTAAGAAAAATGTAACAGAAAGAAAGTGAAACCAACAAATCAAGTAAAAATCAACAAGCAATTTATTACTAGATAATTAAAATGAAAAATCAAAAAGTCACTTACAGTAATGTGTTTATGTATCCTAATAATCCAATAAGAATGATTGTTCTAATCACAAGTCCTAAATATAGAATGTGTCCTTGAATGTTATTATGTGCCAATGGTCTCCAAAGTCCTGATGTACTAGAAATCTTGATGTGCTGAAGTCAAAATGAAGTAATCCAAAATCTCTGAATAAGTTCACATAAATTCCAAAATCATCAATTAAAAATCCAAAATCCAAAAGTTTATGAGCACTGTTATAATCCAATGAATATTTAAAATAATTCCTCTCTTAGAATTTGGAATGAATTTTCACAACTGTAATAGCTCTTTACAAGACTGATGGTAATGTCGAACTAAACAAAATGTCTACCAAACATGATATATATAAAGATTGGTCACATGACAGAATGTTCTAGATTGGTCACATGACAGAATGTTCTAGAATATGAGTCATCTTAATGGAATTTTAACTGTAAACAAAATCAACCTTGACCTTCAAATTGAGAAAACATATTGATCAAAACAACCTAATTCAAGGACACTAGTTATACATGTTTTTCCTAACAAACATAAAGATTTAAGCAAATATTAAAGTGAAGAAACATTTATAACCTCCCAAAACACATATACAACATTATATAAACATCATACATAACAATATATACACCTTAACAACTGCAGTGTTAGAAGTCTGGCTGCCAGCCTTTCCACCCATGTCCAAGGAATGCAACTAAATACAAACTTGGCTCAAAATTCACTTGTATATGCACAAGTCACCATGTTCATAAACTCAATAAGTACAAAAATGCAAGCAATGACCTCTTAGTTGACTCCAGTGCCAATTAGATCTGGTTTTTAAAACTCCTTCACAAAAGTGCTGATATGCTGGTGGTCAGATGAATATGCATGAAGAGTAGTGATAACAAGATTTTCAAGACCCCTATGGTGCCATGCTGGAAGTCAGCTGAACAATATTTACATTAAGTACCAGCTACGTGTTTCTATAATAGTGTTTTAGTAAAAAACCCATGTCAATATGACCATCCATTCAAGTGGAGGAGCTATAACAAGATTTTCAAGATGGTCACAATCATGTATATACCGGATGTCAGATCGGCACCATTTTGATTAGGGTCAACTAGACATCATAAGTCTTTTGGCAAAAACCATCCATTTAGAAGGAGTAGCGATATCAAGATTTTCAAAATGCCATGGTGGCCATATTGGATGTCAGATCAACATCATTTTCATTAGGACCAAACAACACACTGTAAGAAGTCTTTTCATGAATACCTCATGTCAATGTGACTTTCCATTCAGAAGGAATAGCAATAACAAGATTTTTAAGATAGCTGCCATTATGGCCATATTGGATATCAGATCAGCATTTTCACTTGGGACCAACTAGATATTATATAAAATTTTTCACCCCATGTCAACATGACCATCCATCCTGGAGAAGTAGCGATAATAAAATTTTAAAGATTGTAGTGAAAAGATTTTCAAGACGTCTGCAATTCTGGCCATACTTGACATCCAAGTGGCACCATTTTCATTTAGTACCAACCATTCGGATCATGTGCGTGAAGTTTCATGGCAATCCTCCAAGTAGTTTAGGAGTAGCGATAACAAACTTGTGCTAATGGAAGGAGATCAGGCTATGCCATAAGCTCTTCAAGTCCTTGACCAGTAGAGCTAAAAAAAAACAGGACTTCTAGTCCTTGAACAGTAGAGCTAAAAAAAAAAAAGGACTACGGTTATTGATTGTGCAAGGACCTGATTGCCTCGAAGTGCAGTCAACACACAAAGTACATTTTCATTTATCTTGCTTCCAAAATTTGAAATGACCAAATAGCCAAATTATCTATTCATGTTGGTGCTGATCTTAATATACAGCACTCCCTCAGAATAGGGCCCTTAATTATAACACATTTCCTATTACAAGGCAGGTATGTTCATGGAATCTATATTATTATGTAACAGTAAAATTATATATATGGTGTACTTCATTATACATGTATATCAGTCTCACTATAAAACAGTATACTCTATGGCTTCCATGGACAGCATTATAATGATGGTGTGCTGTACTACCATTTGCAGAATGGAAAGAAAGGGTTTCTCTTAATTGTTTCTTTTTTTATAAAGAAATTCAACAAAAAATGTTGTACTATATTATAAAATTATCAAATACAAGGTTTTCAGTTGACCGTATAGAGTCCCATAATAGTTACCACAAGTCTTATAGACTGCTGTGTCTTGCCTGCTACACACCAGGCTATTTGAGACCACCATGGTATATGGCTAGCAAAAACTTTACTACAAACCATACAACTTTAATACAGAATTTTCCCACTGCAGGTTCAGGAACAAAGAACAGGCCTCTCTGGCATGGTGCAATAGACAACTAACTGAGGTTACCTATTTGCAGTGAGAAGGTCCTGGGTTTTTTTTAAAAGACTGCATTTTATACAGAATTTTCCCCTTTTATTTTAATGATTGTACCTTTTTCCTCTTATCTTTGTTTTTTTATACCTTAAATAGAATTGGGGGGGGGGGGGCAACTTATTTACCTTTTAATTAGTCAATATCAGCGTTTTTTAAATAACAAAATCACTATCACTAATAGTAGCAATATATATAAAAATAAAATGGTATCCTTTTACAAATTTTATTTACTGCATTAAAATGAAATTGTTAATGTAACAGCCTTTCTAATCAGTCTTGGGAGCACATAGGACCAAACATACTATAGCTTCTATTATGATCTGAATGATTTGCATTTTTGGGGATTTAAAATAATTTTATATAGAAACAAGGAAGAACAAAATGCACAACTATTTTGAAACTGTATGACAGACTATCAAATGATTTCATCTTCATTTGTGTAGCAAACAGGAATAGTAACACAGCATGTAAGTTAGCACTGGTGCATTTATTAGATTAGGAAGAGAAATCATCTAACTTTAAGTAAATCTCTCGGACTATTTGTTACGACTCTATGGTCTCAGATAACGGTAACAGAAAGAAAGTGAAACCAACAATGAATGTAAAATCAACAAACAATTTATTTCTAGACAATTAAAGTGAAAATGCAAAGACACTTACAGTAACATGAATTAAAATCCAAATAATCCAATAATCCTAAGTGTCCTATTCACAAGTCCTAAAGATAGAATGTTCCAAGTGAATGAATGTTCCAAATGAATGAATGTTCAGAATGAATGGGTAGTCTTGGATGTCCTGATGTACCAACGATAATGTAATCCAAATCATCTTTGAGAATGTCCACAGGTATCCAAAAGTCATATATTTAAATCTAAAGGTTAATGAGCTCTTTAGGCAACTCCAATGAATGTTCCAATAAATAATTCCTTTCGAAATATGTATACAGCAATACAGCATTACAAGACTACAGCACAACTATGATTCCAAACAGTCTGATGATTCCAAAGACTGATCATAAAAAAACAACAATGTTTTCAACACAAGATTTAAAATTGGAATGGAATCTTGTTTACCAAATGCTGTATAAATATAAGACAAGTCACATGACAGAATGTTCTAGAATATTATATGGTGTGTGTGACTTTTAATACATAACTCTAAAGGAAATTCTGGTTTTATCTGTAAACGAAATCAACCCTGACATCAAATGGAATAAGCAACTTGTTTACCAAAACTGTCATTGAACTCAAATATTAAGTAAACAACCTAATTCAAGGACAATAGCTAAACATGCCAACATTATACTTAACATTAAGGGTCAAGCGAAAATTAAAGTCAAGAAACGTTTATAATTTCCTAAAATATTTATAATATTATATAAACATCATAAATGACACTTTTGTACTTTGTATTAGTAATAAGCTGTTACTATGGTAATAAAAAGCACATTGGGAAATCATCATCCTTATAATTTACTCATAAAAAAATACAGGATAAATTACAGAAGGTACACACATTATGCTGCTTTCTACAACTCTTGCAGATAATCAAACATCCCTAAATATGACAATGTTGCATGATGATACAACAACACAAATGCAGAAGTGCTGGCTCACAAATACATGCAAGCTTTCAGCAGAGTCAGCAAGATACTACATTCTAAATTGTCTCTACTTGAGAATTTTTTAAGCCTTGAAAAACGTGTTTCACAGTATTTCCTTGTGCCTCATGCTGCTAAACAGGGGACTCCCTGGCCTGCACCTAATAAGATAGCCTCGCAGCAAGAGTCCATAAGCTATTTTTTCAGTGGGAAATTAAATACAGGATATTAAAATAAAAGTAAATATTTTGTTGTATGATGGAAAAAATTAAATCCATTTACAAGCCGATGGGTGCATCTAAAAATACTTAGTACTCTATTTCATATTCCCCCACCAGTAGACTGGTTATGTGGCTGTCAAATAATTAGTGGACCAATACCTATACCGACCATCAATTTTGTACATTTTTGTTTATTGACAACCTCCGATGCCAAGTAAGTGCTACACTAATTTGGGCAATATTCTGAGCGCACACAATGATAATAATCCACACTTATGTAATGCCGATAGATGATAAAAAAGAATGTTGCTTTGCAAGAAATGTTTTCATGTTCATACATTAATGATTTAGATAACTGAATAAATCGGAGATTTTAATAGTTGGTCTCATGTTTTTTCATAATTTCCTTTGTGTCTGCCATGTTCATGTGAATGCATGAAATATGCACCAATGGGCATTATGTAATAAGAGGTATCAAATTACACAACCCCCTATTTTCATCAATTTCTGGTGCAAAGATGATATTTTGGACAGTTACAATTTTCTTAATTAGAGTTTTTGTTTTCTTGAATCATATATTAAGAAGTGTTTATGGTAGCTAAGAGGTTTAGTTTGCTTTGCATCACTTATCACATGAGAAACTTATGGATCTTAAATCAAAGGCCAAAGTAGATGCGACCTGACTCTCAGCTGATAATGACTCCCCTCGATGCAAAGAAATAGCATAGACAGTGCAAACAATAATTCGAACAGTACAAAATGGATACTACAGTCACACTTTTTTTAAACTCAAATCATAAACGAGTCATATTACTGTGTCAAATATGACAAAAATAAAGAGGAAAATCAAAGGTTATTTTAATACGAGACACTTTCATTTCAAACCAGGAAATATTTCTCTTAACAAGGGTGTAACAAGTGAGAAAAATGTAGAGAAGGATGTCACAAAAACACAATATAAAAGACTTTTGAAGAGAAAGTACAATCTTGTTGAAAAAGAACCCCAGGTTCAGACATTGCTACTCAGAAAGAGTTTTGGTGCAATACAAGTTCCTAAGGTTGACTAACAACAAAGATTTATAACTTGATCTGCATGCTGGGGACTCTGAACAAAGAAGATTAAAAGAAATTCATCATTATTCAATCTTGTAATAAAGCATTAACCGTTTTATGAAGGAAGATAATAGTAAATATAAGACAAATTGAAAACAATAACAGTAACAAACCCAAACAAACTATGAATAATTAGAGAAAACTCATCCAACATAGAGCTGACAAGATATTGCACAAAAGATCATTTATTCTCTGAGAGACAGGACTCTTTACACAGTTCCTAATTGTAATTTAAAAAGTGCAAAATACATGCACTATTTTAAACTTAAGACAGATGATCTAGCGGAGGTAACATATACACTCCAACTGACACGGTGGCATAGAGAATTGTAAATTATATTTAAATTGAAGTCATTTAAAAAGCACCGTGCAACATAACATGTGATAAATATTAGATTCTTTGTGACAAAAAGGTAATACATTCATAAATGTCGTGTCAAGTCTAGTGATAAAGCACATACAGGAAAGATGTGGCAAAGATCTAAAATAAAATAAGAAAAGTGAATTTGTTGTGATATGATATAGAAAATATTGGCATTTTAATGCAATATGTGCAATAACGCAGTGAATTTAGGAATTGGGAAAACACTTTCCGCCCTGCAACTCAGCCCTGTTACATTCAGGTAGAAAATGTAACTAAAATTAACAAGGCATTTAATGTGGTGACCAAAACCAAACTCTGCCCCTATGGTCAATTTCATACATGTCAAGAAGTTGTTGTAGTACAAATATAACTGTCCAACTGAATGTTGGTGATGAAAATTCATGGTCAGTAGAGGATCTATTAGAACTGAAACTTTGATGTCACATGGGTGTAAAAATGTGACAACTGATCCAGATACTAATAACTACTGGGCAGCTGTAAAGCTTTGTGAAACTTATTTCCATAATTAATTGCATTTGCCTGCTCTAAATTACTCTAGAAATGATTCAGTGTATTGTAATTTCTCATAACTCAACTAATGACACTGAAAGAAATGCACATAGTTGTCATGGATACACACACTACCCCCACCCACATTGGGGTTGGACCACTAATTCATTTCCCATAGAACTTAATGTTAATATATAAAAAGGTAAATTTAATTTCTTCATTAGATTGGTATACAAACCGCACATGCTTCCATTCATTAGAGTTAGAGAATTTTTTAAAAGACTTGAAAAACAGGTGTTCCGCAACATTTCCTTGCGTCTCATGCTGCTAAACAGGGAACTCTCTGGTCTGCACCTACAGTGGTCCCCCTCTTGAACGGCCCCCCTGACCAGCGGCCACCCGCTTTATACGGCCACAATCCCTTGGCACCGACGAGTTTGTGTTCATAAGTACCCCTCAAGGACGGCCACCCCTCTAACGCGACCAGCGGCCAGCATTTTCGTGCAAAAACGGTCAAATTTACCCCTCGCGAGCGGCCACATAATGGTTTTTTTACAGATTAAAATCTCGATAATATTTTTTAATTTCTCAATTCAACACATTGACATTTTGTTCCAACACGCCAATAAAGTAACTTTAATCCTTACAAAGAGGTAAGTAATCCGATTATCCTTACTGCCATGTGTTCCTTAGATGTTAGCTTTTGTCACTTTGATAATTACTGGCTATTATTACCACCGATAATTATCAATATGACAAAAGCTAACCGCCGAGAAGCAAGGATTGTTCAGCTCAAGTCAGCGTGACATCCGGTCGCCAGATAGTAAAATGGTATGTTAGCCTTTCTGGCTTCAGTCTTATACATTATGAAATGTATATAACCGGGTACCAGACTGGAGAAGAAAAAAAAATAGTCGATCACGTGACAGACTCGCTTCCGTTGTAAACACTGCCTCGCGTGATTGCCCGCGAAGGAATAAGTTGTCGCAAATTATCGTCAGACATTCTCAGTTTAGAACGAAAAGTGAAAGCAACTAAATTAAACGAAAAGAGGGAGAGTCTTTTGATAATTACTGAGAAATTTTATGTCAGAAAGATTCAAATAAACATCGCCAATATACATTCAACTGCATTGAGTGGGAAGACGGAATCGACGGACGTACAGGGATAGTTACAACCAAATGTTTGTGCCCAGAATTTACCGACAGTGTGGTTTTGCACCACGATTAATGATTATTCATATTTTTTAAAAATAACATTGATATTAGTTTTATCATATTGAGTCCTTAACCAGATAATATTCATGTGATTTTTAAATGAAAATATGAAATATATAAAATTAGTTACATCTTTTATACTTTATATGTAGTTATTACTCACAACTGTGTTATCCCCCTCTAGAAAGGCCACCCGTCTTATAAGGCCACTTTCTTGCTGCAGAAGGGGTGGCCTTATAAGAGGGGGACCACTGTAATAAGATAGCCTCGCAGCAAGAGTCCATAAGCTATTTTGTCAGTGGGAAATAAAATACAGGATATCAAAAAAAAAGTAAATATTTTGTTGTCAACTATAGTACATAGATTGAAGTCTATGAAATGTATTCTGTATTCCCCCACCAACTGACTGGTTCTCTTGCTGTAAAATAATTAGTGGACCGATATCTCTATGCATGTCATGCAAAAAGCCTTAACTTGAACAATTGAAAAAAAATTTAAGGTTAATTACAACGTACTTGTTTATGGTGGCCCTCCCACATGAAAATTTTCAAATATGACCATTATGATTTAAGGTCACACTTGATAAACAAAAACATTAGTTATACAAAGAATACAGTTTAAAAAGCTGATTGTCTATCACTTCTGCAGGCACTAAGTGTATGCGTATACAATTATAAGTACTGTGGTGTAAAAAAGTGACAAAATACACAAAACTCTCGAAAACTAATAAGTGAAATTTACTAGGCTCACATGTAGTCTTGATAAAAGATACTAACAGCCATTAAACTTCTGGCAGATATCTTTCATTTTGAAGAACAAATCATCTTTTTAATGGGAGTATTAATCCCAATGGAACATTGAATTCTACTTGCATAGTCATCCATCGGTCTTCCTTTCTTCTCATTAATTTCATTTCTTTGCTGTCAGTACTTTTCTAATGCTTCTGTTGATTTCTGCAGGATTGATTTTGCCACCTCCAAAATACCACTGGCTACATTGATTTCCTTAAAGTTCTTGTTTTTTACTGCTGAATTCAGTCTTTCACTGGCCTCTGCAAACAACTGGGAAGTTTTCTGAAGCTCTTCCTGAAAAGCTCCTTTACCTTTTTTTCAGTTCTGAATCTTCTTTTTGATAGCTTTCTATTTCTTCATTCTTTTTCATGGCTTCGGTCAAGCTACCCTGTTTGACTTTGCTTTTGTTTCTTCAGAGTTCTGACTCAGCTTTTTCCTCCTCAACATGATTTTTGTGTGTATTGTGTGATTTCTTCACATAACTAAGTAAGCTCTGAATTAATGGAATATCAGTAATGTTTTCCTTGTACATCATGACAGCATCTCTGGTAAATCTTAGTCCATTTATAAATTCTTCTACAAGGAGTGTTTGGTCTTATGTCAATATCTTTCAATTTTATGAAAAACTTCTTTCAATATCTGCATTTCAATGAACAGAACAGACAGCTGATTTGACAACTTTCTCACGATGAGAATACTTTAGCATGCCTGTCAAACTTCTGATCTGCAACTCTGTTCTAATAATGGTCTAACCCCTTAAGCTCTCCATTATCATTTTATATCCATTCTTCTGGGAGTTTTTCACATATCAATTACAAGAGGCACATCATATTTGCTGATATTTGCTAAGCTTTCTGCAAGCCTCCGCAAGAGTCCAGCAATTTGTCTACCTGCATCTTAGGGACCAGCAGAATCCAGCAATTTGACTACCTGCATCTTTGGGACAAGCAGAGTCCAGCAATTTGTCTACCTGCATCTTTGGGACCAACAGAGTCTAGAAATTTGTCTACCTGCATCTTAGGGACCAGCAGAGTCCAGCAGTTTGTTAACCTGCATCTTAGGGACCAGCAGAGTCTAGCAATTTGTCTACCTGCATCTTAGAGACCAGCAGAGTCCAGCAATTTGTCTACCTGCATCTTAGGGACCAGCAGAGTCCAGCAATTTGTCTACCTGCATCTTAGGGATCAGCAGAGTCCAGCAATTTGTCTGCCTGCATCTTAGGGACCAGCAGAGTCCAGCAATTTGTCTGCCTGCATCTTAGGGACCAGCAGAGTCCAGCAATTTGTCTACCTGCATCTTAGGGACCAGCAGTCAGAAATTTGTCTACCTGCATCTTAGGGACCAGCCAAGTCCAGCAATTTGTCTGCCTGCATCTTTAGGGACCAGCAGAATATATGGTCTGGGCTACCATATGTTTGAATTAGTTTGCCCATATCCAATTCATGTTATTATGACTTTTCCACATTTATAAAAGCTATAAAAACTATTTCAGAAAGAAGAATGATAATTAATGACTCTTAACAAAGAGAAAAATAAATCTGAAAGCTAAGTTTTACACTGAATTGTTTTATCTGGGCTGCTGAATTTAAGTTGGGTTATAAAATGCTTCAGCTAGCTTAGACTGGCTGCCATCATACCTGATCATTGAAGCTGGACCAAGGGAGGCTACCAAAACACAGGCATTACATATTTTCACATATTTATCTCCCATTTAATACAAGATCTAGTCAATAATCTTCATACATGTGGCTGATTTTACACTGTGACCAAAAAATATTACACCTTTCACCCATTATAAATCCAAACAACCTAATAACAATCATTTTACTCGACAGTTTGGCTATTTCATATCTTACCTTAAGTAACTGCTTTTCTCCAACCTTGCAGGTGATCAGCTCTTAGTATGAAAATGTAATTTAATGGGCAGGGTTCATTCAAGATCCATTTGTGCCTCTGCCCCTGCAATAAAATCAATGGCAACATTTTATTAGGAATAAAACATTCTAAAGCAACAGACAACTACATTTTTTTTTTGTATCCATACTTATTACAGATATATGTATAATGTGATCAGCATGTCTCTATGTCCCTGTCTTTGTCCATCTATGATTATCTTATTTCTTCAGTTCTCGTCACCTAACCCCATCTACATTGATGGAGCGACTATAATAGTATGCTGCAGGAGTTGTAGTACACATGACAACAAATCATACCCTGATGGAGTTGTAGTACACATGACAACAATCATACCCTGATGGAGTTGTAGTACACATGACAACAATCATACACTGTAGGAGTTGTAGTACACATGACAACAAATCATACCCTGCAGGAGTTGTAGTACACATGACAACAATCATACCCTGCGGGAGTTGTAGTACACATGACAACAATCATACACTGTAGGAGTTGTAGTACACATGACAACAAATCATACCCTGCAGGAGTTGTAGTACACATGACAATAATCATACCCTGATGGAGTTGTAGTACACATGACAACAATCATACACTGTAGGAGTTGTAGTACACATGACAACAAATCATACCCTGCAGGAGTTGTAGTACACATGACAACAATCATACACTGTAGGAGTTGTAGTACACATGACAACAATCATACACTGTAGGAGTTGTAGTACACATGACAACAATCATACACTGTAGGAGTTGTAGTACACATGACAACAATCATACCCTGCAGGAGTTGTAGGACACTTATGAATATGTTCATACACTGTAGGAGTTGTAGGACACTAATGACTATGTAGTACACATGACAACAATCATACCCTGCAGGAATTGTAGTACACATGACAACAATCATACCCTGCAGGAGTTGTAGGACACTTATGAATATGTTCATACAATGTAGGAGTTGTAGGACACTAATGACTATGTTCATTCACTGTAGAAGTTGTAGGACACTAATGACTATGTTCATACACTGTAGGAGTTGTAGGACACTAATGACTCTGTTCATTCACTGTAGAAGTTGTAGCACACTAATGACTGTTCATACACTATAGGAGCTGTAGGACACTAATGACTATGTTCATACACTGTAGGAGTTGTAGGACACTAATGACTCTGTTCATTCACTGTAGAAGTTGTAGCACACTAATGACTGTTCATACACTATAGGAGCTGTAGGACACTAATGACTATGTTCATACACTGTAGGAGTTGTAGAACACTTACGACTTTGATCATACACTGTAGGAGTTGTAGGACACTTATGACTATGATCATACACTGTAGGAGTTGTAGGACACTTACGACTATGATCACACACTGTAGGAGTTGTAGGACACTTATGACTATGATCATACACTGTAGGAGTTGTAGAACACTTATCACACACTAGGAGTTGTAGGACACTTAGGACAATGATCACACACTATGAGTTGTAGGATACTTACGACTATGATCACACACTGTTGGAGTTGTAGGACACTAATGACTATGATCACAGACTACAGGAGTTGTAGAACACTTATGACTGATCATGTGCTGTTGGAGTTGTAGGACACTAGTGACTATGATCACACACTGTAGAAGTTGTAGGAGACTTATGACTATGATCATACACTGTAGGAGTTGATGGACACTTATGACTATGATCACACACTGTTGGAGTTGTAGGACACTTAGGACTATGATCACACACTGTAGGAGTTGTAGAAGACTTATGACTGATCATGTGCTGTTGGAGTTGTAGGACACTAGTGACTATGATCACACACTGTAAGAGCTGAAGGACACTTATGACTATGATCACACACTGTTGGACTTGTAGGACACTAATGACTATGATTACACACTGTAGGAGTTGTAGAATACTTATGACTGATCATGTGCTGTTGGAGTTGTAGGACACTTATGACTATGATCACACACTGTTGGACTTGTAGGACACTTATGACTATGATCACACACTGTAGGAGTTGTAGAACACTTATCAAACACTGTAGGATACTTATGACTGATCACACTGCAGGAGTTGTAGGACACTTATGATTATGATCATATGCTAACTATTCTAGTATATTATATGTATGTGATGGAAATACGGTATTGACAAAGACTGTCCTATACTCCACATTATGCAAACATTGTTTATTTGAAGTTTTTAATGCTGGCATGTGCATCATAGCCAAAGGAAGCTAACTATACTAGTATATTACATACATCTGATGGAAACATGGTATTTGATATTGTCAAATGATGATCTTTGACCTTATAAAATGTACTCGGGCAATAACATTGTAAGCACACTGTGAATTTTACCTCTAATTTGGTAAATGATCTATTTTCTGAATATGCACATATGTATCAGCTGGCTCTTGCTCTCCTTCCATCTTTCATCTCGTTGTCTGCTGGTTTAAGATGGTATCATACAGATTGATCATACAGGTTCATGTACCTTTTTGGTCACTACGCCATGTACAAGGTTGACACAGTAATGGTAACTAGACAGGAAATTACACATGAGTTGGCATTGTTTATTTTATCCAGAATTGAAAATCACCTCATTGACATAATTTAACTGGCCAATCTCTGGTGGCAGAAACAAGTTCTGGCCTCAGGAAAACCACTCGTCCACTCCTCCTGACCAGGTAAATATTTACTGCGCCGAGTAAAACTTTACTATGTACTCATCACTGGACCAAGTAGATGCAGAATCACACCCTGAGAACAAAACTGAGTGCATTTTCTACCCTTAACAAGCGCCGAAGTTCAACATTGCTTAACATTTGGCATGCATCAGTTATAAATATCCAATGACTAATCTGCCTACTTGTTGTCAGTCCAGAACATGTTGCAAAGAGAACGACCTCATTTTTTTAAACATGTACCTGATGTAAGCTTGATACTAAAATGGGTAAATACAGAACCAAACCCGCAGTATACCGGAATCCCCTCAAGACCGATTTCTTTTTTTAGTCCCGAATTTTTCCTTCTTTAAATATCATCATTTTTTTTACCAGTAAACCGAAACTACTCAACTCAAAATAATGAAACAAATTTACATCTCAAATTTCAATTTTACGCTTAAAAAACCCACATAACACCGAAACTCAATTCAACTTGGAAATATATTTTAGATGCTAAATTCCTGACACATGCTGAAACATTAATTACGGTCAGCAAGTACTGTTGTTGGCTGATCTGTGAGACAAAGACCCAGAAAATGGCTACAGCACAAGAAATGGAATCATTAACACAAGCCACATTAGCCAAAGAAAGATGTAACAAAAACAGATAACGCTCCACACCTCCTTCAAGCCAGGCTCTTGAACTGTGAACATCATGAATTATACGGAGTATTTAAATATTGTGGAGTATCATTCATAATTCTAATGGACTTATAGTAAAGTTATAAAAGTATCTCAATCCTCAGATGTTTCTTGTGACAAGGACTGTATTTTTAAGTGGAACAACTGCATTTATTCATGTGACAGGATGTGATTATAGGAAGGAATGTATATTGGGCAGCTAATTCTTCATTAAATACAAGTATTAAAAAAAAACAGCTTTCTTCGCCTTGTACACTCTTACACACAAAGACACTGTAGCTCTCATAATTACATTCTCTCTCTCTCCACATAAGCACTTAGAAAAAGGCTTTTTTTCACATATGCAAAAACCTCAGTAAACTGACAACTTCTCAAAACCAAAAAATATTTCGGCTCCTAAGGGTTTTTGGTTTTGAGGGGTTTCACTGTATTATGAATATACTATATTGCAGTTTCACACTTAGCCCTCAATTTGTTAATGGTGTTTGTATATATAGTGATGCTTTTCAGTAATTTAGGCATCATTTTAATGTGGAGAAAAAATCACTTTCAATGAGCTATCATACATCTTTATGAGTCAGACCTCTGATAATTTAAGAGACAGAGAATGTCAAAATTTTTGTGATTTTTCATCCGGTCTGGCAATGTTACAGTTGCTGCAGGTCAGTGGTATTTTCAAGACTGAAGCTTTATTGATACATTGTCATGCCGAAGGGAAGATGCCAGCAGATATTTCTATAAGCATGTAATTAATTTGCAAAAGAAAAATGTTGCCAACTTGCATTCGAATGAGAATTTAATCCCACCACCCCCAGGCTCACTCTGCATTAAAACTGTGTTGAAGGGATAAATACCTACAAATCACCACCGCAACTTGGCAGGCATGTCTTGTGCTTTTCCACTGCAGAGGGGGCTGGTCAACATTACCAATTGATATTTGAACAGCTAATGCATGAAGACAACCCATGAAAAGACTGAGACAACAGAGTGATTTACAATTGGATACCATTTGAAGAATCAATTTTCTTTATGTCGATTATATATTTGACAATTAAAAAATAATTTCAAAAGAGTCTTGTATATTCAATACAAGTGTTTTTAGAAAAGGTTCATTGGATTCTATTTGCAGTTATTGCAAATGTCAGAAAGTTATGTGCATTCCCAATTCAGTTTAAACAATACAGCCCAAGAAGTTTACATCATGATCAGTGGAAAGTAGATCATGGACAATTATAGAAATTTCAAGTTTTAACTTCATTCAAAGAAATCTGAACAAACTTATGCACTGACTTGACGAGAGGCACACCTTGTCGGCTTTCCTTGAACAGCATAAATTTATCCTATTGTTACATAGGAAAAGTAATCCTCTGATATATGGACAATTAAATTCTAAATGACAACCACTGCTATTTAAAATTTAAAAAAAGAATAGAAAACACTGAATTTACACTGAAATGCAAACCATGTGCTTAGTCCTTAAGCAGTAATGACGGTACACACTGTCAACAAGGCTGAATATACACAACTTTGAGCCAGCTAGATTCTGCCACAATAGGGCCTACTGCATGTGTACATTAGAGACTGACCATTTACCAATTATTCAGGGGTGGGGAGGAGGGTGGGAGTGAGATTTTCTTTACAACCGGGATAAAAAAAATTCTTTCATTACAAGATATAAAAAAAGGTAAAGTAAAGTGATGTATAGAGTAAAGTCTTTTTTCTCCACAAAATCAGAGCAAGACAATTGTTTTCAAGCTTTCAAAAAGAATCCTCATCCTGTCTCCCTTTGAAAATTGTCTGTCCCTAAGACAGACTTGATTTAGTGGATGTTCTACAGTAATCAAAGCTTCTGTGTTCAGTGGCCAGGTGTTTCCTAACCAACAGTAAATGTTGCAATAATCCCTTGATCAAGAGGCTGTATCTTGGAGGTCATATTTTTCGGCAAAAGAACAGCTTTTATTTTTCCATTGCTGCTTACAAGGCTTTCGGCGGGCGAGTGGGTGGGTGGGGCAATTATCAAGTAACAGAATCGCCTTCTGTTCTAGTCCTTTACTTCTTAAACATTACCTCACTTGCGGTATGAAATCCTTGAAAACCCAATTTTCAAATATTGCAGCTGTCACCCATGCGTTTTTACTATGATTGTACAAAAACGGCTATGTTTTCATGTTTACGTGATGAAAGCAGCTTGATTTAAATCTTCCAATAGGGCACAATTTGAGGTTTCCTATCTTGTTTATGCACAATAGGACTGTTATTCCATCTACAATTTTTTTTAAATCCCTATTTTTTCTGCTCATCGCATGGCTAGGTTTTTGCGGGCTGCACTGCAACAGATCACAGAAAGCGGCAACAAGTACAAAAGACATGCTGCCGCTAATCCTTTCTGTGATCTATTGCTGTCCAGATATCAATAAACAATGACTTACAATAAGCTAGTCTTTTATATGATCAGTGAAATGTGTTTACAGAGATTAAGTCGCTGATCTGCTGGTGTGGCTTTAGTGCTAAAGGCAAATTTGACAGTCCTGTGTACTGTAACCAAATACAATAGCTGACACAGACCAATTACAATAGTGGCTTATTAGAGACATGGGTAATTTTGGGTGTGCAATAGCCTGTTAGGAATACAATATCTGACATTGCCTGAATACAACAGCGGCTAATTAGAGTCATACAGCAACTGTAAAAACACGTTCTAGTGACGTCCAAATCAAGTTCAGTAGTTTTTATGTAAAGTTTTCAGCTGATTTTGACAATTATTTTAAAAAATTAAATAATAATTCTCATAATTTTGGTTTTGGGGTCCATAGCGTTACCAGATTATATCCTGAATGGCGTTATAGCAAAGTGCGTTATAACGTGGGAGTACTGTACCTTGCAGAAAAATACCCACAATGACTTGCAAACAATGGCTGATTTGTACATGAATTTCCATGTTTACCATTGTCTGCTATAAATTATACTTCTAACTCAACCAGTTACCACACGATTGTTACTTTATAAAATAGTTCGTACTTTTAGTATCAACTTTTTACTGGGCTCTTTTTTAAAAAAATTTTGCAACATGGAGACAAAAAATCAACGTAACTGTCCAAGTCTGCCATGACAAATGGTATGCAATCTGAGTTGATACCAGATCACTCAGAATATTGCAGCCTCATCCCTAGTACAAGTTTCTTCTAACCCTTCCCACCCCATTTAAGATATTTTGACACACCAACATAAATGTGAAAA
This sequence comes from Margaritifera margaritifera, assembly GCA_029931535.1. Taxonomy (NCBI): domain Eukaryota; kingdom Metazoa; phylum Mollusca; class Bivalvia; order Unionida; family Margaritiferidae; genus Margaritifera; species Margaritifera margaritifera. The sequence continues at coordinate 7,763,474 of JAQPZY010001666.1, read as the reverse complement.
TATCTAAAATGGGGTGGGAAGGGTCTGGAGAAATTCCGACTACCTCGTCCCTAATGCATTCACCAATCACTTTGTGGATAGTCTTTGCTATAGTAAGTACATGTCAGCCATGCAAATAATCTTTTTAATAGTTAGTACTTGGCCACCATATGAACACACAGTTCCATTTCTGAGCTAGACTTTAAATGTGCCGAGTAATTACTTCTAAGACTGAAGGTGTGGTATGATTCAGAATGGTTTAGTCTAGCTCAGAAACTATTAATTACTTCATACCTTACAAATTTCAAAACCATACCTATCTCCATCCACTCACACTTTGTCAATTTGAATATTCAGACTTTTTAATTCTATTCTTTAATTTGTACCTTAACGACTGCAGAAAAATTTCTCTAGCCAGAAAAGTATAATGTTATAAAATAATGATACAAACAAACAGATTACTTATTTTGTTCTTTTTTTTATGGTGGTGGTGGGGGGACAATGAAATGTCTAATACAGGTTACAGCTAATGCGTCATATTTACGATCAGCCACTAGACAAATAATCAGCTGTTTGGACCACTCACACCCACCCCCTCACTGTCATATACACACCTCAGTCTGTTTTTGACTAACGTGCATAATAAAGAAGCAATCAAAACTTTGGCTTCGTTTAAATCAATATGAATGGAACTATATCTGCCCCGGTGTATAACCTGTACTTGCATTCTCTGACTACTTACGCCACACACCGCGTACAAAAAAAAAATATGACCCGGGAAACCACCTTACAGCAGTCACTTCCCCTGTAAAGTTTGACAGATTTATTTGTTACAGGAAATGTTATTGGTCGATATGATGATTGTTGATAATTTTGACCAATCAAAGTTGGCTTTGAATTTTGTGACTTTCATATAGCCTCGCTTCGAATTTGTGTTCTTTTCCTGTCCGGTTGGCTGACCGAAGTTAATCCATACTTGTGAACGAGTTGCAATCGCATTAATCTTTTAGTATATTGATACATTTCTTAAAATTTTAATAATGAAGTCGATTCTTGGAAGATTTATACTTCTTTTGTTGTTGGTTTTGCCTGCAACAATTCTTCTGGTACAAAACGGTAAGATAATTTTTAAAACCGGTAGCAATGGATAGGGTTGTTTACATTCTACGTGGCAACTTGATGCCGATAGTTTGTTGCACTTTAACTATATTCGCGAGGTGGTTCTAGTGCTCTTTGACACATTCTCAATTACCTTTATTTACAGAATAAGTACTGAACACCAAAAATGATCAATATAAATTTGTATGTGCACTTTTGTCAATTGTAACCTGATCGGGTAACAGCTGTTTATGACGACTCGAGTCGCGGATTACTGATGTAACTTCTAAACATTAATAAATGATCTTTGCTATATACATATTACGGAGAAAGCTGGAAAAAATCGTGTTCTTACCCACGTATATTGTTGAAATGCAGAAATTAAATTAAATGGACTTTGTGGAAAATTCATTGAGACGACACGTGAATAAAATTGTGAGCAAATGGTAACCAGGTGACATTAAATATTGCAGTTGGCTTAATAATAATACTAATAATCATCATGACTTTATTTAATGATGGTTATATATTTAGCTGATGCTAATCTTCCATATGGCCTTAAGGAGAAAATGGGAACATGCTTGTAGTTGAAAATGTACACTAAAGTAAAATGTTAACTAATAAAACGCAATGGTCATCACGAATTTTTACTTGCAAACACATTTAAACACTTCCACATGTACTCACTGTCTGTATTGCATACTACATGTAAAGAGAAAGCTAGGAAAAAAGAAGCTATCCAACAGCTAACAAAAGTTAGCTACCTAACACCTTGGTTACCACACATGTGCACGCATATGCATACACGTGCACACACTTGCCTCGAACATACATCCAGTACACATGCTAACATGCAAATAACCACAGATAGGAAATGTTTTGCAAGCATTTTTAAACATGTACACAAACATTTAAAAATTGTTCAACTTGTAGTTTAATGAATATAATAAAAATAACAGGACATATACCATGAGAATTTAGTTGGTAATACAGTAGCACCAGACAGAAAGCTACTTAAACTGGTTGAAATTATAAACTTTTTAAAAATTGACTAGAATCTTACCATAATTGGCATATTTCTAAATTGTTGTGGAATGGCATTCTTTATTTGGTCAGCAGGGTATCGGATGTTTTTTTTAAAGAATATTGAAATTGGTCTATACAAAATGAAATTTTCCCTCGAACATGACCTTCAGCTGTACTGGCAACTTAAAGATGTAAAAACACAGAGCAATTTTGAAAATCCATGGTTGTCCCTGGGCAACCAACTATGAAAAATTTGGTTGCCCAGTAAATTACTACAGTTAATTTATGTAATCAAAATTAGGCACAAGCTAGAGAACGTATGTCCACCATTTTCCTTTTCATTGTATTTCATCTCTGAGAACTGATTCGACCATGAACTCTGGAAACGGTGTTGCACATAGGACGTGGACTCGCTGGTTTCCCGCAATTTTTTGTTCCATGTCCCCCAAATCTTGTCCCTGGGCATCCTTTTTTGTCAAGAAAAAAAATAAAACAAATGTACATATGACTTTTCCTTTGCAGATGTGCATCCACGTCTGTATTGGCACTTGAAATGGCGAAAGTTGCTAACCGTGATAAAACCTGTAAGATGGCAATGAATATCCATTTTAAAACAATGAATCTGGCAATGAAAACATTCAAGGTTTTGGTAGTTGGTCTAGTTGATTAAGTCTTTGACCACCGCTATTGTAACGTATTTTCGAGGTTAAAGTCACACCTACAGCAGTGAAGATTTAATTTATTCTCAGTTTGAATTAATCAGAAAAACTACCAATTTATGCAAATACACAATTTGTCATTTGATTAATGATTTAATACTTTCAAAATTAAAGTAATTAAGAAAACATGATCATATATTACAATAAATGCATGTAGATAATGAGTGAACACTAAAGTTAAATGAGAGCAAGATCCGGAACAGAAAATTCCATGGTGCAGTTCATTTCAGGTTAACCAGATATTCAAATGTGTTAATGTTTTTATGAGTTGGATGATCACATGATAAAATGTTTATTGCAATAATGTAAATCTCCAAGGAAAATATGAGAAAGTTAAGGTGGCAAAACTGTCTAAGCAAATAAAATGATATCATTTTGTAAGCACTTCTAGGCCATTATGTACTACAATTTTTCTTTGTCCCTTTAAATGTTGTATATCCCCCAAATCTGGAGGGTGAGGGACACTGTTCCCTGACCTTGGGATCCTAGGTGCAACACTGGAAGCAATGAACACGCTTTTTACTATTGTATTCTTTGACATCAAACAATTTCCTTTTTTTTTTATGGTGTCTTACGGTCTATCTGCTTTCCAGCAATTGGGCCACTAACAGACCAAAAACTTGTCCATATTTGATGACTATCTGAGTTTATGCAATTACAGCTCGTTGTTATTGATCCAATACTATTATCTTTAACTAAACTGTCAGGCAGCTGTCTTGTTTATCCAGGTGGGAATTGTCGAGTATGCATCAACAACTGTGATTGGTTCGACTCTTAACTTGCCATTGTCCTTTAGCTAAAGTTGGCTAACAGAAACGACTTTCACATGCTGTACATCGAAACACCCATTTTTTCAACGGACCAATCAGAATGTGCTACTACATCAAAGGGCCTCAGAGTGCCAAGTCGAAGAAAATACTTATATCGGTGTTTTGACGAAAGGAAAAATATTTGTGAGTAATGTTTCTCTAAGGATTTACCCAGAGGTGGTATTCTAATATTGACTGTTGTTAATTAATAGATAATGAGCATTCAACATCTGTTGATTGGTATGGCCTCATAACAGATCACAATCACCAACACAAGAACGGATTATATGGAGATAATTGGTGCACCATGGTGTATGTAAGTAAATACCTGCCACCAATTTAATGGTTAAATGCTCATTATAATTTTTTAATATTGGTTTTTACTAATATATTTTTAGTTCCCCAGCTGGGCTTTCACGTTATGAAAAATGGTTCCCCAGCATTCCTTTTTACTTGTCCCAGAGTCCTGGGGAATGGATTTTTCTAACCCAGAGTTTTATTCAGGATTTTATATATTATGGTGCTACATCGTTTAATCTTTTCAGAACACCTGTGTGATATTAACTCTATCTTCGAAGGTTATGATGTCCAATTCACTGAAAAGGCCCCAGTTAACTGTCAGAGGATTTGTTCAACATTATTCAAGCTTTAGGCAATTTAACACTATTTAACTGGTAAAATGTCATTATGTGTGACATTTACTTTATATATGGCTTTGCATTTCTGAATTTTGCATCCAGAGAGGAGTCATGGCATGGTGGCGTTTGGAGACGATGCTGTGGAGGGCGAGGAAGATGATGAGGCCACTGTAGAGACGGAGGATGTTGCTGATGATGAAGATGAGGTTGAGACCCCTGCTCCTTCAGAAGCTGCCACAGAGAAGGTACAATTTAAACTTTTTTTAAATTTATTTATATCTCGCCAAGAAGCAGATTTATTCTAAAAACTTGAGCACATTTTAAATTTGGAAGCAAGTTTGATGAAGTTTACTTTAATAGTTGCTGGTATTGCCATGTCAAAATGCCAGACACGTTTGTCATTTATATATCGTCACATTCATTGTGCATTATTTTATGGCATTTCATCTGAAAATTCCAAATTTAATTACCAGTAGTAAAGAAACCTGTGGCCTTAAAAAAACAAATGAATTACAGTTTCAGTTCATGTGAAAACTATGTGACTATTAACCACAAATACAAAATTTAACTATACAAGATCTTACACGACTTTAACCTTGAGCAAAAGACTATACATATTAATCATGCCTTTGTCTTGGTAAAGAAATTGGATCAAACTTTGCTAAATTAGGTCAAATCAACAAGATGTAAAATTCTGGGAGATAGTTTACATATGTTCTTACAGTACTACATAAGGCCCAGTTGGGCTTTTGTTTGAGTAAACTTTCAATATGCACTTATTGGAAAAGGATATATAATGAATGTAATTAAGAGGAGTGGTGGTATTGAACATTTTCTGTTGATTCACCAAACATTTACATATAACCTGTAAGGAGGTCTTAATGTTTTTGTCTGATACAGATTTATTTGTTTGGTAGGCGGATGAAGATGCTGAAGAGGAGCCCCAGATTAAACCCTCAGAGCATGTGGATGCAGTAATACTCTTCACTAAACCACCTGTTTCCTCAGGTAATGGAAAATCAAAGTCGGTTGCTGCCCCTGAATCCAGTTTGTAGTGCCACCAGAAAGTCTGGTCCAACAAACATCTTATCTTGTGTTTTAGAATGCCTGTCTTTCATTTCACATAAATAGGAGTGAAATCTGAGCATTGTTTATGCCTTTCATTGTGTAATTTTGTTTCTGAATATACCAAATTTACTTAAGTCCACTGTACTTTTCGATTTGCTTTAATTTCAAAATAAATAACAACTACTCTCACTGACAGAGCACTATGGCGGTAACAGGTGATGTTAAATGGTCTTTGTATTCAGGTGTACTTATGCAAAGTGACTCTTATTATGTGATCATCTAAAATTTTCATTCATTCCTTCTGCCATGTACAATGAAAAGATTTAATGTATATTTGATAATGATTATGATAAATAAATTCATAAATCTGATCCGACACAAGAGTGCCCACTAGCAGTTCCATATTAGGAGTCCGATGACCCCAGTGTTGTCAGATTCAGGAGTCACATTAAGATATTTAGGAGTCTGTGATGATGGTTGATACTAATTGTCAGAGTAAGACAGTACCTTATTTCCAAGGGTAGTAAAATACACATGACTGCCAACAATATAGACTCGCATCTGTCTGCACATAATGCTGCAGCTGGTCTATGTGGTTCAGTTGAAGTCCTTAGAATACAAAAACAAGACTTATCATGGTCTGCAAGAGCATTGTGCACCAACCTGTAAGCCATTCATAGTAGTGCAAGTCAATTATACCTGGGAAATGTGGCATTAAATCCTGGCTTCTCCAATACTTGTCCAGTGGCATACATCAATGGACTGACAGTCACATGGTGGAGTAGCTTAAAAAATACATCTAAAGCGTCATTTTTGTTCAGTACTTGCCTAGAGGATATGGGTAATTTAATGTTTGAAGTAAACAGAAATGTACGTGATAATGGGCAACGCTGTGCAAAACTATGGATTCCTTTTGCCTTGGTTTAATTTGTGCATCGATAATACGCACAGTAAGAACATATCCTGCATCATCTTTGTGAAATCTGTGTACTTTAATTTAGGCAATGTTTTGTGCAAGTGGTAGCTCTTAACATTCTTGGATGGACTTTGCGTCTGTACTGGTAACTTTAAAAAAAATCAAGCAGAATGCATGCAACAGTTTTCTCCTTGTAGATTTGCCAGCTGGACTTCCTGTTAGATTCCTGGTGTCCTTTAAGAACAACGGAGAGAAGGATTTTACAGTGGAAACCTTGGAGGCTTCATTCCGCTACCCTCAGGACTTTAGCTTCTATATTCAGAATGTAAGTTCTGTTGTCTTTTTATTTTATGGTTTCAACGTGAATACCGTTGATTATGAGATAGGAAGAGTTATTAATGAATTTTAAAGCATGCAGGTTCTTCCAGGCTTGATAAAAGTTGACACGATTCTAACAAAAGCTGGCTTGATTTGATAACCGTTTTATCTCTAGCTCCTGATGCAGTACTAACAATGATCAATTTTGCTTTACATGGAAAGTACATAAGAGATAGTGCAAGTTACCAGCTTTAGTCGTGAGCTTTAATGTCTTGACTTTTCTAGAGACTTGCCACAGTAAATGGAGAGAATGTAAGTATGGTCTTCCTGTATGAAGACTTCTTTTATGTCCTCACCAACATATTTGAGGAGTAAACAAAATAGAGTCTTTGGCTTCTCATAATTAACAGAGCACAGTTTCAACTGTAGATGGAGCAAGTCAAAATCAATTTTGGAGCCTTGTAACTGACATAGTTCCAGCTTGAAATTTTACACTAGAGTAGGAAGGAGACTGGTACTGTTCATACTAAAGTGACATTTGTATCTGCATACAAAATATGAATTACTTGCTGTGGTTTTGCATGAAACGGCCAATCTTGAACACACTTGCATGTACATGCAACTTTATCAGTGCTTCATCTTGAGGGGTACCTAGGGATATTAACATATATTGAGTACCTAGGGATATTAACCACTGGTCACAGTGAACTATTTCAAATGCATCAGGTACTAAAAATGATACTTCTATCATAAGATATTGCTGCATTTATTTGATACAGAAAAACCTTCAGGCAACTTCTAAAAAGCAGCTGAATAGAAGTTAACCAATATTTGCTGGTTGATAGGTATCATTTGTATAAATATAAACGTCCTTTACGACATGATGCTTTCTTTTAAATGACTGCTGCCATTAAAAATAGAAAAACCAGTAAACTGCAACTTCTCCACAACCACAAAACAGATTCATATGAAATTTGTCAGAAAGCAAAAAGGAGCAATTTAATTTGTGATGTAAAATAAAAAATTTCAAACGTCTTGCTCTTAAAACTAAATTTGATGCGACTGTTTAATTCACACAGTTCGCACCATAAAGACATTTTGGTGCTGAGGTACAGTTAAACACTACTGCATAATCTATACACATGATTCTGATCTGCAATCAAATATGGACACAGTTATTAAAAGTAGAAAAATTAAACAACTTATTTCCAAAAATTGGTCAACAGAAAGGAGGAGTTATCAATTAGCTTTAAAGAATGCAGGTTCTTCCAAGCTTGAAAAAAGTTCTAACAAAAGCTGGCTTGATTTAATAACCGTTTTATATTTAGTTCCTGATGCGGTACTAACAATGATCAGTTTAGCTTTATATTGGGAGTACATAAGAGATTGTGCAAGTTACCAGCTTTAGTCGTGACCTTTAATGTCTTGACTTTTCTAGAGACTTGCCACAGTAAATGGAGAGAATGTAAGCATGTTTTTCTATATGAAGACTTCATTTATGTCCTCTCCAACATATTCGAAGAGTAAACAAAATAGAGTCTTTGGCTTCTCATAATTATCGGAGCACAATTTTTAACTGTAGACTAAGAAAGTCAAATTCAATTTTTGAACCTTGTAACTCGCATTGTTCCAGCGAGAAATTTTAAATGGGAGTAGGAAGGAGACTGGTACTGTTCATACCAAAGTGATATTTTTATCTGCATACAAAGCATGAATCACTTGCTGTGGTGGTGATGACAATGTTCTGATTTTTTTTTGTACAACAGATTTTGCATGAATCAGTCTATCTTAAACACTGTTGCATGTACATCCAACTTTATCAGTGCATTATCTTTAGGGCTACCTAGGGAGATTAATATATATTGAGGGATACCTGGGGAGATTAACATATATTGAGGAGTTCCTTGGGAGATTAACATATATGGAGGAGTACCTAGGGAGATTAACATATATTGAGGGGTACCTAGGGAGATTAACCGCTGGTCACAGTGAACTATTTCAAATGCATCAGGTACTAAAAATGATAGTTCTGTCATAAGCTATTGCCACAGTTATTTGATACAGAAAAACCTTCAGGCAACTTCTAAAAAGCAGCTGAACAGAATTTAACCAAATTTAATAGAAAGCATCATGGTGTAAAGAACATTCAGTTTATACAAATGATACCCATCCACCATCAAATATGGCTGCTGCCATTAAAAATAGAAAAACCTGTAAACAACAACTTCTCCAAAACCACAAAACAGATTCATATGAAATTTGTCAGAAAGCTAAAAGGAGCATTTTAATTTGTAATATAAAAAAAAAAATCTTCAAATGTGTTGCTCTTAAAACAAAATGTGACTGTTTAATTTGTAGTCGGCACCATAAAGCCATTTTTGCGCTAAGGTGCAGTTAAACACTACTGCATAATTTGTACAAATGAGTCTGATCTGCCATCTGATATGGCCAGTTATTAAAAGTAGAAAAATGAAACGACTTCTCAAAATTGGTCAACAGAAAGGAAGAGTTATCAATGAGCTTTAAAGCATGCAGGTTCTTCCAAGTTTGATAAAAGTTGACACAATTCTAACCAAAATTGGCTTGATTTAATAACTGCTTTATCTCTAGTTCCTGATGCAGTAATAACAATGATCAATTTAGCTTACATAAGAGATTGTGCAAGTTACCAGCTTTAGTCGTGACCATTAATGTCTTGACTTTTCTAGAGACTTGCCACAGTAAATGGAGAGAATGTAAGTATGGTCTTCCTGTATGAAGACTTCTTTTATGTCCTCGCCAACATATTTGAAGAGTAAACAAAATAGAGTCTTTGGCTTCTCATAATTAACAGAGCACAGTTTCAACTGTAGATGGAGCAAGTCAAAATCAATTTTGGAGCCTTGTAACTGACATAGTTCCAGCTTGAAATTTTACACGAGATTAGGAAGGAGACTGGTACTATTCATACCAAAGTGACATTTTTATCTGCATACAAAGCATGAATTACTTGCTGTGGTTTTGCATGAAACAGCCGATCTTGAACACTGTTGCATGTACATGCAACTTTATCAGTGCTTCATCTTGAGGGGTACCTAGGGAGATTAACATATATTGAGGAGTACCTAGGGAGATTAACATATATTGAGGAGTACCTAGGGAGATTAACATATATTGAGGAGCACCTAGGGAGATTAACATATATTAATGGGTACCTAGGGAGATTGACATATATTGAGGAGTACCTAGGGAGATTAACATATATTGAGGGGTACCTAGGGAGATTAACATATATTGAGGAGTACCTAGGGAGATTAACATATTGAGGAGTACCTATGGAGATTAACATATATTGAGGGGTACATAAGGAGATTAACATATACTGATGAGTACCTGGGAAGATTAACATATATTGAGGGGTACCTAGGTAGATTAACCACTAGTCACAGTGAACTATTTCAAATGCATCAGGTACTAAAAATGATAATTCTGTCATAAGCTATTGCCACAGTTATTTGATACAGATGAACATTCAGGCAACTTCTAAAAAGCAGCTGAACAGAATTTAACCAAATTTAATAGAAAGCATCATGGTGTAAAGAACATTCAGTTTATACAAATGATGCCCATCCACCATCAAATATGGCTGCTGCCATTAAAAATAGAAAAACCTGTAAACAGATCCTTCTCCAAAACCACAAAACAGATTCATATGAAATTTGTCAGAAAGCAAAAAGGAGCAATTTAATTAGTAATATAAAATAAAAATCTTCAAATGTGTTGCTCATAAAACAAAATGTGACTGTTTAATTTGTAATCGGCACCATAAAGCCATTTTTGCACTAAGGTGCAGTTAAACACTACTGCATAATTTGTACAAATGAGTCTGATCTGCCATCAGCTATGGCCACAGTTATTAAAAGTAGAAAAATGAAACGACTTCTCAAAATTGGTCAACAGAAAGGAAGAGTTCTCAATGAGCTTTAAAGCATACAGGTTCTTCCAAGTTTGATAAAAGTTGACACAATTCTAACCAAAGTTGGCTTGATTTAATAACTGCTTTATCTCTAGTTCCTGATGCAGTAATAACAATGATCGATTCAGCTTACATAAGAGATTGTGCAAGTTACCAGCTTTAGTCGTGACCATTAATGTCTTGACTTTTCTAGAGACTTGCCACAGTAAATGGAGAGAATGTAAGTATGGTCTTCCTGTATGAAGACTTCTTTTATGTCCTCACCAACATATTTGAAGAGTAAACAAAATAGAGTCTTTGGCTTCTCATAATTAACAGAGCACAGTTTCAACTGTAGATGGAGTAAGTCAAAATCAATTTTGGAGCCTTTTAACTGACATAGTTCCAGCTTGAAATTTTACACGAGAGTAGGAAGGAGACTGGTACTGTTCATACCAAAGTGACATTTTTATCTGCATACAAAGCATGAATTACTTGCTGTGGTTTTGCATGAAACAGCTGATCTTGAACACTGTTGCATGTACATGCAACTTTATCAGTGCTTCATCTTGAGGGGTACCTAGGGAGATTAACATATATTGAGGAGTACCTAGGGATATTAACCACTGGTCACAGTGAACTATTTCAAATGCATCAGGTACTAAAAATGATAATTCTGTCATAAGCTATTGCCACAGTTATTTGATACAGAAAAACCTTCAGGCAACTTCTAAAAAGCAGCTGAACAGAATTTAACCAAATTTAATAGAAAGCATCATGGTGTAAAGAACATTCAGTTTATACAAATTATACCCATCCACCATCAAATATGGCTACTGCTGTTAAAAATAGAAAAACCTGTAAACAGCAACTATTCCAAAACCACAAAACAAATTCATTTGAAATTTGTCAGAAAGCTAAAAGGAGCAATTTAATTTGTAATATAGAATAAAAATCTTCAAATGTGTTGCTCTTAAAACAAAATGTGACTGTTTAATTTGTAGTCGGCACCATAAAGCCATTTTTGCGCTATGGTGCAGTTAAACACTACTGCATAATTTGTACAAATGAGTCTGATCTGCCATCTGATATGGCCAGTTATTAAAAGTAGAAAAATGAAACGACTTCTCAAAATTGGTCAACAGAAAGGAAGAGTTATCAATGAGCTTTAAAGCATGCAGGTTCTTCCAAGTTTGATAAAAGTTGACACAATTCTAACCAAAGTTGGCTTGATTTGATAACTGCTTTATCTCTAGTTCCTGATGCAGTAATAACAATGATCAATTTAGCTTACATAAGAGATTGTGCAAGTTACCAGCTTTAGTCGTGACCATTAATGTCTTGACTTTTCTAGAGACTTGCCACAGTAAATGGAGAGAATGTAAGTATGGTCTTCCTGTATGAAGACTTCTTTTATGTCCTCACCAACATATTTGAAGAGTAAACAAAATAGTCTTTGGCTTCTAATGGAGCACAATTTTAAACTGTAGATGGAGCAAGTTTAAATCATTTAGGGAACCTTGTAAACAACATAGTCCCAGCTTGATATTTTAAATGGGAGTCGGAAGGAGACTGGTACTGTTCATACCAAAGTGACATTTTTATCTGCATACAAAGCATGAATTACTTGCTGTGCTGGTGTTAACAATGTTCTAGTTTTTTGTACAACAGGTTTTGCATGAAACAGCCTTTCTTGAACGCTGTTGCATGTACATGCAACTTTATCAGTGCTTTATATTTAGGAGTACCTGATGAGATTAACATATATTGAGGAGTACCTGGGGAGATAACATATTGAGTGAGGGTTACCTAGGGAGATTAACGTATATTGAGGAGTACCTAGGGAGATTAATATATATTGACGAGTACCTAGGGAGATTAACATGTATTGAGGAGTAACTATGGAGATTAACCGCTGGTCACAGTGAACTATTTCTAATGCACCAGTTATAAAAAATGATACAGTTCTATCGAAAGCTATTGCCACTGTTATTAGATACAGAAAAACCTTCAGGCAACTTCTAAAAAGCAGCTGAACGGAATTTAACCACCTTTAAAAGAAAGCATCATGGTATAAGGGACATTCAGTTTATACAAATGATGCCCATCCACCATCACATTTGGCTGCTACCATTAAAAATAGAATAACCTGTAAACAGCAACTTCTCCAGAAACGCAAAACAGAATATTATCAAATTTGGCAGAAAGCAAAAAGGAGCAATTTAATTTGTGATGTAAAACAAAAAATTTCAAACAACTTGCTCTTGAAACTAAATTTGATGTGACTGTTTAATTTGTACAGTTGGCATCATAAAGCCATTTTTGTGCCGAGGTAATAAAAGTTGAAAAAACAAACGACTTGTTTTCAAAAATTGGTCAACAGAATTTGACTATATTTTGACAGAAATCATCTCCATATAAAGAGCTTTGTTGTTTATACAGATGATGCCAATCCATCATCAAATAGGCCTCCATTACTAAAATTATAAAACTCCTAAAAATTACTTGTTCTCAATAACTGCTTAGCAGAATCTGATTAAATTTGATTGAAAGCATTCTGATGTGAAGAACTTTTGAGTTTATAAAAAATCGTCCACTAAAATGTAAAAACTTGCAGCTGACTTCTTCGCAGGAACTGCTAACAGAATTTTACAGAAAAGATAATGGCAAAAAGAGCTTATAAATTTTCATAAATTAAGCCGATCAGCTATGAAAAATGGATGCCATTTCTAAAAGAAGAAAACTTCAAATGACCTCTCACAAACTGCTAAACCTGACCAAATTAGACTAAAATCATTTAGGAATGAAAGCCTTTTAAATTCTTACAAATCATGCAGATCTGATATTAGAGATAGCTTTTGTTTGTTAATTAAAATAGAAAAACCTTAAACAACTTCCAAAAGAAACTGCTGAACAGAATTTGACAAAGTTTTACCAAAAGTCGTCTTGGCAAAAGGCTTTTCAAATTTGTTGAGCCGTGCTGGTATAGTGGTTATGAACTTGTGACCGCTTACAGCAATCAGCTACCCTTGGTGTGGCCTGAGGCAAGGTACTTGGCTCTACTTGCCTCAGCACAAGGCACTATATAACATTAAAGTGTTGCTGTGCTGTAAAGCACGCACAAACACGAGCCTTTAAAGTTTGTGAACATGATGCCGATCTGCCATCAGATTTGGCAGCATTAATAAAAATAGAAAACAATTTGAGATGACTTCTCAGAAAATGGCAAGTAAATTTTGCACAAATGATGTTGATTCGGTATTCAATTTGGCCTTTTTTACCAATATTAGAAGAACCTTTAAATGATTTCTTCTCAAAAACCAGTTGACAGAAGTTGAGTAAATTGATCAGGAATCATCCTGGTATAGGGCCTTTCAAGTTTGCACCAATGAAGCTTATCTGCCATGTAATAAGACTTTTCATTACTAAAAGAAAACACACAACAAAAAAAATTAAATGTCGGAAAGCATGACACTAACCTGGATATTTGGGTCTGCTGTCTTCGTAGTTGGCTTTTAGTCATATGTCTTCAAACTAAGCAATTTGCAGCCTACTGAGGCCTCTTGATGGGTCATGTAGCAGAGTAGGCAAGTGGAATAGATGCGATCATATGCAGTGGTGCGAGATAGGGAACTTGCACACAACGACGAGCATTTTTAGGCAGGAACAAGACTTTGCCAAGTTACTGCCAACAAATTAAGATTCTGAGGGTGGGATGTCCATATCCCACACGAATGCATATGGTGGATAATGTTTCTCATTTTTCACCAGGATAAGGTGTTGGAAAAAGAGTGGCATATTGTGAGTGCAGATAAAACTTCAGAAATACTGAGTATTTTCTGAAAGTTTTTAAATTAGAAAGAGAATAAAAAGTTTAGTTTACAACAAAAAAAAATTGTGTAAAACAAGAACTACTGTTTATAAGTCAAGTTTTTTCCTTTTAGGACCAAGTCCATAAGAAACATTGCAGATGTTCATGATGTCATTTAAAATATCATGGTCTGCAGTCATGTGGGGTATGCAGATGTTCATGATGTCATTTAAAATATGGTCTGCAGTCATGTGCAGTATGCAGACATTCATGATGTCATTTAAAATATGGTGTGCAGTCATGTGCGGTATGCAGATGTTCATGGTGTCATTTCAAATATGGTGTGCGGTCATGTGGGGTATGCAGATTTTCATTTCATTTAAAATATGGTGTGCAGTCATGTGGGGTATGCAGATGTTCATTATGTCATTTCAGATATGGTGTGCAGTCATGTAGGGTATGCCTATCTCACATGGTTTTCTCACAAAGGCAAAATGTATTTTACCAGTAGAACGAGAGAAATAGTGTTTCATCCAATTTGTAGAGAAAGATGCAGCTGACAGTGGGGGCTTTAAAAATGCTAACTGTCATCTGCTTTGGATATTTTATAGTTTGATGTAATGAATATGTATATATCTTGTTTGTTGTTACCTACATATGCATCATGTTTGCTTTTACATTGTCCTAACATAATAATGACTTGTCAATACTTTCAGTTCACAACAGCTCAGTACCACCAGGTTGTAGAATCCAAGCGAGAGGCCACCTTTGATTATGGGTTCACACCTAGCGAATCATTTAACAATCGTCCATTTGGCTTGACAATCCTGCTCAAATACAAGGATTCAGTAAGGAAAATCTGCATTCCTTTTTTTTTTAACCAACATTTATGATTTTACACTCAAATGTGTCCTTGTTTATTCCACCCGAGGGAAAGTTTGTTTTTTTTCTTGTCATTTTTTAGCAAAAGGTATTTTCATGTTACTTTATTGACTAGATGACAAGATTTACCCTCCATTTTGACTAGCCTGTGAAGCATTGATGAGACATAATATCACCTTTTCAATAGCATTGTTGGTGTTGGCACAGGCATCAGCAAAAAGTTCTGCATCTAACTTTGTTCCTCTGACACTGTTGTATGTACAGTCGTGACACTTTATGGGTGTATCGTCTCGGAGTGTACTACTCGGGGAGAACTAGGTTTTAGTTAACAACTTTTCACACTGCAGTGATTATGTCAGGTTTTTTCATTTAGCTTGGTTTCTCTAATACTGTTGAATGTACAGTAAAGAAACTTTAGTGTATTAAACTTTTGATGGCTCTACTCACCATGGGCAAAAGTAAGTCATTTATTTTCTTGCTGTAGCTACTTAGCTTGACTTTTAATTCGTTGGGCCATACTGTGTTGTCCATTGTGTATCATCTGTTAACAATTATTTACATCTTCTTTGACTTTACACATAATTTTACTAGGAGCACTTGGGCATAACAGGCCTTTTTTAATTTGTTGATATGTGATCCAATATGGCCACTGTTAAAAAAAATTTTTTTAAAACCTTAACAAAATTTTACAGAGTGAGATGGGATAAAGGTCTTGCAGATTTGTTCAGATGATGCCAGATGCCAATATACAATCAGATATGGCAGAAAATTGCAAAATATTTAAATTACTACTTCTTGAATCCACGATAATTTGTCCAAATTTTACAGAAAGCAGCCTTGCATAACGGCCTTTCAGGTGTGTACAAATGATGCAGATCCATCATCAAATATGGTCACCATTACTAAAATTAGAAAAACTTTGTTAAAATTACTCAGCAGAATTAGACCAAATTTTACTTGAAAAATTTTGGCAGGAGGGCCATGCAGGTTTGTACAAATTTTGCCAATTCACAATCGAATAGGGCCACCACCATTACTAAAAATAGAAATCCTTTCAATGACTAAAAGAAAACGAGAGAAGAATTTGACATAAAGTATCCTGACATGAAGGCTTTAAGTTGACACAAATGATGCTGATCCAAAATCAGAAATGGCTGCTGTCACAAAAAAAGAGAAAATCTTTAGTATTTTAAAACCGGCTTACAAGAATTTCACAGAAAACATCCTAGCTTGCTGGACTTTAAAATTTATACAAATGTTGCCGATCGCCAACATAAATGGCCACCAATACTAAACATTAAAAACCTGTAAACAACTTTATCTCAAAAATATGATTAACAGAAAGTGAAAAACTGAGACAGAAAGCATCCTGGCATTGAGACCAATCAATATTGGGCAAATGTTGATGATGTGCCACCAGATATGGTTGAATATTGAAGATGCCAAAAATAGAGAAACCTTGAAACATTTGTTTGCATAACAAACATGCAAAAAATTGGGGGGGGGGGATAGTTTTAATGGCACTTTTACCACATTATTGGCTATGTCTTGCTGAGGAAATGGGAGCCAAGTGTCTTTCCCAAAGACGGACCGAAGCAGCCTTTTGCTCTTCACAATTCTATTTCATTCTTTGTAATGATTTTGTACATTGGTTCATCCATCCATTGTCCACATTTATGTTTCTGGGACAAAAATCCAAAACAGTTTGAGATATTTCTAAGACATTTGGTGCACATATTGGACTAGTGATGTAGATGTGCCCTTTGCTATTCAGTTTCAATATTTGTAACATTTTTGTCATTTTGTCTGTTCATCTTCCATCCACCATTTCTGGACCAAAACTCAAGATGCCTATCGCTGTATATACTTTACAAGTACAAACTTTCTATATATGAAATCGTTGAAAAATCATTCGGTCTCCATGGCAAGGTTACTGGAATTACCTGAATACATCATTAGAGTTCTTCAGATTCTAGATATGGTTCTGTTTACTAACTGTATGATGGCATTGTGATTATTTACCTTTGAAATCCAAAATATTTTCTTTGATTGGCTGCAAGTACAGATGAGAGATTTGCATTTAAGATTTTATCCACCATTTTTATCTTGGCTAAGCATTATGGGATCAATTTTTTTTTTCCGTACTGACACTAAATCTTCAGACTATCTTTCATACCTGAATTTGTTATGTAAAAAAATAAATGTTCAACATGCAGATCGTTTGTCATTTCACAGTACTGTATCCAGCTATAAAATTATTCTGATGTTTTGTCACCGAGACTGGTTTTTCTTGCCAAGTTGAGAACCAGTCTTAAAACTAATGTCTAGCAGATGAATTTTAATACTCAAAAGAACAGTGCCAGGATTTTCAATACTTTAATTGAAGAGACATAAAGCTATACAATTCTATTTCTTTTCTGAATTTTACTTTGTGTACATTGTGATACATCAATTTCAGGTGCTACTACCAGAGTCTATACTATAAAATGTTTCACTTGCACCAAGTTGTCAAAAATTGTGCATAGACCCTAGATTATGGACAAGTTGGAGGGATCATTAATGAAATATATTCATGAAATTTGACAATTATAAAGGCGGGGAATTGCAGGATTGTAAAGGGGTATATTTTAATTTTAGCACGACTATAAATCAGAAACTTGCTGTTTTTATCAAGTCCACATTAATGAAAAAGCAAGACATAGTCCCTTTTCCCACTGCAGCAATTAAGGGATTGTTCATAGTGTTCGGTAGGTTTTTAGTAAAAATGTTTATTTATATGTTGGTTTATATTTAAAATGTTCATTTGTACCTGGGTTTTTATTAAAATTTTTATTTGTTATGGGGTTTTATTAAAAATGTTCATTTGTACGTGGGTTTGACATGCAGACCTTGATCTGCTTGTTACTAAAAAAGAGAAGCCACTCTATCATAGATTACTGACACATATTTAGTTCAAATTAAACTTCTCTTAACAGGATGGCAATACATACCAGAATGCCGTTTTCAACGAGACCGTCAACGTTGTGGAATCTGATGAGGGTCTTGATGGAGAAACGTAAGTCTGCAGCTATTTTGGGCTCATAACTCAAGTTGTCTTTGGTGACATTTTCATTAGAAAAAAAGGTTTTCAGTATTGCAGTCACCTTCACAAAACACTTAAACTTGGGACAATTTATAGCTTGTGTGGACATGATTTAAAAATAATTTTTAAAAAATACTTTAGGGATGAAAAAGATCTAAACTGTGTTAGTAAGAAAACCCTCGTTATAAATAAATTTACAAGGGACGTGTGAGGGAAACGGCTTATTCATGAATTCATTTATTTTATAGGTTATATCATAATTGAATCCTTATTTAATTGTGCAGTGTTCTTTATAATGCACCAGTCTAAGTATACGAGGCCACTTGCTAAGTAGCCTAACTGGTCTGGACCATTTAGTCTATAGTCTGTTGGTGTGTGTACCTGACTGAGACATACAAACAGGGTTTGATTGTTGACCATGATTGTCTTCCCTCCCATTACAATTGGGGGGCTCGTCCAACTCTCATTAGTTTGTCCGGTTTAGAATGGGTTTCAACCACTCTGAAAGGTGAATCTGGGTGGCATTCAAGGACGAATGTCAGGTTAAGGTGGAGGAGTGTAGCAGTCTAAGTACAAGAGGCCATTTGCTAATTAGTCTAAAGTACCAGAAATATCACAAGTAAGCTATCCTAAAGCTGCAAGTTCCAGCAAAGCTCTGACTTGTTTTGTCTCTGCTTTTCTTGAGGCTTGCAACAGAAAAGTGGAAGGTGTTTAAACATTTTCATTCATCATAAAGAATCTGTTTAATTTTCCTTTCTACAGATGCAGTACATTGATGTGTGATGGTTCATTTATTCTATTACATTCTCAGCTATTATTATTATTAAGTTTGACGTCAGAATTTAACAGCAGTATAATTTCCTGCCTCTGTTGGCACGTAGTTAGTACCAGGAAAGCATGACATAATGCCATATACAGTGTTCTGTGCTACATCTGGCACCTTTTGACATGGAAATAATTGAGGGGTTGCAAATTAAACACAAAAAGGTGCACACAAAAAATAAATGTTTTTGGGCTTGTTCTCTCTGTCCCATGTTTTTAGCAGATCCACTAACCAGGTCATAAGATGCTTGATTACTCCGACGTGCTGCAAGATTCTTATTGGTTGCAATTACATTGTGCTGTAATAGAAGTATGTGTTTTGTACATTGCTTTCAGCCAGTCAAGTGTTAAGAATATAAAAGAGTAAAAGATTAGCTTTAAATAACTACTCTGCAATTTAACATAAAACAAACATGATTATGTTAAGTATGGACAGTCTTGTATGTGTGAAATTTGTATATTCTGTAAAAACGTGTGACAATACCTTTATACACCAGCAATAAGGTCATGTGTATTATGTTATGATGTTGTTTGTCCATCTGTCTGCTGCCGATTTCATTTCTACACAATAACTCTGTTCTGCAACATCTACAGTTGCCAAACTTTGTGATGTCTTGCACTTGGGGTAAAGAAGAACCCTATTGGTTTCAGGGTCAAAAGTCATTGTCACTGTAACAGAAAGAAATATGGTTTCAGTACAATGATGTTATTCTGCATCAGATACCTGGACCAATCTTTGTGGATGACTTGCATCTGAGGTAAGGAAGAATCCTTTTGATTTTGGGATCAATGGTCAAGGTCACTGTGACTGAAAGATGAAAAATATTTTGTACACAGTAATATTAGTTCATCATAACAGATCTGAGTCAAAACTTTCTGCATGGTCAAGGACAAAACCCTTTCTTTTTTATGTCAAAGGTCACCATCACTGAAAGAAGAAAAATGGTTTCTAAACAAACATTTCAGGTATCGTCCATGATCCTTCACCAAAGTTACTGGATGACTTGCTTGTTGGGTAAGAAAGAAGCCTACTAGTTTTAAATTCCAAAGGTCAGTGTCACTTTAGGTCAAAGAAAAAAGAGGTTTGCAGAATAATCTTTGTTCAAAGTAATTACCTTGTCCAAACATTATGGATGGCTGGTACTTAGGGTAATAAAGTAACCTATTGATTCTGAAGTCTCATGGTCATGGTAAGTATAATAAAAAATAATGGGTTCTGCGCAGTAAGTTGAATGTGTTAAAGTGCCTGCATAAAGGACTATTAAATATGGGGCAGGTGTGTAATGTGCTGTTCATGGTTATCTTGTTTTTACAATAAATTAGTAATAAAAAGTACTAGTGTGAAAATACTGCAGTAATTTGACCAGCAGAGTTTATACAGGAGTTCTGTGTCTGGTGGTCTATTGACAGTTTTGTATCGCTTCTCCTAAACCATTTGGAAAGGGGTCCTGAAACATGGTCGACATCTGGAAAATCTTTTTGCTACTTTTCCTTAACAGATGGTCATATTGACATTGGGTTTTCGTTGAATGACTTTTCTTTTTAGATGGTATTAACATGCATGTCAAATAGTGCCAATGCATGTCAGATAGTGCCAATCAGATGTTCAACATGGTTGTGGTGGCCCTCTTGAAATTGTATCATCTTAACTTTTGAATGGATGGTCATGTTGGCAAGGGGGTTTCACTAAAAGACTTCTCATGTAGTTGGCATGGATCGTTTTGAAAAATGTCTCAAATTTACAAAGGACATGCTGTCGGTGAAACCTGTTCATCATGAATTCATTTATATCATTAGGGTATGAATCCCTATTCATTGTGAAATTTTCTTTATGGCAGAAACATTTCATTGGTCCCAGGTGCTTTTAAAAATATACATTAACCTGAAGATGCAAGTTCCAGCAAAGCTCTGACATGTTTTGTCTCTGCTTTTCTTGAGGCTTGCAACAGAAAGTGGAAGGTGTTTAAACATTTTTATTTATCATAATGAATCTGTTTGATTTTTCCTTCTACAGAAGCAGTAAATTGATGTGTCCGAGTTCAATTTCTCTAGTACTGTCTCGACTATTGTTATTATTACTAAACAAAGTCCTACTATAAAAGTAACTACACTGCCATAAGTCGTCTGTCATGTACGTTGCAGTACAATAGATGCTTGCATATCAGGTGCATGATATAAGCATCAAATACATTTATGACATTGCACTATTTCATCTTGATATTTCAGTAAAGAAATGTAGTCAAAGCTGGCAGATTTTGCAGTCTAAGTATGGAAATAGGTTAATTATTGTGTGTCTGTTAAACCTCGAGTAACCTTATTTTATAACATTGATCAAGAACAATCATCAACTGTTTACATTTCAAACAAACAAGTGACATGTCAGGTTGTTTTTTTTTTTTTTGTTGTGGTGTTGTTTTGTTTTGCTTTTTGTCATCAATGGTAAAAGATAAAAAATGAAAAGGAAAGGAAGTTACAAATTGAGAACAAGAAAGTGAGAGGCAAAAAACAGTTACTGCCAACATGGAAAGATGTGTACAGGTGGCTCAGTCACAAGGAATACTTGTTTTTTTCTGTTCAGTGTTTATATTAAAAGATTACTGCCATTCATGAGATTTTGTGCCCGATTTCCTGCACTCAATGGCTGATACAAGCATAATATTATCAACACTTTACAATCAAGAAAGAAGTAAAATTATTTAGAGTCTTCATGCTCTGGTTTCATCTACATATGTATACATCAGCCACTACCATGTCCTTGTGTGGTGGCAAGAGAGAGAGAAAGAAAACAAAAACCATAATTTGTAGAGCAGACCTCTGCATACAAGCATTTCACTCAATGGCACATTGTATTGCAAACAGTGATTATGGACCTAATTTATCATGCAAACTTAAGATGCACATGGTCTCATATAACCAGAAATGTAAATTTGGCTCAAATTCCTATGTTTCACATATAAAAGATCAAACACGTAAAACAACAAACAGGACAGATATATTTTGGTACCTCAAACTTGAATATTTGTGGTGCTTTCTGAAGTTGGCTTCCTTCCACCCCATCCCCATAGGTAAAATTATGTGGTAGTGTTGCACCTAGGATTCCAAGGGCAGGAGTAAAATTTAATAATAATAGTAATAGTTTCTCTATTCCAACTTTTTCACTTCCTTTCAGGTTCTTCCTTTATCTCTTCCTCGTGGCAGTAGTTGTTCTCTTGCTAGTGGGTGCTCAGCAGCTGCTGTCAGGTTTTGGGGTGAGTCCTCTTTAAAATTGATCTTTTAAAGAAAGATAAAGAAAAATGCCGTATTTAACAGGACTTCCAGATGTGTGGACATTGAGCAGAATTCCCTCCTTTTACTAGGCCTATATAAAACAGATTTGTAAACAAGTCCATAAATCTAAAGGACTAGTCCGACAATAAATGTAAATAATCAGTCTGAGAGAATAATGATAATAAGGCACATTTCTGAATGTACCAATTTGCTAAATGTTCACGTCTTGTTACTTCTCTGCCATTATATACTGAAGACGTATTATTTGCCGCAGACTATAAGAAGACTACAAAAGAGCATTACAAGACTGAATACCATGGAGTCATTTATTTTCATCAGTTTTAATTTTGAGCAGTTTTGTGAAAATTGACATTTATGGGTGTCCACTTATGTAGAATTAATGCTTAACTGCATGGCTCGAAATGACAAGATCATTACATTGTCAAGTCGTCGATATGACGTCACTTTTTACCCAAGTGCATCTATGGCACTCAGAACTCGGGGAGAGATTAGACATAAAATAACATGCTTATGACTTCCATCTCGTGTTAAATAATGAAAATGAAAAATGCTTATAGAATTTTATTAGTCACGCTAACATTGTTCAATCTAGTTAAATTTGTGGTTCATGGAAGTCATGAAATTCACAAAAAATGGTGAATTCACAGCATTCGAACTGACCTTGAATATATGCATCAATAAAGCAGAATAATTAACTCCTGTTGACCTGATTTTCCAAACAACAAAGCAAGATGTTACAGATGTGACATAATATTGGTGCCTAAAGGGCACAAGCCCATCTGTCAAAGCAAACAGTTGTGTAGCTGATCAATCAAGTTACTATTCAGAAATCTGTGCTGCCAGTGAGAAAACTCAAATATATTGCAATCTTCTTACTGTTACTCTAAATCTCTGCTTGTTGAGAAGTTTACATATACAGGAGTAAACATATACTACAAGATGATTGGTATAATATTTTGATGAATTGTAACGTCCAGCCTTAAATTCAGATTATGACTTATTCCAGCGCAAGCACTTGCCCAAGTCAAGACAGCCCAAGGTAGAGATGGGGACACAGAATACAGATGTAGACTACAGCTGGCTCCCCCAAGAGACACTCCAACAGGAACTCAGTAAGTTCTCAAAATAAGTTGGTTCTCTTTCACAGACAAAAAGACGCGCATGCAAATTACAGATGTCTTTGCTTAGATACACTTGCACAGGATATGGGAAAGTTAAAACCTATAGATAATGGCATTTCTGGCTCCCCAAAGAGACATTTTAACAGGAACTTGTCGACTCCACACATGGACAGGTAGATCAACATAATCACACACACCAACATATACAGGCATTAGAGCTGTCTCCCTAAAGAGAGACATATGAAGGTAAGATCATTTAAGGTCAGATGTACATAACAGACACATGATTGCTGTTGTCCTCCATCCCAGATTCAGACCCCAACAGGAGCTTGGTAAGATCACACACGCACACTTACAAAGTTTGCAAGATTCCTTTTCCAGATGCATACTTTAATATGGATTCAGATAATTAACCTTTTACTGGATTTATATTACATTGTTGTAATTTTTTTTCCACAGACCGTTCCCCAAAGCAGTCCCCAAAGCAGTCACCACGCAAGCGTCGAAGCAAGCGGACCAGCGGGTCTGGCGAGGAGTAAACACCTTCTGTGAAGAAGAAATAGAATTAAAGATTCTCAGTTTTCCCGTAGCAAGACACTACTGCAGTTTTACCAACCCAAAATATTTAATTAAATTATTCACAAGGAAGCATGTTGTACCCTTGACTTGAAGGCCACTAATAAATATTAATTAATTGTTTTGGGGTTTTTTTTTTTAAGGAGCAGCTGCCTTGACTTGTCTTTCACAGTATAAATTATTTGTGATCTATGTTAATAGACAGGGTTCAGAGGCTCACATCATCATAAGAATATAGTTTTCACCACACACCCTGTGTACTAATGTAGAAAGGAAAATTGTCATACCACAGATTCTGAAGTGAGGAATTGTAAGATGTCACCTACCTGCCACCACAAATATGCTGCTGCATTAAGTACTGTAAATTGCAATAGACTGTCACCCTGTTATAATGCCAGCTAGGTTAACTAGTATAGAAAGGCATCACTGTTGGAAATTTCTTATTGTTTACAGCAAATTGAATTTTTATCTTCAACTTTTGTTATCAAACGTTCATGAATTTTCACTTTTTCCTGAAGAAGAAAAAATAAAATGATATTTTAGGTTCTTTTTGGGAAGAAATCCCTCATCAGGAAAGTACTACTCTAATGAAAACTGAGCATTTGTATTGCCTATGTGAGATTATTTCACTTCAGTTGATACAGTAGAATACCATTTTCGCTAATACAACACCAATATAAAAAGTATATTCTTTTATTATTTCTCCCATTAGATCAACTTTCATGAAATATAGGAC
This sequence comes from Margaritifera margaritifera, assembly GCA_029931535.1. NCBI lineage: Eukaryota > Metazoa > Mollusca > Bivalvia > Unionida > Margaritiferidae > Margaritifera > Margaritifera margaritifera. Next base: position 7,738,651 of record JAQPZY010001666.1, on the reverse strand, counting down.
CTGGGCATGAATACAACATGGCAAAGCATGTAAAATTAAAATGCAAGATGATGTGCACATGGTGTGTGTGTGGATGTTTGTATGCATTAAATATTTAAAATGTACATGTATGATTTGTCATGAAATATAGACTGGTTTGTAAATTGTATGATATGGTCGCAGAATGTGTTGACTGTTGGACACCGTGGTATGATAAATTACACATCACACTCTATTCCACAGTGAATGATTGTTGACAGATTCCAATAACTGTTTATTTTGTTGTACTAATTAACAGCTTGTTCTTTAATTAATGTCCACATATTTTGGTATCAGGATGATGTGTTTGGAATAAATGTATGTCTAGAGTTGAATGTAGTGGTGTATATTTTTTTTCAATTTATATTCTTAAATACCGGTGTCGATGTTTAAAAAAAAGAATCACAAATTATAAGTTATATGTTCATACAAAATCATGACCAAAATTTCATTTTATAGTTGCTGTCCATTCCATATGTTCTGTTTTGTTTGCAGGTTTTATAAGATTTCCTCTGGTTTGATTGCACATTGATACTTTTTGAGAGAAGAAGTATTTTAGCTCACCTAGCTGTAAGGCCAAGTGAGATTATGGTATTTTCCTAGTTCCAGCATGCATAATCTGTTGTCTATCACCAGAGATGCCAGCCATTCTGGATTTTGTGGTTTTATTAAATAGTTTATATGAAAATTCCACATTTTGAATTAAATTGCCCTATGTGGACACGGAAAGAAAAGTATTTGGCACAAATACGATAGACTGGTACAAAGAATATAGTTTCTTAATGTAAAAAAGGTTATGTATGTAAGAAACCATTAAATTGTATTATACTGTAAATAGGTGAAAATTGGTGGCAGAGATTGAATGAAAGGAAATATGCAAATAATTTTAAGAAAAACGTGTTTTGGGTTATTGTTTTGGCTCAAAATGTTGAAGGAATTCAAGGCCCTGGATACACTAATTACTCTTCTTCGACATTAATTATCACCGTGGATATTTAGACTTGTAAGAAGATTATATATATAGCAGTTACTTTTAATGAATGTGTTGTACATTCCATTGGGGTGACTCTATTCCAAAAAATTGGTGCCGATTCCTGATCGGCATGCTCAGGGATTGGCATCTCAGTCACGTGTCAACTGTCTTCATTGGGGCCGTCTATATATGACGTCACGCACTGGGAGGGGGGAATGTGACATCACAAAAATAACACCGGCACCATCTACCAGAGAAGTTAATTCAGAATGCAGTGTTGAAAATTTGTAATTGGCGGGGGGGGGGGGCAAAGCTTTGTGATGTCGTGTGTGAGGGGGATCTGAGTTTTTGTGAGGGGGGGGGGGGGGTAAAAATCCATCAAATTACTTTTTTTTTTAAATGCTGACTAATTTGGAAGAGCATCCTGGCATGAAGTACTTAAAATATTATTTTACAGATGAGGCCAATCTTTTCACAATTCTTCATCTTTACATTTGTATAATTTTTCTTTTAATCTACAACATATGCCAGTATTCACCACTGTGCTGACATGTCGTTAAACCATGTACATACCTCCTTTTGCTTACATTGTTTATGCAAGTATTAACATACACATGATTATTCATGTACAGTAAGTGGACATTAAGCAAGTTTCTGCTTCAGAAAAAACAGACTTGCATCTTAATTGATATTTTTGAAATGGATATAGATGTGATGAATTTCGCTGATTCAGCTGACTTGTATATTGGAATACACTGCATTTCCAACAGTTTATTTATACGATGAACATGCTGAGGTTTATATGATTTAACCTAACTGACAAAAATTTGTCAGTTGTGGTTAATATAGAAGCTAAATGTAAATTGCCTTTTCAAAATTTTATGAAACGTATTTATTGTCCATTAATTTATAATCTCTACCAGATCTAAATCAATATACTGGAATTTCACTTATATTTGACAAATGATAAAATTGTCCAATTATGACACTTGCTACACAAGTCTGTATTTTTTAAAGTGGACACTTTATTTCTGGCCATTACTGTAAATGTAGGCAGAAAAACATAGGCTTTAGAAAAATATTTCTTCAGGACAAAAAGAAAATGATAAAAATTAATGTTCTGATTAAATTCTTATTTAGATGCTGTACAAATATCAAAGTGTTTGGAATACTGATGGCTTGTAGGGTTGAAGTGATACAAGTTTATGCTAGATGGTAGGACAAAATCCAGAAGTTGTTCTTTGTGATCCTTTTTGCTATTGAAAACCTAACTGCTTTAAATAAGCTTTAAATATTTTTTCTCCATTTTGTTTTCTTTATATGTCACTAAAGAATTTATGCTTACATTTAAAGCATTATTTTAGGAATTATTGTGTTGATTTCCGTTTGAAAGCTTTGTCTAATGTTGTTTCGAAGATTTCATCTGTGGAATAATATCCAAGGGAGATTAGGGTTAGTAATTTCCATATATTTGAGTTGCCTCCCCTTGCAAACAAATGATAAAAACCATTTTGACCTGAAATGTCATTGTATCGTGTTACTGCTATAAGCAAGTCCATAAAGTTTGTTACTTTTATTAGTTGGTAAAAAGAATGGACAATATGCCATAAGCATGGAGAGGATTAAAATTCCATCAAGCCAATAAACAGCATAGTCCCTTTGCTCGAGTATGTGGTGTCAAAAACCTTCAAGAATCTGAAACAAATGTATTAATAGAAGAAAAAGAACTTTTAAAAAGATGATTTCAGCCATCTTTCATTTGTAGTACAAATTAGGTAATGCTTCTGGGATTTAAATAAAATCTAGTCTTGTAATACTTGCATCTTCTTTAATTATCTTGGAAAGAGTGGTCTTCCTTTGCATTTTCTTATTACAGTGTATAGAACTGCAGTAAGTATTTGACTTTGTTGTGTACAATTTTCGATGGAGATCTAGTTTTGCATCAACATCATAAATCGCAAGGCAGTTTTTCTCTAATATCAGTGGAGGAAGTAAGGGCCAGTCCAATTTTTGTTCAATGTTTTTTACAGACAAATTGATACTGTAAAAATGTACATAGACTTTTTAAGTTTTGGAAGCTTTAAATGTGTTGTGCAGGGCAGTGATTTTTTTCTTTCTTTTTCTTTCTTTTAATTATTGGAGAAAACCCATCACTCGCTTTGTAGTGACCAGCAGAAAGGTGCTAGGTTGAGGCTAAAAAAGCGAGACCTGGTGTTCCACAACCCTTGCCCACATTTCTGATTGTTGTTGCATCTTTATCATAATCTAGTCATAAGGCAGTGGATTTAATTACGCAAATAATTCCAACTACACTGAGTACTAAAGTGTGCCATTTGTTTTTAAATATACCTTGACATTTATTATGTTTCATGTATTGATACAAAAAAATTTATGTGTGGTTAATGTGTTGTTGTGACTTCATTACTAATGAACCTCATGCAAATATTTTTAGCAAGCATATTTGATTGACAGGTATGACCTATGAAATATCTCTGATTTATGCAAGTTTGAGATCAGTTGTTTTTTTTATTCTTCAATAAAACTTCCAAATTCAACATAATTTGCAAGCCCAGTGGCAGTATTTTTTTTTTTTTTTTTGTGCCCAACAAACAGTGGAGCCTATTGTGTTGTGATGTTGTCCATCAATCTCTGTTAACAATTTTCTTTCTGCACAATAATTTGGTTGTCCACTATCTGTAGTTGCCAAACTTTGTGGATGGCTTGCATGTGGGGTAAGGAAGAATCCTGTTGTTTTCAGAGTCAAAAGGTCATGGTAACTGAAAGAAGAAGAATGGTTTCTGCACAGTAACTCCAGTTATTCACAACAGGTGACAAACTTTGTAGATGGCTTGCCCTCGAGGTAAGGAAGAATTTTACTGACTGCTGCATCAAAAGGTCAAGGTCACTGACTGAAATAAGAAATGGTTTGCATGCAAAACTTATATTTTTATAATATGTTCCTTAACCAAAGTTTGTGGATGACCTTATCTTTGATATGAAAGAATCCTATTGATTTGGGGTCAAAAATCAAGCTCACTGACTGCAAGAAGAAAACTTGCTTGAAAACTTCAGAATCTTGACCAAAGTTTGTTGAGGTGTTGCACTTGAGGTATGGAAGAGACCTATTGATTTGGGGGTTGAAGGTTCAGGTCATTGTGGCTGAAAGAAGTATGGGTTTTGCAGAATAACTTTTGTTCAATAGCAGTTTCCTTGACCAAACTTTGTTGATGGATTGCACTTGAATGTGATAAATAAACCTATAGATTCTGGGTTTTAAAGGTCTAAAACGAAAATAATGGTTTCTGCGCATTAAGTTTAGTTCGAGTCCACATACCTTGACCAAAGGTCGGGGTCATTGAGACCCCATTGTCAGATAATCTCCCAAAATCAACTATACTGTACTGGTGCCTACATAGAGGGCAAGTAAACCAGGGCCTGTTACAATATGCCATTTGTGGTGCTCTTTTTATGGCAGCTCTCTTTAGGGGTTCCCACGCTACCGGAAAATCGGAGGGAGAAAGAACCTGTTTGTTCCCGCCTGGGAAAAGCCCTTGAATTTTGCAAATGTTGATTAGAGTCGGGCGAAAAACGGAATTTTCAGCCGCACGCACGCACACACTTGATTACCAAAGAAATACGTAATTGAGTCGTAACTCGAAGAAGTTGAAAAAGACCTTTAGAGTTTTCACGCTGATGAATCTCGGGTTGAGTGTTGAATTAAAGTGATTCAAAGCAAAAACTGTATCGATCATGACCAATATGTATTGTCAACTATCACAACAGCTAGTCAAAAAAAAATATTCTAACTAAGGAAGGAACACGTCTGTCGCTATGAAAATGGAGGAACCGTCTGCTTGCATGTCAGTTTTTCGACAATGCACATATGTTGGAGAATCCGAAAACGCGCTACGGGGTGATACAGACGAAATAGTCTCCATAGAGTCTGTCATTTCACTTGAATAGGCCCAAAAAGCGAAGTTCATTTCGTCTTGTATTGATTTCAAGACATGTTTCCCATTCTTTTGTTTCGATACAGTGCATTAATAATCTAAGTTAAACGTTGACTTTTTGTAAATATTCCCTTCAAAGAGGAACGTGGAAATATAGAAAAAGAAGTATGTTCTGTAGTCAATTTTGGTGCTAATTTGATGATCATAAATACCATAAATGACATTGCTTTCTACTGAATTTCTGACCACAAAATCACACGTGATACATGAAAAACAAGTGAAAATTGAATTTTTGTAGCCCAATCTGAAGCAACTTATGACTCTGTGGACGTATCCAGGTCCATTACTCGTAAAAAAAAATAAGGATTGTATCAAATATTTCATCACACGGGCGTATGAAAAGAATCCTGGTTTAGGAAAAGGTTGCCGATTTTGGACTTGTCAGTCTTCGATGTTGTCGTTTTTTGTTATACAACAGCTGTATTGAAGCAATATAAGAAAAGTGTTACTATTTTTGTAAACTTCTAATAGTATTTCATTAGCGTTTTAATCATCTCACTTGAAAATATGCAAAAACAGTAGTTTCAAGTTACTATTTTTAATTTTTGGACACCCGCTTCTACCTATTTTCGTCAACAAAGCTCTATTCTGGCTAGGTAATTTCACCCAAATATTGGACCCTGACTTGTTGTGATAAAATGCACTTAACAGTAACGCCAAAGTGTAAGGAATGAGGTAAAGGATCGTGCAAGAAAGATTTACTAACATTCGATTGTGATATTTCAAAATTAAGCGGCCCCTATTAATATTGCAGAATCATCCATGTACTTGGAAATCTAGCGACGACAAGGTAAATTTTCAGTGCAGAATCCCATTCTCTGGATATCCTTGGCAATGACTGCATTAAATACACAGTCCATAGATTATATTGAAAGTAGATGTTAGGGTACCAACTAGACATAAGTGGAATTATTTGCACAAAAAACAACAAAAAATTTTATCCCAAAGGTATATCATTTTTAAGGGTTGTTCGTCCAAATTTTAAACAAACTTTGCCTAAAAGACTTTTTTTTTCATACCAACGTATGCAACTTGGCAGAGTAAAGTTAACGTTTTTATTCTGTAAATCGGAATGAGTTGCATGAAAATTTATATGAATTTCAATAGTTTCTTGTGATATATCCTGTGTTTTGGTATATGGTCATATTTATAATTCAAATGTTATGGGAGAGTCGCGAGAAAGAAACGGCTTTTGATTTTAAAAATGTATGTTTTCTAAACCAAAATGTTTTTTATTCCGTTCAGTAGGAGTGATCCGTGAAATAATCAGTTTCACTCAAGGGAAAACCTGGAAAAGACCTGGAATTTTTTTATTAAAGCGTGGGAACCCTGTTATTGTATTTTATCAAAGATGCATGCTTGCAAATCGTTGCCCCCCCCCCCCCTCCCGCCTTTTTACAAATGGTTATAAAAATATAGAATTGAGTATTCTCCATGCGTGTAAAATTTGTACATATGCATCTTGCATATATTCATCAATAAACTTAATTTTATCTTTGTCAGTATGTGAAGAAATTGATGTGAGAATCGTACATTTCAAAGGAAGAAAATTTAAATGGGAAATTTATCAAAATTAAATGGATGACTTGTATAGTGATCAAAATTTGGATTGGGTCTGTAGTTTTTTTCTAAAGAATTAGTCATAGTTGCTCGCATTGATGGATAAGCTATCTTTTATAAATTTGGCACTTTTGTGAATTTATATCCGTGAAAAGCATTGTGATCACAGACCAAAGGGGGTGACTGTTTAATGACGCTATGATGTTAAAACGTGTCTTGGAAGCCACTAATGTTGCTTCCCAAAAGCAGTCTTGCTTATTGTAAATGTATTACTCTAATAATGTTGGTGTATGGTGCATAAAAAATTTGGCTAAGATAGGTTATTGTTTTAATATAGGTGGCCATTAAGGCAGGTTTTAGCTCTAATGGTCAGACCTTTATCAAACCAATGTCCATTAGCAATTGTTTCTTATCACTACAACTTTAAAACCGCTACAACTTTTAAACTGCAAGGAGGAAAGTCATGAAACGTGACATACAATTTGATCTTGAGATGTCCCCATGGACACAGCTACCATGTTGAAAATTTATTGCCACCCTTACTGAACAGATGGTTGTATGAACATGTGGTTTTACTAATAAACTTTTTAAGATATGTAGATGGAACTAAATAAATATGCGGAGTTGACCTCCAACAAAACCACCATAGATGCCATCTCAAAAATCTCTTGAATAAATGGCAAATTGAAATGGGGGTTTTCACCAAATCACTTTTTATATGCCTGTCTTAACTCTAATGTGTTATGCTGTGGTATTGTCCATCTATCCGTTTTTTAGCATTTATTTGTATGTCGCATAGCTTTTTAACGTTTGGAGAGATTTTTCCTGAAACTTTGCCCAGGTATGTGTCACGGAGAGACTCTCTCTCTCGATTAAAGGCCCAGAAACGGGTAATGTTACCAAATTGGCATTTCGTTTGCACTTCATTGTTCATTCATTCTGGAAGCAGCGGTAGCTCAGTTGATTGAGCTTTGGACTCGCAATATTATGGTCGCGGGTTCAATACCCGCCCAGGCCAGCCCGGTTCGACTGCCTCTGTGTTAGCTTGGGAAAAACATTTAGCTCCATTTTTGCTCGGCATATTATAGCCAATACTGTGTTATAAAGTGCCGTTAAAACAAAACAAAAACAAAATTCATTTGTTCATTCTGCATTTCATTTGCATTCCCTTCAAGTCTGCATTTCAGCTACCATCTCGTCGTTTTTTAAATAATGTCTCCGAAATTATGAATATGCATTTAACAAACTCGAGATTTCCATTTTTGTATGGCATTAAATGAACGGAACTATTGCCTTGATGCCCCGTCGTTTTAAAAGGTGACTTTAATCAATTGAAAATGCATACAATTCAAAAGACACCATTGAACTTGCAATAAAAAAAATATAACTGCAATAAATGTTAAAGTACACATTTTTTGAAAACCAGACTTGTCCTGTGGGTCAAATCAAAGGCCACCTTTCATTTTTTCGCACTTCATTGAACTTATGAATACTGTGACTTGTACATATACAAATAAATTTGGACCATACTTTGCACTTTGACTTGTACATATACAAATGAATTTGGACCAGACTTTGCACTGTGACTTGTACATATACAAATTAATTTGGACCAGACTTTGCACTGTGACTTGTACATATACAAATGAATTTGGACCAAACTTTGCACTGTGACTTGTACATATACAAATTAATTTGGACCAGACTTTGCACTGTGACTTGTACATATACAAATGAATTTGGACCAGACTTTGCACAGTGACTTGTACATATACAAATGAATTTGGACCAGACTTTGCACTGTGACTTGTACATATACAAATGAATTTGGACCAGACTTTGCACTGTGACTTGTACATATACAAATGAATTTGGACCAGACTTTGCACTGTGACTTGTACATATACAAATGAATTTGGACCAGACTTTGCATTGCATTTCAAAAATCGAGTTGATAGTCAGCACTCTGATATTAATTTCAGGGTCAAAAATCTTGACTCGTTTTTTTTTTACATGTGATAGCTTTGTGAGCATGATAGCACAAACAAGCATGAATGAATTTTTATCAAAATCGCTTTCTGCATATATGTGAAGAATATCTTTAATGATGCCAGTTTAATGGTTATAACTTGTGCTGTTTTTTTTTTTTTTGTTTTTTTTTTAGTATTAGGTAAAGTTGGAGTTCTATAATCCGGACTGGTTCGAAGGTCATGTAGTCCGAAAGAAGGGTTCACTGGTCCGAAGGTTCACTGGTCGCAATAAAAGGTTAAATAATCCGAAGGCCTGCTGGTCTGAAGGTTTGTTGGTCCGATTAAATAGTTAATTGGTCCGAAAATAATTATAAAAAAAACATAAAAGCCCGATATGTCCTTTAAATAATCTTGAAAGGGCTATGAGTACTATTACCATTACTTATGGTTTATAACGTGCCAATACAAGCATCACCAATCTACTCTTCCACACCTCCTTCAAAGAATCAACATCGCTTTAGTACTGTTGCCCTTGCAAGGTCTAAATATATATATATATATATATATATATATATATATATATATATATATATGTGTGTGTGTGTGTGTGTGTGTGTGTGTGCATACATTTACACCCCCAACTCCATAAATTAACTGTTATTTACGTGTATGAAAACCACTTAAACTCTTGATCCTACATATTTATTGAGCGATAAACCATATCATTATTCCACCTTCTATATCAGAATATACTCTACTTCTATAATGTCAGATAATTTTGCACCAAGAGTTCAGACCCGGGATAATTTTGTTACAAGTGCCGTGGTGTTTACTACACATAGAGTTCAGACCCGGGATATTTTTGTTACAAGTGTTGTGGTGTTTACTACACAGAGAGTTCAGACCCGGGATAATTTTGTTACAAGTGCCGTTGTGTTTACCAAGAGTTCAGTGCCGGGATAATTTTGTTACGTGGTGTTTACTACAAATGTTAGTAACTCATGTTTGGTCGCAACATTTTTAGCAGTTATTTTTAGACAAAAGTTGATCTCGAGGTAATTACAACTATGTCCCCCTTCGAACGAACGCCCCGATCTGGGATGCAGCCCATATATTTATATTTACAGTAACAAAATGAGCGCAGTAAAGTTTCGTGACGATCGGCCTGGTTATTATACAGAAATAAAAATTTTGTTAATAACTATAGCGACGTTTCTATTACCTAATCCGCTAATAAAGCTAAAAAGCGAAAACAATCGAAGCAAGATTGCGTTATTTCACAGAATTGTCAATGCGGTTCATGACTGCGTGACCCTGACCTTGGACCTTTTCCGCATTAAAACAAAAGGGATCATCCTTCGTGTGTAATCCTCGTCAGACATGTCATTATGATTGGTGAATGCAGACACGTTTTGTTGAACAGAAATATTAAATGTGGTGCTTTTCATCAGCGGACGCGGACAAATTGGATCGTTTAATATCTCTTCTAAGAAGTATACAAAAGCACTACAGCATAGTTGGTTGGCTGGTTTTTACGGCACTTTTAACACTTTAGGTGCCGTTACCAAAGGACACAACGGGGTAGCAGACCCAGACTGACCTGGGCGGGTACTGAATCCGCGACCAAAAACTAAACAATAGATACATCGTATTTCGTTGATTCTTATGTCTATTGAGTTTCAAAACAATCCATGAAAAATAGCGAGACTCACGGGCAAGAATTATCGAATCTATTCGAAAAAAGAAAATGTCACAGGTTTGGAAAAAACAGTGGAGCATGCAGACATAACGTTTATGAAGCCTGTCCAAATGGTATTATTTTCTACCAAACTGCAACAAAAACTGAGATACTAGTTGAGAACATAGATTCTGGGCTAATTTCAAGAGGGACAAAGGAACAAACGGACGAACGAAAGAAAGATTGGACACGAGGTCTCCGTATGACGGAAGGTTGCAATTTGTTTTTTAGATTAAATCAATCAAACATAAAAATTACCATTTTTAATGAAAAAAAAATTTGTTTAAAAAAATATTCCATCGCATAAACGAATAGCTCTGTAATCATGCACCAACCTCTACAACGATCTTAACTTTCCCTAGACGATAGATCCTTGACGTTGTTTCGCAAAATAAAAAATAATCAGCCAAGATTTACGGTAAGTTAAGTTACTACTAGTAATTGACGATAAATGGAGGGGGAGGGGGTATTTTGAGTCATGTGCGTGTTAAAGGGCAATTATTCATGAGAATATACAAGACGCCCAAGTAGGTTTGATACCGCTAACCTGGCGGACAATTCGTATCATCTCATTCATATGGGCAGATTTGTTACTGTTACTCTCACCCTAGATCTTTGTATTATTTATAATATGCTAATTGCACCATCTTCCAATCACCGATAAAAAATATATAGGGCAGTGACAGGATAAACCAATCAGAGCAAAATAATCTCATGAATATGCGCCAATATCGCTGTAATCGGAATACCCTCGGCCTTTTCCGTCTAGTCGAAAAAGAAATCTCGGATGTAATTCGCCGCCATTGAGAGCTATATTCTAAACTACTTTTGCTCACGTGGCACAAGATGGCGGCGGAAAGAGACAAACATTTGAAATATCCTCGTCTCTTTCCTATGCAAGTCGAATAACTTAAAGAGACTCGAAGTTAATCGTAGTGATACTTCCCAAATTGGTAGATTCGGCTAGATGTGTGAAAACAGATTCTCCGAAAGCATAGGTGTTGAAAATAAAACAGGACGACGTTTCAACAATCAGTGAAATACCTACACTTTTAACTTTTAATGTTATTTCTGCAGCTTCGAAATGAAAAAAAAATCTAAGTAATCATTCGGTCTCAATAGATTTAAATGATTGCTTTTATGACACATCATTCCGTCTTTGTGACGTTAATGAAGTTATTTTGACTTAATTGCAACCACGGGCTTGAGGGCAGTTCAAAATGGCCATTATTTACATCCTAGTTATTTTCTAGCATGCGATGGAATAGGGAGAGGATGTTCCGATTGAGGGACAAAATCACAATCGGAAACGTTGTCGGCTTTGGCATTATTATGTGGTGTACTCCGCCAGAAGCGAATCGCCAAACCCATCAAATTGATGCGTATTCCTACAACTACTTCCGATGTTATTTTTCGAGTTGACGGAAATGGCCTAGCGACGTTCCGATCGATATCACAGGTGATCTCACCAGTGCAAGATCTAATCAGCATAATCCCACATGCCAAATTTTATAAAACTCTGTTCAGGCCCGGACATTATAAAAGCAGCCAACCATAGCCCATATCATCTTATTAATATGCGCGGATTTCGCAGATTATCAAACTCGCCCGAGATCTTGTTGATCAAAGATAACATAAGCAAGTTTAATCGATATCAATTCATAAATAAAGTCCCCAAGGTGGTAACAAGCAATTGTTGATAGACAACGCACGACGGAAGTAGGGTCATATCATAAACTCACACGTCCTTCGAATAGACAAACCAAAACGTAATTACAAAATAAATAAATATAAAAATGGCCAATCTGATTTTCAATGATATGCCGTTGACGATGACGCAAATTTAAACAAATCTACTAATTTAGCTAAAGCAAGCTCTAAGAAAGTAATTTATACAGATTTTTTAAAATATATTTTATTGTACATATATATAAAAAAAACCTTTACTGATTTTTAGACATAAAGGTCAATAATAAAGCGAACTCATTTAAAAAAAAAAAAAAAAAAAAAAAAAGCGACACAGATCAGAAAACAAAAGAAACTTTAAAAAAAAAAAATGAAATTTCGTGTTTTTCTCCTAAACAAGCCTGTCATAAGGTTAGGTTCATGTCGGATATAATCTGCAGTATCAGCCATTTTGTATATAGAATACATGTATTCTGAGACACTGTTACATGCCAGTGTCACTGTGAATCGATGCAGAAGTATTACTAAAACCTACGTCAAACTAAATGAATTGCTGGATTGTTATAGCTAATTGATTTGACTTGCAATCACATTTCGAATTTCCATGTACATTTATTTATTACAACTTTCAGCACCGCATACTATGTGTAGATAAGCAACATGAAAGATAATGAATATTCATGCGATTTGAAAATTAAATGCCAACTGAATTAAGTTATAACATTCACTAGAAAAGCAGATTCATGCGGTATATTCACATTTTTTCCATCCGTACTGTTAGAGGATTCACATAGTAAAGATGAATCAACATCTGTTGGCTTGGCTAGCCAATTTAATATGATAAAGTACGTTTTATTTTCAAAATTGTTGAAGGCAAAAACATAAAGATTTTCGGTATTATGTACAAAACAAATCACTCTTTCCAACTTATATCCAAATTTGGTTAAAAGAGATAATTACAATTGACAAAAGTTACTGTAGTCAACATTACTGACGATGTAAATGTATGCATTTCTTTGTGAATTTTCTGCTGGACTTCCTTTGAACTTTAGATATCTTAAAGGTCATATATTTCTTTAGAAATAAAGCTTGTTTAAACTACGTTCTATGATTAAGCAAATAACAAAAATCGGTTACCAAGCATTGACATGTAGATTTGTGACATCTTCAGAGCGATTAAACTTGATAGATAGATATGTCTGCGAGCGTGTATGGGCAACTGTCACCGCCGAAATTGCATTATTGAAATAGCGTAGAATTAAATTAAATGATTTAACCCAACCAATGGATTGATGGATTCAGATTCCAAATGACGTGGTATTAAATGAAATAATTCGAAGAAACAAAACGGAATGAAGAATTCTAATTCAAAATTAAGTACTATCATAATGAAATATGTTGCAACATTATACTTTATTTGACATGAAATAAAATGAAGTACAAGAAAATGGAATGATTTACACAAACCAGTCTGATATTCAAAATAAAATAACAGGATGGTAATCAAAGTTGTATAACTTAAAACATGATTTGAAGTATAATCAGATAATTTGCTATCAAAATAAATCATTTGAACAAGAAAATAAACTAATGTAAATAAATCCAATACCAAACAACTTGTTTACTGTTGAAGTGATATGACGGGAAAGAACGTAAAACAGCACTAAGTTTTTGGAATGTCAACGGTTTAACAAAGTCTGGCTGGGAACAGAACTACAATTTAAGGTCCAACTGCAAACATACACAGGGTGGCGCTGTCATCCATGACGCATGGTGTCAGGAAGTCCGAACTTATAGTCTACTGGCGCGTTTACAGCTTTCGGTCGAAATTTTTGCAGACGACAGTCGGACAGTCAACGTGTAGGTGTAATTATCGATGCCAAGAGAAACCTATAAGGTAAGTGTTTCTTTTCGTAAGATATAAACAACAATTTTATATTCCAATCAGCATAAGGTGACTTGATCCACATTATAGAATGTGCGTGTATTTTTCATTACCTAGTTTACTGACCTTAAGTAGTATCCAAACTAGACCAAAATGTTGTTTCCAGCCACTTGTGTGTGTATATATATATATATATATATATATATATATATATATATATATATATATATATATATATATATATATATATATATATATATATATATATGTTTTTCTCTTTCTCTCTCGGAGCTCGGAGAAAGAATATAATTTTATGTTCCAAACGTGTTCAAAATTGTGGGTCGGGAAACGTTTTGTGAGGAAAAAAGCACGCCTCATAATAGGTTTGAATAAATCTAATTGCAGCAAAGGATGTATGAAAGAAAGGAAGGGTGACAATGGTATATCCGAGTTTAAAAAAAAAACAAAAAAACCCCCACAGCCCTTCCTAAGTAATAACACGTGACCCTTGGGGTCATGACAGTTTGGATACCCCCCTTCTCTCTCTCACTCTCTCTCTCTCTCTCTCTCTCTCTCTCTCTCTCTCTCTCTCTCTCTCTCTCTCTCTCTCTCTTTATAACCAACATGAAAGAATCTAAACTTGGGCTTCTGCTGACTGTTGGAACAGTGCTAGATTTAATCTGCCATCAATCGATCTGAGTAGCATACTTACTCAGTATTTATTTGTAATTGTGTGCACTCAGGATATCCCCCTGGAGAATGAGAACGCTCTTGTGGATATGAATACGCATTTCTCACAATTAAAGTGTCAATTACTGCTTCAGTAAAAGGGTTTTCTGACCATGGAATTGAAAACTTTTAAATTGGACTTATATTTTCATCACAAGTCTGAAGAATTTCGCGAAAAACTTCAAAGCAGAGTGTCCTTCCTTTATTCTTTCCATGAATAGATTTAGGTGGGAGGAAAGATAGATGGATGGGGATTCCATGTATTTAAGTAAATATTTATGTATTGTTCCTTCCTTGAATAAGTATGAGAATGAAGAGATTTCTCAATGATAATATTTCGGTATCATTCCTTCATTTAATAAGAATGAGGGGATTTCTTGATATATGCTTTCTTCTTTCCTTTCTTAAATAAGAGTTGGGGGAATTCCCTCGATGTAAATAGTTATGTATTTATTTTCTTTCCTTCTATGAATAAGAGTCAAGGTATTCCTCTAATGTCAATATTTATGGATGCAACATTAATGAATATTCATTTACTATACGTCTAATATTTTAATCATCAAATTCTCGGATTTACACCAATTGACTATATCAGTATTTTGCAGAACACGTGCTTTAAAAACTGTATTGGATTCCAAAAAATCTATATTAAAATCTGTATTGACTCGAGCAAATTCCAGATGGCGACCAAACATTTCCGCTTGATTCATGATTTTATATGAAAATGATTCAGAAAGGTCATTCTTGTAACCACTGCTTCAAAATAAATAAATACATATTTGGGAACGATTCTAAGCACGATAAAATAATGCATTTTTTAGTTTATTGGCTTCTTCAGATCTTACCAAGAACAGGTCCCGGTTTCACGAAACTCATAAAACTTGAGAACACTCATGCTTAAATTTTGCAACTCTGCAATACATAAACTATAAGCGATACAAAATGTTCAGATTAATAATAACTTGAATTTGAACAAATATTAGACTTATGACAAAACATTGTATTACAATACTGCTTGAATCAACTAAGCTTATCATGAATAGTTGTGTTTCCTGACTTTATTACATAATTATACTATTGCTCTTGACAGATGTTGATTTAATCTCCTTAATCGATAGATCTAGGTTTGTTGAAGCCTTGTAAGCTGGCGCAGCGCAATTGGAAAAAAATGATAATTTTTTTTTTTACACGCACATTCTATAATGTGGATGAAGTAACTTTTTACGGATTGGAAAATATAGTTGTTGTTTATATCTTCAAAAAGAAACACTTACCTTATAGATTTCTCTTGGTATCGATAATTACACGTATTGAATCTTGAGTGTCCGAATGTCGTCTGCAAAAATATCTTGGCGGGAGTCCTGACACCATATGTCATGGATGACAGCGCCACCCTGTGTATGTTTGGTTTCTCCCTAAATGATTTGCAGTTTGACCTTAAATTGTAGTTCTAGTCCCAGCGAGACTTTGTTAAGCCGTTTACTTTCATACACTTAGTGCCATTTTACGTCCTTTCCCGTCGTATCACTTGAACAGTAAACAAGTTATTTGATATTGGATTTATTTACATTACTTTCTTTTCTTTGTTCAAATGATTTCATTTTATGGCAGGTAATTTTATTATACTTTACATCATGTGTAACTTATACAACTTTGATTAGCATTCTGTTATTTCATTTCGAATATCAGTTGACCATTCAGACTAGTTTGTGTAAATGTTAAATAAAGTGCAATGTTGCACCATATTTCGTTATGATAGCATTTCATTTTGAATTAGAATTCTTAATTCCGTTTTGTTTCTTGAAATCATATTATTTAACACTACATCATTTGGAATCTGAATTCATCACTCCGTTTTGTTCTTCAAATCATTTAATTTAATACCAGGTCATTTGGAATCTGAATTCATCATTCCGTTTTGCTCTTCAAATCATTTCATTTAATACCAGGTCATTTGGAATCTAAATTCATAGTTCCGTTTGTTGGGTTAAATCATTTCATTTCATACTACGTCATTTGATTGATGTAATTTCGGCGGTAACGGCTGCCCATATGCGTGTGTAAATTCTAAAGATTTTTCATCTTGTTTAACTGGATTTGCATTATCGTCGCTGTAAGGAAATTGACAGTCATTATAGAGTTCAGTAAACTTAAATGGTAGGAATTGCCCCGAGTACATAACACACGCGCGTGCACTCCTCCCCCCCCCCTTCTCTCTCTCTCTCTCTCTCTCTCTCTCAGTAGAGCTGCTAGCGCTGGCATTTTAAAAATTTATCTCCGATTGTTAACTGTATACTAGAATCTCATGATCTTTTGGCTAAGTGATATCCCTTCGTCCATATAAATGTATATCTAATATATATATATATATATATATATATATATATATATATATATATATATATATATATATATATATATATATATGTCTTCTGTCAGTCATCTATGATATCAATCTGTATTTATCAATGTGTCTCTTTCTTGACCTATGGATCTAAAAGTGTGGATCCCGAGGCAAGAGACAACGTTATAAAAGCACGTGAATCAACAGTGTTTCCTTATAACCTTTAGAAGTATAGTACTATTATTTTTAATAATTTTACTTTACCCTAAAATTATATAAATTACCCCAAATTTTAGCAAAGACGTTGAAACAAAACATAACAAAGATATCCATTCTTTTTCTCTCTCTCTCTCTCTCTCTCTCTCTCTCTCTCTCTCTCTCTCTCTCTCTCTCTCTCTCTCTCTCTTGGTCAGCGCACGCTGCATCCTTTGCTGTTTCCCATACATAAGCAACTTCTTCATTTAGATGTTCTTCAAGTGTTTAAATTAACATTTGAAAATGAAAATGCATCCTTGAGTCACTGTATCATAGCTCTCTATACAAAAGTCTTTTCATTAAACACGTCATATTACGAATGCTGCCATTCTGACATCATGTAAAAAAAAAAAAAAAAATTATAGGCCTAGAGATTCTTAAAAGCTTCCGCAGTAACACATGGGCTCGTATTGTTGCTTACAATTTACCTATCAGTCATACATGTACTATATAAAACTAGTTTTATATAGTACATGTATGACTGATAGATAAGTTGTAAGTAACAATACGAGTCCCTGTGTGCAGTAACACCTCCATGGTGTTAGCTCATACATCAACTGGTTTTGAAACGGCACACAGCTGGTACAGCTATTATAATGGCAAAGCTATTTTAAGAAAGCTAATACTTGTTATTGTTATGACAATGACTAAAATGTTGTTAGAACTAGATCTGTTGTTCAACGAAGAGTTCAAAAGTTCACTGACCGAGTTCAATGACCCGTCAACGATGCAAGTACTTGCAAGATTGTGATCGTTGGCTTGTACATGTGATTTTTTTTTCTTCAATCTCATGCGCTGACTACATACCACGTGTCAAAGTCATGCGACCACATATCTGAATCTGAATCGCTGAAAATGGGTCGTGCTAAACCGCTTACAATTCTGTTGACCAAACACCTGCTGATCCGTTGCTCAAAGAGTCAAACGCAGACCTATAGACCGTTGAATTGTCCGTTTGTTTTTGTTTTAATTTTGTATTCAGATATTCGTGAAAAAAGCAAGGGTCTGGGCAATTTTCTCGTTTCTTGTCAGGAAGGTCGTCAATTATTGAGGGAAAACAAATAATAAAAAATTCAAGACCCGTTTAGGTAAAAAAAACGTTCCTGAACACGCAGACCAATCCGCGATACAAACAGATCAGAAGAGCTTATAGGATGGTCTGTCGTCCGTCGTCTGTTGTCCGTCCGTCTGTTAGTACAAGTTTGTTATCGCTACTCCTACTAAACTACTTGGAGGATTGCCATGAAACTATAGTTGGTCCTAAATGCAAATGGCTCTGCTCAGACATCCAATATGGCCGCCACAGTGGCCCTCTTTAATACCTTGTTATTGCTACTCCTCCTGCATAGATGGTGATATTAACATGGGGTTTTCACTAAAAAGCTTCCTATGATGTCTAGTTGGTCGTGAATGAAAATGGTGCCGATCTGATGTCCCTTATGGCCACCACAGTGGCCATCTTCAAAATGTTGTTATCGCTACTACTCAAACATGGATGGTCATACCAAAATGGGGCTTTCACTGAAAGACTTCTTATCGTGCCTGGTTGGTTCTCAATGAAAATGTTCTTGATCTGACGTCCAATATGGCCACCCCGGCAGCCATCTTGAAAATCGTTATCGCTACTCCTTCTGAATGAATGGTCATATCAGCATGGGGTTTTCACTTCTTATGATGTCAAGTTGGTTCTAAATGAAAAAAGTGCCGATCTGATGTCCAATATATCCGCCACTGCGGCCATCTTTGAAACCTTGTTATTGCTACTCCACCTACATGGATGGTTATATCAATATGGGGTTTTCACTAAAAGACTTCTTATGATGTCTAGTTGGTTCTAAATTATAATGGTGCCAATCGGACGTCCAATATGGCCGCCATGCAGCAATCTTGAAAATCTTGTTATCGCTACTCCTGAATGGATGGTAATATCAACATGGGGCTTTCACTAAAAGACTTCTTATGATGTCTAGTTGGTACTAAATGAAAATGGTGCCAATCAAACGTCAAAAATGTCCGCCATGCAGCAATCTTGAAAATCTTGTTATCACTACTCCTGAAAGGATGGTCATATCAACATGGGGCTTTCACTAAAAGACGTCATATGATGTCTACTTGGTCTAAATAAAATGGTACCAATCTGATGCACAATATGGCCACCACAGTGGCGATCTTCAAAATATTGTTATCGCTACTCCTCCTACATGGATGGTCGAATCAGCATGGGATTTTCACAAAAAGACTTCTTATCGTGTCTGGCTGGTCCTAAATAAAAATGGTGCCGGTCTGTTATCCAATATGGCAGCCATCTTAGAAATCTTGTTATCACATCTCTACTTGAACAGTTATATTGACGTGGGATTTTCACCAAAAGACTTCTTATGACGTCCAATTGGTCTTAAATGAAAACGGTGTCGATCTGACATCTAATATGGCCACCACAGCAGTCATCTTGAAAATATTTTTATTGCTACTCCTCCTGGAAAGTGATATCTTGAAAATATTGTTATCTCTACTCCTCTCCAAATGGACGGCTATATCAGCATATGGTTTTCACCAATAGACTTCTTATGATACCTAGTTGGTTATAAACAAAAAAGGTGCCAGTGGCAGATCCAACATGGCTGCCACGACGACTGTCTTAAAAATCTTGTTGTCACTACTTCCCCTGAATAGATGATCATTATGACATGGGTTTTCACCAAAAGACTTCTAATGATGTCTACTTTGTCCTAAATAAAAATGGTGCAAAGCTGACATCCAATATTTGCACCACAGCAGCTGATTTGAAAATGTGGTTATCGCTGAAGAATATCAGAGATAGTTTCAACACTCGACAGTTAAAAGGAAGAAATTGTCTTATCTTGAATTCCTGGAAATTCTTTTCGCCCAGTAAAGCGTCAGTCTCTTCGAGGGACTCTTGTTGTAATTATTATACCTGCATTACGTTTTAGAATTATAATAAGGCATACCTTCTCAGATATCCAAGCTATTACTGAATAAGTAGAAAAAAATGTATTTACGTATACTGTTACAATTTATTTTATTATGTGTACCAATAAGAAAATATGTTATATTTTCATTCAAATAAGTGTATAACAATAATAATAATAATAATAGTAATAATAATATCTTATTTTTTATTTTTTTTTCATTAATACATATAGAAGATGAACATCATTTTCTTCTCGAATGCCCATAGTAACTGAAACTTTGAAAGAAGAATATACCTAGGAATTATTGGAGAAAACCAAGCATGTTAAAATGTGTCGCTTTAATATTTAGTTATTATGCATGGCTTGCTAGGAAGTTGACTATGTTTGTTTTTAAAAATTTTCAGATGAAAAATAATTCGATTCTTTTGTTATCAGCCTAGGCTGGTACATTACATTAAATAATGCGATCCTTTAGTTATCTGCCTAAACTGGTACATTACATTAAATAATGCGATCCTTTAGTTATCTGCCTAAACTGGTACATTACATTAAATAATGCGATCCTTTAGTTATCATCCTTGGCCGGTACATTACATTAAATAATGCGACCATTTAGCAATCAGTCTTGGCCGGTACATTACATTAAATAATGCGACCATTTAGCAATCAGCTTTGGCTGGTACATTACATTAAATAATGCGACCATTTAGCAATCTGCCTAAACTGGTACATTACATTAAATAATGTTTTCCTTTCGTTATCTGCCTAAACTGGTACATAACATTAAATAATGCGATCCTTTAGTTATCAGCCTTGGCCGGTACATTACATTAAATAATGCGACCATTTAGCAATCAGCCTTGGCTGGTACATTACATTAAATAATGCGACCATTTAGCAATCAGCCTTGGCCGGTACATTACATTAAATAATGCGACCATTTAGCAATCAGCCTTGGCCGGTACATTACATTAAATAATGCGACCATTTAGCAATCAGCCTTGACTGGTATATTACATCAGATAATGCGACCATTTAGCAATCAGCCTTGACCGGTACATTACATTAAATAATGTGACCATTTAGCAATCAGCCTTGGCCGGTACATTACATTAAATAATGCGACCATTTAGCAATCAGCCTTGGCCGGTACATTACATTAAATAATGCGACCATTTAGCAATCAGCCTTGACCGGTACATTACATTAAATAATGCGACCATTTAGCAATCAGCCTTGGCCGGTACATTACATTAAATAATGTGACCATTTAGCAATCAGCCTTGACCGGTACATTACATTAAATAATGTGACCATTTAGCAATCAGTCTTGGCCGGTACATTACATTAAATAATGTGACCATTTAGCAATCAGCCTTGACCGGTACATTACATTAAATAATGCGACCATTTAGCAATCAGCCTTGGCAGGTACATTACATTAAATAATGCGACCATTTAGCAATCAGCCTTGGCCGGTACATTACATTAAATAATGTGACCATTTAGCAATCAGCCTTGACCGGTACATTACATTAAATAATGTGACCATTTAGCAATCAGCCTTGACCGGTACATTACATTAAATAATGTGACCATTTAGCAATCAGCCTTGGCCGGTACATTACATTAAATAATGTGACCATTTAGCAATCAGCCTTGACCGGTACATTACATTAAATAATGCGACCATTTAGCAATCAGCCTTGACTGGTATATTACATTAAATAATGCGACCATTTAGCAATCAGCCTTGGCAGGTACATTACATTAAATAATGCGACCATTTAGCAATCAGCCTTGGCAGGTACATTACATTAAATAATGCGACCATTTAGCAATCAGCCTTGAGTGGTATATTACATTAAATAATGCGACCATTTAGCAATCAGCCTTGGCCGGTACATTACATTAAATAATGCGACCATTTAGCAATCAGCCTTGACTGGTACATTACATTAAATAATGCGACCATTTAGCAATCAGCCTTGGCCGGTACATTACATTAAATAATGTGACCATTTAGCAATCAGCCTTGACCGGTACATTACATTAAATAATGTGACCATTTAGCAATCAGCCTTGGCCGGTACATTACATTAAATAATGTGACCATTTAGCAATCAGCCTTGACCGGTACATTACATTAAATAATGCGACCATTTAGCAATCAGCCTTGGCAGGTACATTACATTAAATAATGCGACCATTTAGCAATCAGCCTTGGCAGGTACATTACATTATATAATGCGACCATTTAGCAATCAGCCTTGGCAGGTACATTACATTAAATAATGCGACCATTTAGCAATCAGCCTTGGCAGGTACATTACATTAAATAATGCGACCATTTAGCAATCAGCCTTGGCAGGTACATTACATTAAATAATGCGACCATTTAGCAATCAGCCTTGACTGGTATATTACATTAAATAATGCGACCATTTAGCAATCAGCCTTGGCAGGTACATTACATTAAATAATGCGACCATTTAGCAATCAGCCTTGGCAGGTACATTACATTAAATAATGCGACCATTTAGCAATCAGCCTTGGCAGGTACATTACATTAAATAATGCGACCATTTAGCAATCAGCCTTGACTGGTACATTACATTAAATAATGCGACCATTTAGCAATCAGCCTTGACTGGTATATTACATTAAATAATGCGACCATTTAGCAATCAGCCTTGGCAGGTACATTACATTAAATAATGTGACCATTTAGCAATCAGCCTTGGCAGGTACATTACATTAAATAATGCGACCATTTAGCAATCAGCCTTGAGTGGTATATTACATTAAATAATGCGACCATTTAGCAATCAGCCTTGGCAGGTACATTACATTAAATAATGCGACCATTTAGCGATCAGCCTTGACTGGTACATTACATTAAATAATGCGACCATTTAGCAATCAGCCTTGGCAGGTACATTACATTAAATAATGCGACCATTTAGCAATCAGCCTTGACCGGTACATTACATTAAATAATGCGACCATTTAGCAATCAGCCTTGGCCGGTACATTACATTAAATAATGCGACCATTTAGCAATCAGCCTTGGCAGGTACATTACATTAAATAATGCGACCATTTAGCAATCAGCCTTGGCAGGTACATTACATTAAATAATGCGACCATTTAGCAATCAGCCTTGACTGGTACATTACATTAAATAATGCGACCATTTAGCAATCAGCCTTGGCAGGTACATTACATTAAATAATGCGACCATTTAGCAATCAGCCTTGACCGGTACATTACATTAAATAATGCGACCATTTAGCAATCAGCCTTGGCCGGTACATTACATTAAATAATGCGACCATTTAGCAATCAGCCTTGACCGGTACATTACATTAAATAATGCGACCATTTAGCAATCAGCCTTGACTGGTACATTACATTAAATAATGCGACCATTTAGCAATCAGCCTTGACTGGTATATTACATTAAATAATGCGACCATTTAGCAATCAGCCTTGACAGGTACATTACATTAAATAATGCGACCATTTAGCAATCAGCCTTGACTGGTATATTACATTAAATAATGCGACCATTTAGCAATCAGCCTTGACTGGTATATTACATTAAATAATGCGACCATTTAGCAATCAGCCTTGACCGGTACATTACATCAGATAATGAATATATTATATTGACAATTGCAATACTATCTTACAAGATACAAACAGATTATATCAGTTTTTATCGTGTTATAAACATGTTGGATTACATATGACATCCAAACCAAAATGTAAAAGGGCTCAAACTGCATTAGTGCAACAAGCCGATATTATCTTCTTAATCCAGACTTTCATTTTTCTCGTCTCGGAGTATGGGATGGTGTCATCATGGTTGTCACACTGGAGGGAAAACAGCAGACGGAGTATGGGATGGTGTCATCATGGTTGTCACACTGGAGGGAAAGGAGCAGACGGAATTTTAAACACTTTCTTGTTTCTTTCTATTCTTCCATTCCTGTGTCTGTGTCTGTCATCGTCTTTGCTGATGTTTGTTTTTCGTCTGTTTTCATGACATTCTTGAAATCTCTCAGAGTAGGTTTAGCTCTTTCTTCGAAAGCGTTCTGATGAAACAGTTGAAGACGTTGCAATAATTGTCCGTAGCATTGCGAGTTTTCCGCTTCTGACAAATCTGTTCGATCCATCAGTGATTATAAATCTTGTTGTGAATGTGACATTTCGGTGCGATTAGGATAAGGAAGTCAATATGGTGTCAGTTGTTCGTACCAACGATGGAGTTCAACTAAAGTTAATTTTCTTCCTTCCATAAGATCCAAGGGTACAAGTATGATGTCCTTCCAGAAAAGTGTTTCCTTTTTATCTTCTTCACCTAAACACTCCTCCTAAAAGTGGTCCAGCAATCGATCCTAACAAAGGAGCAGCCACTTTGAAGAACGGTCCTATCAGCATGGATAGAAATCCTCCTCGTTGAACGAGCACTTTTTGTTTCATTTGACTGATTGGCATTACATGACGATGTCGTCCTAATCACTGCTTCTGTATCTTAGTCAAATCAACTGTTCCTTTCAAAACATTCAAACATCATTCACACACGGTATCGATAATTTCTTTTGGTGCTTTTTAATTATTTGTTTTCGCATCGGAGCTTTGGATTTGGTAAGTATTGACTAAACATCCCAATGTTTAGCTAAACGACGAGGGCGCCCCCCCCCCCCCCCCCCCATTTTTTTTTTTTTTTCCTTTTTTGGTAAGGTCTGTTTGGACGCTGACGATGGTGTGAACTTTGTGACATCTTTGTTCAAGAGGAAAACTGAAGTGAATCTTATCCAACACATCTTTTCTACTTAAATTCGTCTCCACTGATTGTCGGGACGTTGTATCACCTTGACTTAAGGCACTACTGGTGTTCGCAACGGACTAAATCGAACCAGTTAATGTTTGGATAAGTCCAGTTCACTTTATAGCATGCCTGTTCTGTCTTGTACTTTTATCTTAGGAGAGGCCACCTTTTTGGTTGCAGCAGCCGCCGCTAGAGCAGCAGAAGAAGAAGATGTTAACGGAGAAGACGGTTTTTTTTTTTTAAAGATAGCTTGCCATTTTTTAATCAGGCTTAGCTGGCATTATCATTAACCGAATAGAAGAAGGGGAAGGGGAGACGGTCGCAGAGCGAGGTTTCGGTGAGTATGTGAGCGTTCTAGCAGCAGTACCTCTCTTTCTTAAAGGAGTTGTTTCATGTTGGGTTATCTGTTTTTCCTTAGTGGGTGAACATACTGTCCCTCTCTTCTCTTAGGTTTTGCTTTTTTAGCTTCGGAATTAGGATCACATATTAAAAGTGAACGAATAATGAATGGCATCTCGTAAAGATCTACTTCCACCGGGTTTCAATATGATATTTGTTCTTTTTTTTTGTATCGATTTTGGGATCAGCGAGTTGTATCAAAGCTGCTTTATGTTTTGAAAAAAGACGTTTTGCTTGATGTGGAATGGGAATGATGCCTTGTAGTAACTGACGTGCTGTGAAAGTACACCATCATAATACTTCTTTGAGACTGGCTTCTAATAAATGTGAACGCACTTGTGCATTTTTTTTCGCTACCGATGACATACAGTGCACGAATCAATTTGGCAGGAGGATGAGATTGAAAGAAAGTCATGTTGAATAATGTCAGAACAAAATAAGCGGATGGTGTTTTTATAGTGGGTTTTTTTTTTTTTTTTTTTTTTTTTTTTTTTAGACAGTTGTGAAGGTGACGTGGTGACGTGTAAATGACTGGACCTCTTTCTCGACATCAAACATGAAACAAATCCGTACGAAATCTCAAATAATCGGGAGTGGTAAGTTTAAAGTCGATGAGTAAATACGCATGTGACAATTGCGTGGCAACGTTATAAGCATACTTTAGCGAAGGTGTTTCTAATTGTTTTGCCAAAACTTGAACTTGGGATTAATCTCTTGGACTTTGAAAACAACACGACATAGTGAGCATTGAGAGTGAAATAAATTTTGAGTAATGTAAATAATACTGGCATTATGATGTCTTTTTCGTGTAAATCAAGGTTTAATCTCTTCTTCATCTTCTACTAACATGTCATCGAAGGTGACATGATGTGTTTGACGAGAGTCACACATGATCGCGAGGAATTCCTTCCACAAATGAAATGGATTTTCCTAGACTTTCTTTGAGTAACGTGTAATAGGATTGCCACTCTTTGTAACTCCACGCGATACGTTGTGGAGAACGATCGAACAAAAGTGATTTGTGTTCGATCAAACGTTTGACAAATTCAGTTTTGCCTGAACCACTCGGTCCAGCAATCAACATGTTAAACGGTCTAACTTTTCGTCAACCACTTTCAGAACGGAAGATGCAGCCATGACTCGCAAGATGTGTTTGGAATTTTGACATTCCATAAATGACATAAGACATTTTAAATATTTAATTTTTCATGGTGCAACAAAAAAACATAATCTCATTTCAAAAAACACAGTTCATGTTTTTTCTTTCATGGTGCAACAAAACAAATTCACATTTCAAAAAACAACGTTCATGTTTTTCTTTCATAGTGTAAGAAATTCACATTTCAAAAAACACAGTTAACGTTTTTCTTTTATGGTGCCACAGGTATTCACTTAAAAAAACAGAATTCATGTTTTTTCTTTCATGGTGCAACAAAACAAAAAATATTTACATTTCAAAAAACGCAGTTCATGTTTTCTCCATGGCGCAACATATGTACATTTAAAAAGGTCGTGTTTTTTCTTTCATGGTGCAATGAACAATTCGAAAAACAAAGTTCATGTTATTTCTTGCAGAGTGCAACACAAGCAAATTTACATTGAAAAAAAAAAAAAAAACATAGTTCATTTTTTATTTCTTTCATCAGTCAACACACACACACACACACACACACACACACACACACACACACACACACCACGTATGTTGCATAATCAGTCACCTCTTGTTTCCAAGTGTCGAATCGAAGACTTTTCTAGTCCTTCCAGTCGTAAATCTGTTGGTGTTTCCAAACTTGCTATACACACTTCTTGGTAAGCATGAAGAATAGATAAAGTGCGACGAATGTCTTCTTCACACAGAACTCATACTCATCACTAATCGCAGCACTTTTAACACAACATGAGTTTTTCGTACAAAGATAAAGCTTTGGTGATCATGTCTTTGCATGTACTGTTCATAAATTGACCATAGAGAATCTGCCGGTAAAAGAAAACACACACACACACACGCAC
This sequence comes from Margaritifera margaritifera, assembly GCA_029931535.1. Classification (NCBI taxonomy): domain Eukaryota; kingdom Metazoa; phylum Mollusca; class Bivalvia; order Unionida; family Margaritiferidae; genus Margaritifera; species Margaritifera margaritifera. The sequence continues at coordinate 7,711,301 of JAQPZY010001666.1, read as the reverse complement.
ACGCACACACACACACACACACACACACACACACACACACACACACACACTCGTCTTGTGGAATATGTTCTTTCAACAGTAATTGGTAATAAACTAAGTCTTGAACGCTGTCATTGACTTCCTTCCCTGGAATTTGGTGCAACACTGATGACAGAAGTCGTGGCATGGCAAGAACTGTGCCCGTAAGGTTACGTGTTGTGATATGGAAGTCGACTGACGATCTGATGATCGGAAAAACGTACAATTTTGTGAGGTACAACCGTTTTGATACGAAAGTCTTGATCTTGACCTGACTTTAAAGCTTCTTTTGAGACGTCAAGGTTCACCACGTGACTGGAACGACAGTTCAGTGTCAATCCTTTCACTTAAACCAGTTAGTGATGTTATGGTCATCTTCGAACTCGAAGGACGAACAACACATTTGGTATGAAGTTGTTCTTGCTTGTCTCTGCACTGGTAACCATTAATGTTAAGGTCCACCACTGGCAAAACTCAAAATAGTCTCTCCAGTCCAAGCTTCTAAACGTTCGTATTCGATGCGTAGGTGATAACCTCCAGGTCGATCGATGTACATGCAACTATCGGGTGTCAAAGTAAAGGGTTCGATCTCCTAAAGGTTCCAAGACGGAATACAATTTTAAACAGGCGTTGGCTGTCACGTAAGCAGCAATGATGACACTGCCAAACTCGTTAGGTGGTGCAAACTCTGGGATTTCTTCGTAATTCACAAAGATCAAATCTTCACGTATAATTTCCACATTATTAAGTTCTCCTGTATCGTTGATGAGTTGAAAGTATCGACTTGGTTTGGATCCAAAAAGTATTCCGTATATGTGAATATCAGACGTTGAGCCAGTTTTCCCGCACAAACAATTCAGCATTACTTCAGCAAACGATTGTCTTCCTTCGTTCTGTTCAGCGTGTTCCGAGGTGGTGCCTTCTGAGGATCAGTACCGTTCTTTGAATTCATCTTTGTCTTCTGGAGTGTAACACCAAGAAGGAAAGCCGCTAGCTTCTTGTTTCAAATTCAGAAATTCATTGGCGTAGCCTGACAATATCCCTAGACTCGAATCGTCGTCCTGTTGGTATTGGTCTGTGGTAGGAAAGTGCAAAAGTACGTACACTTTTAACAAGCGGTATCCACGATCGAGAGCATGAAACAATTCGACACTCACCCACGTTCCAGTCAAAGAGCGTTCTTGGTCCTCTTGGGGACAAGGCTGGTCTTGATAACATATTTCAGTACACGTAACACAACGGGAACACCAGTTTTATGTGACAATGACGAGGTAAGACGCGACGGTACAAGTTCGACGATGGCAAAACTTTATATTTGATCAAACCCTCGTACTCGCGAATGTGTTCTACGTCGATGTATTCTGTCAAAATTTCAGGATGACCGGTAGGGAATCGAGCATATTTACACACCCAAATATACAACGAACACATTGATGTATTTTATTTGTTCTCCTTGAGATTCGTCAACTTTGTAAAGCAAGCGTGTAGCAAGCGTGTAACATTGGTTCGTCCTCAAAACAAACTGTCGCGTGGATTCCAAGGTTCTATGTCCACCACATCGTACTCTTCGACGATGGCGTCGAAATTCTGGATCTGGTTTGAAATTTAGATCGTAGTCGTGTTCCCACATTTCTATCACTTGATATCCTTGACTTTCTAAACTCTTGGTATGTCAAAGGATTTTTCAGGTCTCGCTGAGGATAACCAGCGCGGCATCCATGAAATAAACATCCCTGAAATTCGTACACGATCTGTGAGTTTTCTAAATCCCAACCATCCACGGAATAAGATCCAATCTTCTTTTCTCCACCGTTTCTAACATGTTGTATCCATTTCTCTTGAGTTTCACACAAGTAACGTAAGCTTGAAAGGATTAAGGTGGTATGATGGCTAGTTTGTTCTCGGACATGAACTTCTTTCGGTACACTAATTCACACGCTTTGTCAATGGTGGAGACTTCCTTCAAAGGATCAATACCTCCGTGATCAAGAAATAATTGTCGAAATTTTCCACAACAACGTCGTAAAACTTTCACATCGGATCGACAATATTTTAACATTTCTTCTTGAAGATCAAAAGGGGATGACGAGTGGGTTTGGTACAGAGCATAGAAAGTTTCTCGTTGTTCTGTTCGCATACCGTCAGGGTTGTAGTCATGAACTTCAGTCAAATGCGGGAGCACGACGTGTTGATTTCCTTCGGTATTGAAAAAGTGTGAAAAATAGCCTTTAACCATTTCTGTCATTCCAAACGTTTTAGGCATTCTGTTCAAAGGCCTAGTCAAGTAACTGATGGAATCTCTTTAAACTGTACGTTTCACACTTTCATGTAAATGATTTTGGTTCCGTTCATGGTCACTATTGGAAATTCGGTTCCTTGTTCTCAATAATATTTCAAAAGAAATTATCAGTCGTATCCGAGAAATTGTGAGCAATGACTGTAGCGTATTGATGACAGTTCCCGTAACGGATGTACCTCCTCTTTTCTGCAAGTATCGTCGGTAGGACCTAAAATCCACTCAGCAAAATCAGAAAGGGTACGAGAGCCACAAAATATCTTTTCACGTCTCCCTGGAATCACGCTACAGTTCCGACAGTGGTAAAATTAAGGTTCTTGAATGCAAGCGCGATGAGCAACACACAAATAGGAATGTTAATTCCAGTCTCTTGATAACATTCAAAGCATAAAAAAAGATAAAATCCACACGTTTCTTTTTCTTGTTCTGGTCTTCATTAAATAAGTCCTCGAGTTCGTTGTCATATCTATGAATATAACATTGATGTTCCATCTCTACGACTTGGCCACGAACATGACATCGTTTCTTTCCTGCACAAACATGAAACTTTTTTTATTGGTACGAACGTGCTCTCCACAAGTGGAACATACTGTTAATAATTAGCAACCACTTTTCTGTTGTTGGAATTGTTTCATACGATGTCGCTCGTAACATGCTGGACGATAGCTTGCAAGCAGAGCATCGTATTCTTTCTTGTCTTTCAGGAATGCAGGGTCTGGAGGCAAAACAGACACGACATCTCTCTCCACAATGAATATGGTACTCCCGACTGTTAAATCCTTGGTCACAGCAGTAACTGTATCTGAGAAATCCTGTGACAGTAGTAACAGCATCAAACTGATCTTGGTTATGATAAATATGTATGTATTTTCCTGCTGGAAAATAAGGTCCTCGAAACAGGAGATCACCACGAACGACTTGAGGGTATACTTTCAACGTATAACGAGGGGCTAGCGCGTCTTGAAGTTTCTGCATTTCAGGAACTCCACACACGGTCTCGTTGGAAATGTCTGCTTATTCCAAAAGAATTTCTTCTTCTCTCCGTTGTTTGGTAAGTTTACCTTACAGTAAAATCTCAGCTTTACGACAAATTCTAATTAACCTGATAATGTGGCAAATTCATCTCTCGTCTCAACAGCTCATATGTCACTTTTCACTCAGCGTACAAAAAGCCCCCTATTTATTAGGACATTAACAGACATTGAATAAGGTCAGTCAAGTGTAATACAATCTAAGTTGGAAAAACATAAATTTGTAACAAACTGACTGAAGAATCAAATATGCCTCATAAAGCATTGACATTGCAACACGCTTTCTGGCAGTATTTATTAAACGACAAATGGGTAGCCGTTTAGTGAGAGCATTTAATCTAGGACGGCAAAAATGAATACAGTATTACAAATTCTAAACCTCATTTGGCTCCATACAGGATTTGCAAGGGATATGTTTAACACACTTTTTAGATTGTAAAAGTAAGGAGACAGAAACAATTCTTTTCTTAACAAGTACAACCATTCCATGTACAATGTATTTAATTTAACCTTTTTCAAACTTGAACACAAAAAATGACTCAACCTTACAGTAAAATCTTAGCTTTACGACAAATTCTGATTAACCTGATAATGTGGAAAATTTAACTCTCGTCTCAACAGCTCATATGTCACTTTTCACTCAGCGTACAAACAGCCCCTCAGTTTGTTAGGAAATTAACTGACATTGAATAAGGTCAGTCAAATGTAATACAATCTAAGTTGGCAAAACATAAATTTGTAACAAACTGACTGAATTACCAAATCTGCCCCATAAAACATTGGCATTGCAATACACTTTCTGCCAATGTTTATCGAGCGACAAATCGGTAAAAAAAAAACGAATGCAGTATTACAGATTCTAAACCTCACTTGGCTCATACAGAATTTACAAATGAAATGTTTTAACACTTTTTGGGATTGTTATAGTAAGCAGACATTAACACAAACTTTTTCTTAACAATTACAAACATTCCATCTACGATGCATTTACTTTGGCCGTTTTCAAACTTTAACACAAAATGTCACAACCTTACAGTAAAACCATAGCTTTACGACATATTCGGACTTAGTTTGACAATGTGGCAAATTTAATTCTCGTCTCAACAGCTCGTAGATCACATTTAACTCATCATACGATAAACAAAACCCACACACACAAACCACACACCTTTGTAACAAAATGAACTGATATTGAATAAGGTTAGTCAAGTGTACTAAAATCTAAGTTGGCAAAACGTAAATTTGTAACAAACTGACTGAAGAAACAAATCTGCCTCATAAAGCATTGACATTGCAACACATTTTCTGCCAGTGCCTATCAAGCGATAAATGGGTAGCCGTTTAGTGAGATAATTTAATCTTGGGCGACAAAAAACAAATGCAGTACTACAAAAGTAATATCATAATGAACGTTTGAGACCACACTTACCTATCACGTTTTCCAATCCAGAATCCCTTTTATATTCCCGTGACTTTTTCTGAGGATTTTTTACACACGCGTGCATTCGCGTGGAAGCTTCGCTTGTCAAGTCTGCGTCAGGGGTTCAGGGATTGGGGAGACATGATAGGTAAGTGTGGTCTCTTACACGCCTATTATAATACTACTCACTGAGACAGATAGGCCAGCAACACACCAGTGATTCACTATTAGAGAGTTGAGGTGGGCTATTATATAATGCCATTAGACGCCACTCAGTTTGACGCATGCATTATTATGAAAGAATTCGCGTCTGTATCCAATGCGAGTATTAAATCACCAGACTAATGGTGTGTTTATAACGCCACAGAAAAGATTAAATCGCCGTATAGCTTGAATGCGTCATATCGATTTGTTAAAGAGGCTCGAAAGATGCTGTACCATGAAAAATTAACCAGGTTGGGGATCATGTTGGAGGAAGCACGACGAAAACTTGGCGAAGAATATAACAAAAAGCATGAAAACTCATTGTATGATATTGTGCAAAAAAAGTTCAAGTCGCTGTCGTTAACCGAATTACCGACCGAAGACAGCGAAGGTATTGTAACATCCAGCGAAGACAACAAAGAAATTATTGAAACGTCTAGCGAAGACAGTGAAGATCACCACCAAGGGCAAATCAATTAGATAAATGCCTTTGCCGTATAATATAACCATGGCATCCACACACTAGTTTCATGAAGTATATGAACTGATATACAACGCCGCAGAACGAAGCAACTCAGCCAATGGGAGAAATTTTTCGAATCCATTTCCAAGTCTAATCGAGCAAAAACCATAGCCGAGATATACAAGCACTCAGAGACGTTTTACTTTGTTCGATACAAATAAACAAAGTCTGGCCGTGTTCGAGTTGGTGTAATACTCGGTGATAGATCATTTGAGCTCATTTGGGCTGAGACCGACTTGAGGGAAATTCTATCCAGGCTTGCAAGCGAATTTTATGATCCTGGAAAGAACAAGTCTGTTTATTTTCAAAAGCCCGATCTACGTAGTTACAACACACAAATATTGTATATCACTTGATGGTCGTAAAATTCCGACCTATTGTCTAGCTTATCTCCTCCTGTTTCAAATACCACCGCATGCACGTGAGGGGATACATCGAAAGCGACAGGACGAAGCAGCTACAAATCGAGAATAGAAGAACAGTATTTGATATTAAAAAATACAATCCCCGTGTATATATAGAACTTCAATGACATTGGGACGCGATAGATGCAAAGGCGTATTCCTTGGAAAACGAGAACTTTGCAACAGAACATGCCATTACGAATACTGTAAATCACACTTGCTAGCGTTACACGTTGGTCCGGGTGCTCGGCCATGTCTTAAATGTTGTATCGGAGTCACGTCGCGTAATCAGCTTTGGCGACCATGTGGATCTGTATCTGAGTATTATCGTGCACGGTGAAGACTTGCTAACATGAATGTGGAAAACGCCAACCCAAAATCCCATCGATGATGTCACGGAAAAAATAATATCTAGGATTGCTGATACTAAACAACAATATTATTAAAAATTTTATTGGTAAATAAACAATTAGACAGTTTTGTTCATTATATATAAGGGCATGCCGACTATGAATAAACTTAAAGAATTCGCGCGAGAGCGTGGAATAAAAATACCAAGTGGTTTGAGAAAGACAGATATACTTGCAGTATTAGGACTCGTAGATGAGCCAAGGCCGGTTGTGAGACAACTTCCCCCAGACGAACCACGGCTGGTTGCAACGGCAACTGTAAATCAACTCAAACAATTCGCGCGAGAACGTGGAATAAGAATACCGAGAACCGCAAGAAAATCCGTCATACTTACGCTATTGGGACTTGCGGACGAGCCGCGTCAGACCGTGAGACAGCTTCGTGCAACAGCAGCACAGTTACATATTAAGATTCCTCCACGGGCTAAGTGGGCTGAAATTGCACGCTATGTCGCTGATGAACAAGACCGTCGCCGTATCACACGTACCATTGCTGACGAGGCTCTTGTGTATGGTCCTTAAATAATCAAAGTTCCGGAAGTTACACAAGCGCTCTCGTGATCTTCAAGATTACCAGGCAATCATTCCAAGCATATACGAGCCAAGCAGAGACGCTGTGAAGCTTCTCTCGAATATGCGGTCGGGAATTATATCGACGTTGCAGCATGTGGGTGAAACGGACCTGCTGTCCAGATTCAATGTGGACATTGTTCTCAATGTGGAATTTACCATGCCGGGTTATTTAGCCAAAGGAGGCTCCGCACCATCTATAACATCACAGCCGTGGTTTCATAATGGTGCCCTTGTGTTCTTGAACCACAGAGACACCGAGGCCATCAATGATGAAATTGATAAAGGTTACGCAAAGATCACCGAGAAGTTTGAAAAATACATCAGAGGAGGTTCAGGATGGATGCTTTCCAGATGTTTACAAGTTCAACTTAATATTACCCCGTGCAAACCTTTCTGCGGGTCAAGTTATATTCCAACACCAGCGTGTATTCCACCGCGAGCAGTAATAAATGTGAAAAGCAATATAAACCGGTGTCTTGAATGGGGAATCTTATCCGTGATGCATCCAGTGTACGATCAGACATATCAACCTTCAAAACATCAACAGCACATGGGTGAACTCAAGTTTGGTAACACAGAATTTCCTGTGCAGGTTACTGCCATCGGTAAGTTTGAACCACTCAACCCTGATATCGCAGTTAACGTGTTTACTTGGAATAAAGGCCTTCAACCAATTAGACTATCTACCGCGACGTATATACGGCTCAGAATTGTTCTACTGTTGTTGAGCAACATGGACAAAATGCACGGCTCTAAAAACTTTTTCGGTTGCAGGCACGTTCAAGATCAACAAGTTCAAAAGAATAGAGATACATGGGACAAATGTTTGGGATGAAGCGTTATTAACCGTCTTTGACATTTGTATTTGAAGACCGCTAACAGTATACATGGTGGACGAGACGCCGGGCGATGACGAATCTGGGGATGACGGTGTGTTGGATCAGCTGGAGAACTTTCCAACATTGATAATGATTTTGTGCCGCTTGTCGATGAATATCTGGACCAGAGTGGCGTTAACAGACCCTCGTATACGATCAAATATAATTTCGACAAGGGTCAGATAGAAATCGATAGTTGGAACCATGATGTACCAATGCCAACTCGAGGCCAACTTGGAATAATCGCACATGAACGCGAAGACGCCCGGTCGCTAACTACATCTGGTGTGAAAACATCCAGGGATTGTTTCTACAACAATGAAGTAATATTCACCGACAAACCCACCTCAGTAAAATTATTCGTCAATTATATCGAACCACTAACAATAACTCGACATGCGAAAGAAAGACCCGGATCTATATTCAACAAAGACGCGCTTGTTCGTGTAACAGTTCTTGGAGAAAAACGAGCGATCGTTGGCAACACCAAGCAGGGGCGCAATCTATGTAGTCCTATGTAAACCTTCACGTTTGCAATGAATCACCGGAGACAAAAATATTCCACGGGAAAATATTGTCTATGATTGCATGTCAGTTGTACAAGTAACGACAAATACTTGGTTAGAAGTGCGTGTGCATGTTACAGCTGAACAATGCCAGCCTGTCAAGCAATTATACTTCTCGCTCACATTAATATTAGAAGAACTGTGATAGACCCTCAAAGCTACCGACGCGAAAAAATAATTGAAACGGAACAACAGCTGCGAGATGATAACGCTAAAAAGACCGGTTCACTTACAAAGTACAAACGCGTGTGTGTTGTCGTGGATTCTATTTGTGGACTTTTCGCGGCAGCTTCTGTTGGCCACGGCGTGGCGGGAATCGCGACCACAGCAACCATCATAGGTGCACCAATCGGAAATGTTGTCGGAGCCATATCGATAGTAACCGGTGAAGCCGGTGGAACCTGAAAATTAATTTCATTACGGTTACATTCGCGAATACGTGCTTATTTGGAAATTCTCGCCGCCGCCCAAAGTAGTCTCAGCACAATTGCCAAGCTGTACTCGGTGCCCATCGAAGATAAAACGATTAGCATGTCGGAGTTTGAGACGGTGTTGGTTGAAATGGAAAACCACCATGACTTCGCGCGCAGATATAGTCATCTGGTAGAACGTGCGCGGAAAGTTCCGCTTCCCAAACGGGGTAATTTCCTTTTGAAAAGATGAAAAGTATATAAAATGCCACCCCCCCCCCCCCAAAAAAAAAAAAAAAAAAAACAAACAAAAAAAAAAACAAACAAACAAAAAAAAACAAGTAGACCTTACAACACAAATTACTGCGGAAATACAAAAGCTGCATGGTTCCGCATGGTTCCATTCCCGCAAAAGAAGTCCAAGAATTATATGGAATCAGCTCAACCAGATTATATCAGATATGGAATGCTCTCAAATATTGCTGAGCTCTAAAAACATCTGGTATCAACCAATTGATACTATTAAGTCAATAAAAACATCTGGTATCAACCAATTGATACTATTAAGTCAATAAAAACATCTGGTATCGACAAAAAAGATATACAACCCATAATTGAACGCGTTCAGTCAATGATGCGTGGATTCGATGACGTGGAAGATAAAATATCATCACTGGATCAAACTGTATCAAAAATGGAAGGGAATCTTTTAGAGACATTAAATAGGCTCTTAATGCTTTCATTGCTTTCAGCAGTAGCCGGACGTGGTAACGTCAAAATCAGAGAGTATTTTATGCAACAACAATGGTCAAAAGGAGGCAAACGGTTAACAGACGACTTGCTAGGTGAAGTCCAGTAAGAGATTCAATAAAAACTGCAGTTTGGATATAGCAACTACTAAGATTTTTGTTGGCCTATCTGTCTCAGTGAATAGAATCATAATGGGTAGTTTAAAACTACACTTACCCATCACGTCTCCCCAACCCCTGAACCCCTGACGCGAACTTGATAAGTAAAGCTTCCACGCGAATGCAGGCGTGTGTAAAAAATCCTCAGTAAGAAAAAGTTACGGGAATATAGAAAGGATTCTGGGTTGGGAGACGTGATAGGTAGGGGAGGTCTCAAAAGCCCATTATGATACTACTACCAATTCTAAATCCCACTTGGCTCCATTCAGGATTTAAAACAATTAATATGTTTTAACACACTTCTTGGATTATTAAAGCAAGCAAATGCCTGTCCTTAATTGTGTGTTTGTTCTTCTCTCCATCCTGTTTAATGTCTATAGAAGGATATGTTTGTGTATTTGTGAAAGAACTGCTACTCTTTTGTCTTCTTTCATTCCATATATGATTGTGTATAAGTATGTCTGTCTATGTGTGGGCATTACTAATCTTTTCTCTTCTTTCGCTCCATGTGTGATAGTATATAAGTATGTTTGCGTGGGGAAGTTATAGGTGAATAGGGTTTTTGCTTTGTTTATAAGGGGAAGTTATAGGGAGTTATACGGAATTTAAATTCTATTGTATAGATTGTTTGTCTATATGTGATTATAAGGAATTTAAATTCTATTTTATAGTATGTTTGTCTATGTGTGATTATAAGGAATTTAAATTCTATTATATAGTATGTTTGTCTATGTGTGAGCATTACTGCTTTTTTTTAGGTCTTTACTGGATTGCATCCATAGCAAACATTTGTGATGACAGGAAGGCGCTGATGATGGTTCTTTAATATATTTAGGTAGACAGTTCCAAATTTTTGCACCAGAAAAAGCCAAACTATTTTACAATTCGGTTTAGGGCTTAGAAAGAATGAAACTATTAAATGACATATAGCATAGTATTGGTAGACTGTATTGGCATTATTTGTCCTTTTACCGAATATATCATTTTTATAGTTGAGCATAGAACCATTAGAAACATTAAACATAAATTTAGATTTTCGTTCATAGATAGTCATCATCTTCAAATCGTTCATACATTCGTAGACATTATCAACATTGTTGTCACGGATAATTTTGACGGCTCGTTGTTGAAGTCTTTCCATTTTTAACATATTTGTTTTAAAAGCCCCGTATGACGTTGCGGTAGTCCAGATGAGGTTCAATATAACTTTTATAAAACATTATCTTATGGTTAAAGATTAGGAATTCTTTAATTTTTAATAGTAACAAGATTTTTTTTTTAGACATCTCTTTGGTAACGTTACTGATATGCTCTTAGACATCTTTTTGGTAACGTTACTGATATGCTCCGACCGTAATATATTTTTATCAACTTGAACTCCTAAACGTTTATTTTGCATAACATCTTTCATTAAAATTGATGTGGAGAATATTATCTTTAATTCTGTTGCGTCTTTCATATGTGGTTATCAGCATCGCTTTAGTTTTTGTCTAAACTACTATAATGACCATTTCATTATGTTTACACCATTTGGAGAGTTTTACAAGAGCATTGAGTAAGTTTCTTTCAACAGTATTTTTAGATGAGCTAATATCATATAAGGTGGTGTCATCAGCATAGAGATCCATCTCAATATTTACTGTAGGCAAATGTAGATCGTTTATAAACATAAGAAATAGCAGTGGCCCTAAAATAGATCATTGAGGTACTCTACAAGTCACACGTTTTTAGTCTGACGTAACATTGTTTATGAAACGTATTTCATGATGCCTAATTTATATCATAAATATGTTTCGTACTTGCATTGTTTATTTTTAAGAAGGAATAGCTTTTTTCTGAATTGTTTATGAACAATATATATGCCTGCCCAGTGCTGGATTACCCAATAGGCAGACTAAGCACGTGCTTAGGGCACCAGCAAAAACGGGGCACAAAAAAAAAAATTAAAAAAAAAACAATAAAAAAAAACAAAACAACAACAACGAGAAATTACGGTTTAGTATTGTTTTTATTTTGAATTACATGGGGGGGGGGGGGAGGGAGGCACCATAATCTTTTCAGTGCTTAGGGCCTCTAAAGGTTTTATTCCGGCCCTGTGCCTGCCATCAATGTAGCTAACTTAATAGTGTATGTGTGCTCAAGGGTCAGTTGGCTTATTGCAAGTTTTCCAAAATTCTTTCTTGCTTTTTATATTTAATTTCTTTATTTTCATGAATAGTACAATAATAATAATAATATCATCGTCATCATCAACATTTTTTATTAGGCATTTATTTAGTGATCAACAAAACCCTGAAGTAAGCAGAGTGATCAGTATTACAGCGCGACCCGTGTGACGTTGTATGTTTTTATCATGCCATAATTATGCCTGTTATTCAACCTTGAGTTCATAGGTCAACTCACCTAGTTCAATGACCTAATGACCTATCCGGCAAGTACATTACACAACTGGATAATTTTATTTTTGGCCTAAGCACGTGATCTTGTTTACATCTCATGGACTAACACTGCTGCCTGTCCAAGTCAGGTGATCACCTGCCCGAATGTGAATGGCTGAAAATGACGTCACGCAAATGGTTTAGGAACGTCAACACTCGCTCCGAATATTTATAAACAAACAAGATGGCTGATGGGATAGAATCAACATCGTCGGTTCTCAGCGAAGAAAATGAAAATATTGTAAAAGATGATTTATACTATGAACCAGAGCAAAAGAAATTAAAGGTTGAAAGTTCATCTAGCGACGTAAATCAGAAATTAGAAGATCGATTGAGTGGAATTCTTTGTTGCGCCGTGTGCTTGGACCTGCCCCAGACATGTTTCCAGGTTTGGATTTCGTCATCAGTTCAGATTTTGAAAATTTGTAACAGATGCTGGTGTTGGTTGTGCAAATTATTATATTTATTTTGTGTCAACTTAATTATTTACAGTTTTGCATTCTGATATGGAATGCACAATCTTTATTTTTAGATTCTTTGCATTGTGATGATGTGGCAGTTATAACAGGTTTAGTAATTGGGTTGATGTAATATGCAAAATATGTACCTTTTTCGTACAATTAAAGTTTTAATTTTTAAACGTCACCAGAAGGTAGAACCAGTTTCTAATATATAACTTTTCATTCGCAATCAATCATGCGCGTGCTCTGGTGTACATTGACCTTTGTTTTCTCGCCAAAAGGGCATTTGTCACGTGACCACTAACTGTCAAAATCAGCTGACTAAAAGAATGTTGGCAGTATGCCAGATTTGATTTTCGATTAGGTCTTCACGATCTATAGACAGGTATATATAACTGCTTCAGTCCTAACAGGTTAAACAGATTAGACTGTTAGTACCTAGCATTCATGTGGATCCCCTTTTCTCTCAACTGGACCACCACTTTTTCTCTCACGATCCAACATTTCTGGAGTCTCTTTGTTCAGGGCTCTCAGTGTCAAAGGCATACAGAGAGCTCTGAATTTAATCAGCATTTAATTATGTAATATAGACATCTGTTCATCAAAGGTCTGCCCAGCATACAGTTGGAATATGAGATATACACAAAAATTGGAGGGAGAGGAGTAGTTTATCGAAATGATAATCATACAGCCCCTTAGATTCCTAACATTACTGGTATTTACAGACATTACTAATTGTCCTAGTCAACCACAAAACAATGTTAAGGTCAAAGATTAAATAGACAAGTCTGCATTGTGCAGTTATGTGTGCACAAAAAGGAGGTGCATCACGGTCTATTATTGGATGTGAAATTTTAGGATTTCTAAGAAAAAATAAACAGAATGCACAATAATTTTGTGTTCTATTTCCAAGCCTTACCTTTAGCTTTTATTAAATCCCTCATTTATTTAGAAAATACCCCCTTTTTTTAAGCTCTACTGCTCATAGACCAGAAGAGCTTATGGGATGGTCTGTCGTCCGATGTCAATCCATCCAGCCATCCATTAGCACAAGTTTATTGTTGCTACTTCTCCTTAACTACTTGGAGGATTGCCATGAAACTTTACATACACATCCATTACATGGTTTGGTTGCTTGTAGATGGTGCAGTTTGCACATCCAATATGGCCACCACAGCAGCTATCTTGAAAATGTTATTATCGCTACTGCTCCTGAATGGATGGCCATATCAACATGGGATTTTCAATAAAAGACTTCTTATGATGTCTAGTTGGTGCTGATCTGACATCCAATATGGCCACCAAGGCAGCCATTTTGAAGATCATGTTATCACTACTTCTGATGAATAGATGGTCATATCAACATGGGGTTTTCACTTTATGACTTCTTATGGTGTCTACTTGGTCCTTAAATGAAATTTGTGCCAATCTGACATCCAATATGGCCGCCAGAGCAGCCATTTTGAAAATCATGGTTATCACTACTCCTCCTGGATGGATGGTCATATCAACATGGAGTTTTCACTAAAAGACTTCTTATGATGTCTAGTTAGTTCTAAATGAAAATTGTGCTGATCTGGGGTCCAATATGGCCACCACAGTGACCATCTTGAAAATCTTGTTATCACTACTCCCACTACATGGTTGATCATATCAACATGGGTTTTCACTGAAATGTCTAGTTGACCCTAAATAAAAATGGTGCCAATCTGAAGTCCAATATGGCCACCATGGCAGCTATCGTGAAAGGCTTCTTATCGCAACAGAAAGTTATATGGATGTGGAGTTTTCATGAAAATATTTGTTGGTCTTAAATTAACATGGTGCTGATCTGACATCCAATATGGCCACCACGCAGTGGCCATCTTGAAAATCTTGTTATTGCTACTCCTCCTGAATGGATGGTCGTATCTACATGAGGTTTCCACTAAAATACTTCTTAATATGTCTACTTGGTACTAAATGAAAATGGTGCTGATCTGATGTCTAATATGGCCGCCACAGCAGCCATCTAGAAAATCTTGTTATGGCTACTTTTCCTGAATGGAAAGTCATATTGACAAGGGTTTTCACCAAAAGACTTCTTAAGACGTCTACTTGCTCTTAAATGAAAATGGTGCTGCTCTGGTGTCTAATGTGGCTGCCACAGTGGCCAGGTTGAAAATCTTGTTATCACTACTTCTCCTGAATGAATAGTTATATCATCATGGGGGTTTCACTAAAAGACTTATTATAATGTTTTATTGCTCTTTAATTAAATGGTGTTGATCTGACATCCTGGCCATCTTGAAAATCATGTTTTAGCTAATCCTCTTAAAGGAAAAGTCATTTTGACATGGGGTTTTCATCAGAAGAGTTTGTATGTTGTCTACTTAGTCATAAATGAAAATGACTAACCCTCAATATGGCCACCATGATGGCTATCTTGAAATTATTGTTATCTCTACTCCCAAATGGATGGCTATATCATCATGGGGCTTTCACAAATAGACATTTAGCTAAGTGTATCTAGTGCTTGGGTTATTTGTGTGTGTGTCTGTGGACAGTTTTGGTTAAAGTCTTTTGAAGCATTTATTTTCTTTAACCTTTAATTTCATTTTTGTAATATAATATCATCACATACTCTCCTTCTTTCAGTACCACTTCTGTCTTTGGATTCTGCCCCTTGGTGGGGCTATGGGGTCAGAAATTATAATGGCGAAACATTTTGGTTGAAGTTTTTTCATCACTTGTATTTCCATAACCCCTTCACCAACAGACTTTTCTGACATGTCAATCAACCTTGCTTGAAACCTACATATCGAATTACCTATGGCCTATGGCCATTGGAAGGACCATCAGCTAATCTAATTACCTACGGCCACTGGAAGGACCATCAGCTTATCTAATTACCTATGGCCTATGGCCATTGGAAGGACTATCAGCTTATCTAATTACCTATGGCCTATGGCCATTAGAAGGACCATCAGCTTAACTAATTACCTATGGCCTATGGCCACTGGAAGGACTATCAGCATGCACCTGGTGACAGTAGTTGATATCATTAAATTTGTGGGTGAACATGTGTGAAATATTCCCACAGCCTGGACTAAAATATAGAATTTACATAGTAAGTTTGAGCCAAAAAAATATCAGAAACTATTGCTGTGAATTTAATTGATTGCTGAACTTGTCTTTCTTTTAATTTATGTAATAAGTCCTATATTTTGATGCAGTAGGAAATATTTTCCTATGTAAGTGAGTGTGGGTGGGGTTAGAGCAATTTCCATCTCGGTTTTGTTGTGCCCGCATTGGCAGAAGCCCATGCTGAATTTGAGCTTGTCCTGGGCATTGGTCAAGTTCATTTGCATTGAAGTTTCTACGATTCCAAACTTTGATTTTCCCTGTACTTCTGTTGTCCTATGGGTTATGTCTCTAGATGGGGTCAGTTGGGGTCAAGAAGTATAACACCTTTTGGTTCTTCAGTATCACTTGGGTATGCCTCTTTGGATAAACAATAGTGAATCTGAATATCAGACCATATAAAATCTACACTTACAATTTAGATTCTGTGTAACTTCAACCCATTCCATCATGACATGGTTCTGTGTTTCATTTGTTTTTGTGTGATGTACGGTATGGCTAACAAATGATCTTCATGCACTAGTTGTCAGATAGAATGTTTTGTTGTTTACTCCAGTGACATTTAACCCAGTTTTAGATTGTATAGTGACTGGATATATTGGGATACATGTACTTTTTATACAAGCATTTATATGTCAACAGCCTTCATTATTAAGCTACAAAATTTTTATGTCAACAGCCTTCATTAATAAGCTACAAAATGTTTAGCTCAACTGGTCACAAACCAGAAGAGCTTATGGGTTGGCATGTTATCTGTTGAACGTCAGTCCACTAGCACAAGTTTGGTATCACTACTCCTCTTAAACTACTTGGAGGATTGACATGAAACTTTACACACGCATTGATCCCATAGTCTACTTGGTGCTGAATGAAAATGGTACTGCTCAGACATCCAATATGGCCACCACCATCTTGAAAATCTTGTTATCACTACTCCTTCTGAACAGAAAGTCATAGTGACATGGGGTTTTCACCAATAGACTTCTATGATATCTACTTGGTCATTAAAAAATATGGTGCCATCTATAATATTTGTATTGCTACTCCTCCTGATTGAATGGCCACATCAGCAAAGTGTTTTAAATAAAAAACTTCTTATGATGTCTAGTTGGTCCTAAATGAAATGGTGCTGATCTGATGTCCAATATAGCCACCCCAACAGCCATCTTGAAAATCTTGTTATCGCTGCACCTCCTGAATGGGATGTCAAATTGACATGAGATTTTCACCACAAAACTTCTTATGATATTTAGTTGGTCTTAAATGCAAAATGGTACTGATCTGGTTTCCAATATGGCCACCATGGCAACCATCTTGAAAATCTTGTTATCGCTACTCCTCCTGAATGAATGGTCATATCAACATGGGGTTTTCACTAAAAGACTTTGTATGATGTCTAGTTGGTCCTAAATGAAAATGGTGTTTATCTGGTGTCCAGTATGGCTACGATAGTAACCATCTTGAAAATCTTGTTGTCACTACTCCTAGTGAACGACAAGTAATATTGGAAGGGGTTTTCACCAAAAAGTAATATTGCAAGGGGTTTTCACCAGAAGACTTCTTATGATGTCTAGTTTGTCCTGAATGAAAATGGTGCTTCTCAGTCATCCAATATGACAGCCACAGTGGTCATCTTGAAACTCTTGTTATCACTACTCCTGAATGAATGGTCATATCAGCATGGGGTTTTCACTCAAAGTCTTCTTATGAAGTCTGGTTGGTTGTAAATTAAATGGTGTGGATCTGACTTCCAATATGGCTGCCACAATGGCCAACTTGAAAGTCTTGTTATGGCTACTTCTCCTAGATGGCTGGTCATATTGATATTGTGCTTTCACCAAAAGACTTTTTATGATGTCTGGTTGGTCCTAAATGGAAATGGTGCCCATCTGATATCCAGTATGGCCGCTATGGCAACCATTTTGAAAATCTTGTTATTGTTACTTATCTAAAATGGAAGTTATATCAACATGGGGTTTCTACCAGAAGACTTTGTATGATGTCTTGTTAGTCCTAAATGAAAAGGGTGCCAATCTGAAATCCACAGCAGCTAATTTGAAAATCTTGTTATTGCTGAAGAATATCAGAGATGATTTCAACACCCAGCATTTGAAAGAAAGAAATAGTCTTATCTTCAATTCCTGGAAATTCTTTTCGGCCAGTAGAGAATCAGTCCTTTCAAGGGACTTTTGTTTTAAATTTAAAGGGATAAATACAAATACACATACATATTATATGAATAAATGATGGAAAAAAGAATATATATATAAATAATGAAATAAAAGTAGAATTAGGTACAACTTAGGCAAAATAATTGATTTAAACTGAACTAACTAGACTAATACTAAAAGGAATAGATATAGAACAGTCTGAAAATGAAAAACTACTTGGGATTATGATAGACAATAGCTTGTGCTGGAAAATGCAAGTTGATAAGGTCATTAAAAAAGTAAACTCATTGCTTTATCTCTTGAATAGAATAAAATCTTATCTCTCTCAAGAAAAGAGAAAGATATTCTACAATGCCTACATCATGCCACAACTAGAATATTGCTGTTCTATCTGGTGTAATAGTGATACAGAAAATAAAGAAAGACTACGGAAATTTCAAAAAAGAGCAGTTAGAGTTATTCTTGATGCTGATTTAGATACACCATCAACAAATCAACCCTTAAGTGACTTCCATTTCAACAGAGAACTCAGCTTCAAAAGGGTTTACTAGTCTACAAATCCTTACAAGGGTTGGCTCCTGATTATCTTCAATGTAATTTTTAATTTGTGGACAATGTACATACATATGAACTATTACGACTAGGGGTAATGTAACAAAAGAAAAGACTCAAACAAGCTTTCAAGATTTAAATACAAATATTTAATTTCCAAAAATATTAAAATATTTCAACAAACAATCAAAGCGAAAGAATTAAAAATAACTTACAGTATAGAATATCCTTAAAAAGTCCTAAATTGTTCTAAAGTTCACTGATCCGGAAGTTAATGCAAATATTCCGAATGAGATTCTGAATGAAACCTTTGCTGTACTGATGTGTTAATAAGAATCAGTATATCCAAGTTTGATAAATTCCAAATAATTCCTGTGAATGGAATATCACAAGTTCTAGAAATGTTTCCGTATGATTATTAAAGTTGAAGAAACAGTACTAATCAAGAATGTACTGTATGATAATATCACAAAAGTAGAATATCCCCCACACAAAAAGAACCAATCTGGTTTATGACCTCTCAATCCAGTGTAGCTATGAAGAATGCCAGAACACTGCTATAATTCCTATATATATATCCTTACTGCGCAGAATCGAAATTAAAACCCATACTACATCTTCGATAAACAACTGGGTATTTCGAAATAATTTCCTTCTAATAAACATGATTCATTCTTCGGTAATGACCTTAAACTATAATTCCTGGTAAATACAATGTTTACTCATAAAAGTACGAAAACTAGGTCAAAAGTTCAAACCTCACACACTGAAAACACGTGATATTACTAAAGCTTCAGCGAAATATCGATCGAGCCTACCGTATTGTGTACTCACGGCAAGATGACAGCTGTTAGACTAAGAACAGAGATCATAAACTAATAAACTATACCATTATTAAAAGAAAAATGATATATATAATTCTGTAACAGAACTAAGATCCATCTCAAACAACAATTTATATTTACCTAAACCAAGTTCAGGGGTCCGGGGTGGCCGAGTGGTATAATGCACTCGCCTTTACCGATCACTGCCATCTCGCCTCTGTCTGTGTGGGTTCGAGTCTTGGGCTAGGCCAATGTAGTTATGTGAGAAAGCTTGCCAGTAGCTTCCCGTGGGTTGCTGGTTCTTCCCGTGATTTTCCCGGGTTCTTCCTCCACCAGATATACTGGCCGCCATGTATAGCCTATCATGTGCTGAAAAATGGCATTAAACCCATAAAACCAAACCAAACCTAAACCAAGTTCAGAGTTTTGTGAAAAGTTTTGATTTTTCTGGAGTCAAACTATGGAATTCCATTCCACCCTATATAAGGTCAGCTGACTCTTCCCTAGGTTTTAAGAAGCTTCTTACTCAGTCCTCATTTACAGAAACAATCATTTGTATGATTTTGTGTAATTCAGTACTACTCTTCTTTAAAACAATGTTCTTTATGTACTCACTTGTAATGTTTTGCACAGCTTCACTACTAACCTTTGTATGAATCTTGTATGTACTCATCTTTAATGCCTTGTACATATTTTATAGTAGCAGTAGATCAATTATCTAGTTTTTAATAGCATTGTTGTCTAAAGACACCACAACTTTTAAAAATTGTACAACACAGACAAGTAATTGTAGAATGCCTCATGGAAGATTGGTCAGTTGATCAAATGAGCTTCTCTCCTCTTTAAATAAAGTCATTATTATTATGATTATCATTAGTATTATTATTACTAAACTAAACTAACTAGACTCCTGTTACTAAACATTTTGTGAAAGTCTATGTATCGCTCATTGTTTATGTTGCAAAAACTAAGTTTAAAAGAGATGTATTTATCTCTAGAGTGCACAAGGTACTTACTCATCAAAAAGTCAGTGTGACCTATATTTCATGCTTGCGGTGAAGGCATCTGATAAATGGACATTCTTTTTGTTGTTATTGCTGCTTCTTGAAGCAGTTTCATATAATGGACTCATTTGACACTAAATACTATACCCTGTATACAGCCTTCCTGCTTGGTGTCTGATACGTATGTATGTTGTGGGTTTAAGGGCATGCAGTGTAATCCTAGCTATATAGAATCATTAAAAGTTAAGTTTCAGAAATGCAAAGGTAAAAATTGGCAAAGGATAATTTAGAGAGATAAACTGTTCGAAATAAATGTAAACGTACGTTCCTAAAAAAAATAAAGGATGATTTATGGAGATGAACTCTTCCACATAAATGTAAACATACAGTCCTAAAATGATACAGATCTTAACATTCTTTAAAAGGTGTAATAAAATAAAATTAAAGATGAAAAGTAAAACATATAAAGTCTTAAAAGTAAATGGTCAATTTTTTTTTTATGTATACTGCATTCTTCTTAACAAAAGACCAAAATTTTCTCTGGTAGTACATCATCAAAAAAGCATTGATATACTGTATTTTATCTTCACCCATTTCTAGATGGTTCTCATTCTTCCATATAATTAGTACCATGAGTCCTATATCCACCCTTGATTTACTTGACAGACTTATATATGGTAGCAGAATGCATAACTAAACAGTGCGCCTAGTTCTGCTTGTCAAAGATTACATTAATGACTATTAAATTATATTGCAAGTTCATGTGTACCAAGAATAACAATGGTGCAATTCAGGCAACATTTAAGTATTTGAGCCATATTTCAGAAATTCAGAAAAAATATTAAATTAAAAAAATAAATCTGCCTAATCATGAGTTACCTTGTTTGCTATCACCATTTATCTCTATTCAATTTAAGATTGAAATATATTGTCAGCCTTGTCATATTATGCAATAAATGAGTAAAAGGTCAACATGACCATCTACTGCTATATGTGCATATATTACTTCAGGAAAAGATTTAAATGACAGAAATTACTTGAAATTCCTCCAGAACACATATAATTTAAAACATAAGCCAATTCAAATACAAAATATGAAGTTCCGAAACAGTCACTGGATGAAATTGGTGGGATACAAAATCATGAGGGCTCATCAACATTTAAGCATGGTGGTAGAGATCTGAGTGATCATATCTGAAGCATAATGTTTTAAAACGCAACTAGGAAAAATAAAATTGGTGATCATAATATTTCGGCTCTAAATAACCTGCTTGTGTTGCTGTAACTTAAAATACCAAACCAAAACCCACAGCACTGGTCTGTGATTGACACTTTCTTAGCCAACGTTAGAAAAACCCTGCATGCGCTGGTGCCTACACCAACATGTGAAAACATTTGAGTTCTGCACCAGTATTTCCGTGAGTCACTTTAGTCAATCAGTTGTAAATACCTTCAAAAATGAATATACTCCATGACTCCCTAACATAGGCAAAATGTTATCCTGGCATACCTACACATTGTATTGTGGAACAATAATGAATGATATAAAACTCGAGAATCATTGATTTCAACCTAAATGAGAAACATTCATTAATTAACACACACAGACACACATATATATATATTCAGGAGCTGGGACAGACATAGACAAGTGATATGCTTCTGACTGTTGTTACAAATTAGAAGTAATGGACATCAGATTTTGTTGACCATAGCAGATTGACATCAGCTTAATTTTTGGTGAATGTAGGGTCTGGTATACATGTGTGATATTGACCTTCACATAGTAATAGCAGCTGCAGGGGGGGGGGGGGTGTCTGGTATTTTGATGAAGCATTACTCTAGCTGCATGGTGAGGGAAATTATATAGCTAACTTGGCTGTATAAATATTAGCCTGCAGGCTTTGATTTGCCACATGTATAACAAATCTTGTACTTAAATGTACTTCACTATTACCATAGCTGTTCATACGTTAGCCCATCTGCAAATAATACCCACTCATTTTTTCACATACTTTTGATGTTTGTATGTAGTAACATTTATGTCTCTTCAGTACAGTAGTGGCTGTACTAATTTTCTACGGTTTTATCATTGCTTTAATTTCATGTTGACACTAAATTGAAATGCCCAATGTAAAATGTCTTTTTCATAAAATCACATTTCTTTTACGGACATATTGCATGATTTGGATCATGAACAAAAATGTAACTTTTTGCAAAAACCAAGAAAAATATGATGCCCATAAAAAGAAATTAATTCATGGCATTGTACTGCCAGATTTAGATCGATGCTATAACCACAACTGAGAGTCTGCCAGTCAGGAAAATGTTATTTGGGATATATGTAGGTATGCATACATATGAACATGCAGATGGCAAGAAACTGAAAAAATATTGTTTTCTAAAGTTCATTACTATAATCTCCCATCATTTTTTCTTGCCATGCTCAAGAAACTGATGAGACCTACATTGATATCTCACACCACTGTATTTCATACTACTGGTGCTTTGGTTAAGACATTTTTGTGAAAGTCCATGTCTCCATAATTATGTTTTACATTGAAGTAACTTTAAAAGGGGAGATGTATTTCTTTCTAAGGTGTACTACAAGGCACATACCCAAAGTTGACCTGTATTTTATGCTTGAGGTGAAAGCAACTGTGTCAAATTGACAAATTGTTCTTGGTTTTTTTTTATGTGTTGTTATTGCTGTGTTTTGAAGCAGTTTTGTTTGTTGTTATTGCTGTGTTTTGAAGCAGTCTTATATATGACCTCAGTTAGCACTAAATACCATATTTACTCAGATATATACCTACCCTGTATACAAGCTCCTAGCTTGACCTCTGGTCTGTACATTATACATGTATTAGGTTTAACAGCATGACAGCACAATCCTGGTTATATGATTCAAAGTTTACGTCCAGAAATGTAAAGGTAAAATTCCCCCTACCCCACCCCCCCAAAAAAACTTTAAAAAGATAAACTCTTCCAAATAAAAAGTCGAAGAGTCTCTCTGATTGTACATCATCAGAAATCTTAATTGAGTTCACATAAAAAAAACTTGCCATGTGGACACTGGCAAGGTATCCCGTATAGATAAAACCTATATGTGGTTTATACGTCACTTATATTCATGACTTATAAAGGACTTATAAATGACTCACTATACTTATAGGTCACTTATAAGTGACATGTAGGTGAAAGATTAGGATTTTATATGCAAATTAGGCATTTCACTTATAAATGAAGTATGCTTCACTTATAAGTGAAATGTGAGCCATTCACTTACTACACTTATGAGTGATGTATAAGTGAATTGGGCATTTTACTTCACTTATAAGTGAAATGTAAGTCATTCACTTACTCTACTTATACACGAGATAATAGCAAATTCACACTAAATTAACTGAATTTGGGCTTTTAAAAAACACTCCATCTTGCCCCCCCCCCCCCGAAATTGTGTCCTTATATAAATACAAGTCATCAGTTTGATAGAATGTATACATATACATGAGAATGTGTGAGATGATTCAAACATATTAGTTTGCTACTTGTTGAATCACCACATCTGAAACAGCTTGCTCAGTATAATATTGTTAGTTTAAATAAAACAAATAAGTAATAACGATAAACATAATGTATTCCCCAAGTAATAAATAAAAATTTTCTTTCAAACATTCGTTTTGGGCAGAATCTGTCATCGTCAAATAGGCCCCTACAACTGAATTTGAAAGTAAGTTTCAACTCACGGGTGGTAGCCTAGTTTTCTTTCAGAATTCCTGATGGCCATTCTACTTCAGCTGATAAATGAAGTCTGTCCAAATTCAATTGTCAGCATGTGAACCCTAGGATATTTGTGTATACCGCATGATGATGGAAAGCACAAAGAGCAAACAAGTTGATGCAACATAATTCCATAGATGTAGACTGCTATTGTTTAAATTCCGGAAACGGAAGCATGGCCAAGTCTAAATTATGATAGTGTTTGCCCCAAAATCTTTTGTGCTCCAGATTTTTTGGGTTGAAACATCTTTTTCATGTCAAATAATTTGTCGGTATCCAACAATAAATTATTTTCTATGATTTTATTAGAATATACGCAGTTAAATGTTCGGCACCAAATAATATTGTTTTAAATGAAATTATGAAAAATAATTTATTGTTGGATGCAAAAAAGTCCTGCAATGCTCACTCATATCCCCATTTTGCGATTTACACACACACACACATGCATGCACACACACATTGTTTTATTCTAGCTTTGATATGTAAGATCCATCAAAGTTGGAAATTTGATTTCAAGGTTTTTTTTCGTACAATATTTTAAATAAAACATAATGAAATTCTTTTTTTGTTGTTGTTGAAATGACCCATTGAAATTGATAAATCTGGTGGGAATTTATGAATTTTGGGAGAAAAAAATTGTTGAAGCACCTTAGTTGAACTTGGATTGTATTTTGCAGCAAACCTTGGACTTGAGACTGTATTTTGCAGTAAACTGTTAGTCAGAAAATGACATTGACCATGAAGTTACAGTTCACCTATACTCAACTGATAAAGGCTTATTCAACCTATAAATGACTTATGTCACTTAGAAGTAAAATGTAGGTGAAGCATGGATTGTTATTGTTTTCACCTATACTATACTTTTACAGACTAACATTTCACTTACTTCATTAAATATACAAAGTATAAGTAACTTATAAGTGACCTATAAGTCGTGTATAAGTCAAGCATATATCACTTGTAAGTCAGAATAAGTTATTTCTGTAAGGGATCTAGTTGAGGTTCACACTTCAGGAGATATGGATGGGGCAGGTATGTGTATCCTATATATTCACATCTTTGTTCCATATGAGTAATGCCACTCTCCAATGATATTTTTTTTTGTTCAGAAACTTGTTTGGCTTTTGATTAAATATAATTGTCTAAGTATGAAGAACATGCTGATTTATAATATACTTGAAGTCTGTGTATGGATTCTTACATTCAGAAACGTGTGACTGCAGGGCAGCTTTGGCTGCTTTATTTGCCCTTTCATTACCATTAATACCAATAGGACTATGCAGTCAGTAGTACAGAATACCAGATTAAATAAACAAATCATGTTTTTTAAGATTTGAAATATCAATGGGTTGTCCTATTTAAGGTTATGCAAGGTTTTCATAGTGGTAAGGGAATCCAAAAAGATAATGAAATTTGCTTATAGAAAGGATTCAGTTTAGTTTTAAAGATCTGTGTATGGCTTTAATTTCTGCTGTAAAAATGGAGGCCTTGTCCAGTAACCAGCTGTGCTGTGGGGTGTTGCAACAGGAGCTGCAACCAAGTCTCCACCTTTCAAACCATGTGTATGCAGGGACATATAGTCAAGATTGGAACTAGAATCTGATTTCACTAAATTTATTCAGAAAAATTAGAGTATTGGTAGAGGACTTTTTCAGTTGGCAAAGATCAAATATTATTTTTGGGGTGTTTTCATAATCAAGGTGAGGATTTTGGAATAGAGAATGTTGTACTATTGGCAAGGCTGATTTTTGCTTCTTCTATATAAGTGATTTTTGCACTGCTGCTAGAAGAGGATGAATTGCATGCCAAAAGTAGGATGAAATTTGCTTTCTGATTGTACAAGGTTTTGTATTTGTGCCTAAAGATGACATCATATGCAGAATTAGATGGATTAATGGATAGTTTTGTTGTACATGCTGAAGAGCCAGTTTTGTTCCTGAGATAAAGTGATGGTTCATTTGTCTCAACATTTTAAACTTTCTGAATGGGAAGTTGTAAACGCTCCCAAAGAAAGTCTAAGTCACTTCATTGTTGTATTGGATTAAGCAGGTAAGACTTGCAAGCTGATCCATACACAGGTAAGGTAAGACTTGCAAGCGGATCCATACACAGGTAAGGTAAGACTTGCAAGCTGATCCATACACAGGTAAGGTAAGACTTGCAAGCTGATCCATACACAGGTAAGGTAAGACTTGCAAGCTGATCCATACACAGGTAAGGTAAGACTTGCAAGCTGATCCATACACAGGTAAGGTAAGACTTGCAAGCTGATCCATACACAGGTAAGTCAAGTTTAGATCTTACCATGTCCTGTATAAACAGAGTAAGACCTTATGGTCCCCTACCCAATCTGTCTGCCATGGCATATATTAAAACCAGGAGTAAGACCTTATGGTACCCTACCCAATCTGTCTGCCATGGCATTTATCAAAACCAGGAGTAAGACCTTATGGTCCCCTACCCAATCTGTCTGCCATGGCATATATTAAAACCAGGAGTAAGACCTTATGGTCCCCTACCCAATCTGTCTGCCATGGCATTTATCAAAACCAGGAGTAAGACCTTATGGTCCCCTACCCAATCTGTCTGCCATGGCATTTATCAAAACCAGGAGTAAGACCTTATGGTCCCCTACCCTATCTGTGTCTGCTATTGCATACCGTATATACTAGTGTATAAGCCAGTACCAACTGCAAACTGCATAGACCCAGATCTGCCGTCACATAATGTGCCAGCAGATCTGGGTCTCTGCAGTTTGTAGGGACTAATCAGAACAAACAACATAGACTCTGATCTGCCAGCGCATTATGTTGTTTGCATTTGGACTCCAAACATTATAGGTGTGTTTAGTCGCAGTGGTGACCTTTAAAAAGTCCGGATACATTTTGAAACTAAAGCTTGGCATGACTAACCAATTGATTAGACCAGGCTCTTCTTTGGCATGACTAGCCAATTGATTAGACCAGGCCCTTCTTTGGCATGACTAGTCAATTGATCAGACCAGGCCCTTCTTTGGCATGACTAGCCAATTGATCAGACCAGGCCCTTCTGTCCGCTAGCCTAAAGTTGAGGCTGAAGTAGTGTGTTGCATTGAAATAGCAGCAACTGATCTTTCCTCTGCTTGACTGCCAGGATTCTTGCCTCCACTGACATGGAACACAACCTACGACAACCTGCTTGACTACCAGGATTCTTGCCTCCACTGACATGGAACACAACCTATAACAACCTGTTTGACTGCCAGGATTCTTGCCTCCACTGACATGGAACACAACCTATAACAACCTGTTTGACTGCCAGGATTCTTGCCTCCACTGACATGGAACACAACCTATGACAACCATTTGTGACATGCAGGAGTGCACATCAGGCCTATTCTGTATCCCACAAGGGCATGCTTGGTCATTGGACATTTTAAAGTATCTCTGAGCCCACAGGGGTTTGCTTGGTCATTGGACATTTTAAATTCTTTTTAGGAAAGTTGCCCAGAGTAGTAAGTACATTCCAAGTACGATGCAAGACTGACATTTCTCCATTTTAGACACAAGTCAGTACTTGCATGTGTTTGTGTATGTGCAAATCAATAACTCAGACATCAGTCATTAAAATACAGTCAAAGCTGTCAATAGCGGCCACCCACGGGAAAAGGCAAAACCGGCCTTTGTACACAGGTGACCTCTGTACACAGGTTCACCTTTTAAAATTGTTTTTGTGAATAAATACCATGCACCAAATATCATTATCATTACTTGTTATTGTTATTATTATTATTATTACATTATCAAGATTGTTTTATGTGCACTATATGTGTATATGTTGTTCTATCCTAAATTTATGTTACACACAAATTTAATGTATTCTGTTCACTTTAGTCCATTTCATAAATTAAAACAACACTGACTTAAAATAATCACTGATCTTCGTTTCTTTTGTGCACCATGACAAAACAATAATTTCACTACTTATTGACAGCTTACATATGACTGTAAAAAAATATGACTGACTCTTTGGTCAGCTCATTTGTGTAAGTTTCACTTGGAAACAGCTGTTCACTCTTTAAAAATAATATCCTGATAAGCCAGTTGCTCAACTCGCCAAGATCAAAAGACAGTTGGCTTATGTGAGAAGCCTGTGATGAATAGCAAATCAAAAGAAGCCATATATGGCTATTCTTTATGACCCATGAACCGAAACATCGCCGTCTTTTCAGACAAGTTTTAAATATTGAATGACCCATGAACCTAATGAGAAGGGATGTAACTCATATCTCTTCTCAAAGACAAACTTTTTTCTTTAGAGAGAGCTTTAATTCACAAGCAAATAGACGAAGATATCGAACTATACCTGTCACACTGGCACAATAGGTGACTTTCATTTCTGCTGCGATAATACGAATATTTTTTCCACCATCCAGAAAATGAATTGCTTTGACCCTCTACCCTAATTATAAGAACTGCCTCGCTTTAGACTTTGAGATATTAACACCTTTGAGTTACATTGTCAACATAACTGGATTACAAGTACAAATGAGATAAGAAATGTTTGCACGTTAATTCACATAATATTCCTTTATGTAAGCAATGCATTCCTCATGAAGGAAAAATTTAATTTGCATAGACTGAATGGTCACTGTAGATATGTGCCAGTGACCGCTGAAGGCAGGGAGAAACCACTGTTTGGTTAGGAACCATCTGGCCACTGACTACGGAAGGCAGGTGACCGTTACATACAAGACATTTATGTAGGAAATTTTCTGGGGTGAAATTAGAATGGTCATTGATTGTAAACAGGTGACTGCTGAATAAAGGTGACCATTAGGACAGGTTTAATTGTACTTGGCATCACTCCACTGATTTGTTCAGTCCTGATGTAAAGTTGTCTCTTGTCTATCACTCCAGAAAACTCAACACAACCAGAAACATGAACCCAAAATTGTGGCTTACAACACATTTGTTTTTGAAGTTTTTTTGTATTATGAAATACTTCAGTGTATATTCAAAGTCTGGCTATAACTTTATTTTGAAATACTTAAGTGTACATTCAAAGTCTGGCTGTGACTTTATTTTGAAATACTTCAGTGTACATTCAAAGTCTGACTGACTTTATTTTGAAATACTTCAGTGTACATTCAAAATATGGCTGTGGCTTTATTTGTTCATAGCTGGATGAGGAAGTAACAAAATTTGTCTCGGTGACATTAAATGCTATTTTATGTCCTTAGAGGAATTACAAGTACCAATTTCCCGACTTACTCTGTATACATTGCTAATTGGAAATCCTTCAGTCTTCTTAATGTCATTGTTTCCTTTTCAGTGTTCCAATGGGCATCTTATGTGTGCAGGCTGTTTCAATCATCTGTTGGCTGATGCTCGCTTAAAGGATGAGACTGCCACATGCCCAAACTGCCGATGCGAAATTGGCAAAAACTCATGTCTCCGCAACCTTGCAGTTGAGAAAGCAGTTTCTGAGCTTCCCTCTGAGTGTCAGTATTGCAGCTGCCAGTTGCCAAGACATTTACTGCACTACCATGAACAGGAGCAGTGTCAAGAGAGGTGAGAGGGTCATGTGACTCGGTGTTGGTAAGATAGAGATGCCTAATCTCATTCATGATCATGTCCTTATGCCATCTTTTTTCCAGGTTATTGTCTATAGGTAGTCACATGAGGAGAATGCTTGCATGTGTGTCGCCCCCCCTAAATGGACAGTTTATATGTCCGTCTGTACATACATGGAAGCACCACTCCAGGTTTGACACTGTCATCACTAATTTTTAGAAATGCGATGTTTTCTTTCCTTTTCTGTTGTTAACAGCAGCATCAGGATGGCTAGAATGGTTTGGGAGAAAACACAGGGGTACGTGTGTGGTAGCCTACCAAGTCACTACCCCTGGACTCTGGTCATCTACTGGACGGCTTGGAAGTTGACCAGTTTGGTGATCTTTACAACCAACCAATCAAATAGCGGCAAGTATTTTATGTCTTTGAATAGTGAACAAACATGCATGCTTATAATTAACCAAGTCAGCTGTTTTGATGTTAAGTGCAGACAAGATGTAAAGGTTAGATTCTTGGATATTGTTATAATCAGCAGTAAAAGAAAAATTGGTTACTTAAAAAAAAAAATTAAGTGATAACTGCATTAAAACCAGAATCAGACTTATGAATAAAAATTTATGCTAGTATTGTAGAGGCAAGTAGTGTGTATTTTTTTCTGAGATTACTATGCAAATGTTGAATGGTGAATACCTATCATAGAATCATAGGTAGCTTTGATATAAAAAAAAAAATCAAGATAAAAAGGGGATTTTGTTTAGTTTCTTAGTACTGTAAAAGTTGCACATTTGTTTGTTTATAATTGACATTATATTTATTCAAAACATAAAGTCTGTTATACCTAATGATATAGAAGAATTATGAATTATGCATTTGTACACTTGGTGTTCAAATTGTTGTACAATATTTAATGATGAAGTCATACATATACAAATTTATCAGTCCAATTTTCACTAACTGGAAATAAATGCATTCTGGATGTACAAGAAATAGAGAAAAGATAAAAATAATTTGATTTCAAAGAAAATGAAATCAAGAAGACTTATCATAAAATATT
Organism: Margaritifera margaritifera; assembly: GCA_029931535.1. NCBI lineage: Eukaryota > Metazoa > Mollusca > Bivalvia > Unionida > Margaritiferidae > Margaritifera > Margaritifera margaritifera. The sequence continues at coordinate 7,680,692 of JAQPZY010001666.1, read as the reverse complement.
CACTAATACAGTCTTTTGGAATTTTGAGTTCCAAATAAGAACTGCATTTGAAGAGAACAACAAATTACTGTCATGTCAAGTCCTAATGGAAATGAAGATGTTGTAGAAGAACAGTTACTACACTTGGTGTTGAGATGTTTGTTAGTGATTAAAACTGTCTAATGCCCTATAGTTCACTTCCAGACTTAGAGCATAAGGTTATCATTTCAATCAAATGGTTTATCATCTATAGATGAATATATTTGAAAGTTTTCTTATAAAACCGTGGCAAAAATTGTTTAGTTTTAACCTGACAACAGTTCTTTTTCCCAATGATAAACAGCTCTCAGCGATGGACCAGAGGTGCGAGGACAACCAAGTGGAGACCAGATTTTGTTCCTTTTTTCTTTCTTTCCTTTTTTTTAAAAAATCTACTTAATGGTAGGTATATCCCCCCCCAAAAAAAAAAAAATACTAAGAAAATATTGTTAAATACTGGTTAGCAAGAGCATTCTTACAAAACTTGTTGTTGTTGTAAAACTGATGATTGATCATCTTCAATAGTTACAGATTTTCAAAGGGAAATCATGTCCATGTCGAAGCTTTGATTCAGTGAAATGTCAGTTATCAATACATCAATCAATTATCCACACTTTTTACTCATCCATACAGTTGGAATGCCCTCATTGACCGACAGTATTTTTCTTTTTCTTTTTAGTTTTATTATTATTATTATTATTAATATAATTTTTATTATTATTATTATTATTATTCATGGACAAAATCCATATCTTTCAGGGGTCCAGGTAGTTGACATTTCACTGTAGAAAGTACAGTCAGTACTCATGTATGGCATATCATTCGATCTAATTCATTTCAATTTCATTATTTTATAACAAATTATAATTTTGTTAGTGGGATTTGGACAAGGAGAACTGGCATATTAAGCTGTAAACAATTAATTAGTTCAACTTATGGGGGGCACAGATTGTATTGGGATAGGTGATCATTAGTCCAGTAGTCCGGGTGATTGGAACATTTTTTTTAAATTGTAGTTGGGTAATGAATGTTTGATTTTATGTACATAAGGGAGATAACCTCCTTAATGTGATCTTTCAGAGCCTTGCTATCCAGAATTTATCAGTAATTTCTTCACTCTGTTTTTTTTCCTTTCATAATTTAATCTTGTTTTCTGCTTTAGACCCTGCTCCTGCAAGTACACTCGGATTGGGTGTCGGTGGCGGGGTCCATATCACGAGTTGCAGGGGCATGAGGAAATGTGCATACATCCCAAAAAGTCTGGAGAGGAGATAATGGAAGCTCTGCAGATGATACAAAATCAGGAGGAAGAGAAACGGAAGATGTATAATGACATCTTCAACCTGCTTTCTCTTGAGAAGGTCACCTTTAATGGTAAAATGAAGCTGGAGTTTTATGTCTCTACACATATTAAGTGTTACCCTTTTGCATCTGTTTGTCAGTCATTGCCTTTGTGTTTCATGACCACATCTTTAAGCTTCAGCATTTTAAATTCCCTTAGCAGATTTTCTACCAATGTTGTGTTTTTGTGCCATTCTTGTAGCAGTTTGGCTTTAATACCAACCAGATGGAAAATGTATTTGTGAAATCTCAATAATTACTGGGCCAGTATTGATGAGTTTGTGAAATCTCTATAATTACTGGGCCAGTATTGATGAGTTTGTGAAATCTCATAATTACTGGGCCAGTATTGATGAGCTTGTGAAATCTCATAATTACTGGGCCAGTATTGATGAGTTTGTGAAATCTCATAATTACTGAGCCAGTATTGATGAGTTTGTGAAATCTCCATAATTACTGGGCCAGTATTGATGAGTTTGTGAAATCTCATAATTACTGGGCCAGTATTGATGAGTTTGTGAAATCTCAAAATTACTGGGCCAGTATTGATGAGTTTATGAAATCTCATAATTACTGGGCCAGTATTGATGAGTTTGTAAGGATATAATACATGTGTGGTACCAAAAATTGTTCTTTGGTGGTTTCCTAGCAACCTCAGTAATCTTGATAATAACTTCTGGGCGAATTTTTATCAGACTTTATTGGAATGTTTCTTGAAACTTGTTCCATCAAAGTTGTGTGTTTTTGCTGATGACCCTAGGAACTATTTGGTTTCCATAGCAACTAAGTGGAAAATATGTTGACATGTCACCCATTGCTACTGGTATAGTTTTGATCAAACCATGTAAAATGCTCATTAGATGTGGAACCAAAGTTATGTTTTGGTGACTTCCCTATCAACCTTTCAGCTTGCTTGGCATCTTGGTGGAAAATGTAATTTTGACATCTGCTCGAATACTTCTAGGCAGATTTGCTGAAATATTTCATATGACAATTGTTTTTCCATGGTTGAGCTTATATAGGCCTCTATAGAAACTGTTTGAGTTCTATAGCAATCAAGTGTACAATGTCTTTCAACCAAAACTACCAGGCCAATTGGCACTCTGTTGGAAGACGCTTGACAGAAAACACAAGGAGCATACAGAATGTTTGGAAAAAAGAAAATATAATGCAAAAGCAACACATATTTCTCAAATAGCCTGGAAAAAAGAGAGAATCGGTGTACAGTTACTAACTGTGCACCACCTTTTGTCATTTTACAAGCATTCTGTGTGTCGATTTTGTGTTTTTATTGGGAAGTTTCCAATAGTCTGATTCAGTGTCCTATTAAGTCTGTAGACTAATGTTGACCAGGTAATGATTTCAGGCCTTTTTATTGGGAAGTTTCCAATAGTCTGACTCAGTGTCCTATTAGGTCTTTAGACTAATGTTAACCAGGTAATGATTTCAGGCCTTTTTATTGGGAAGTTTCCAGTAGTCTGACTCGGTGTCCTATTAGGTCTGTAGACTAATGTTAACCAGGTAATGATTTCAGGTCTTTTTATTGGGAAGTTTCCAATAGTCTGACTCGGTGTCCTATTAGGTCTGTAGACTAATGTTAACCAGGTAATGATTTCGGGCCAGTTTGTATGCATCTGTAGACATCACCACATTTTTTACCTCATCTCCAAAATGTCTGAAACAATTGTTATCCAATTTTATAAAATTGTTCCTTTTGAGCCGCTTTGTCAAAGTTGTAGTTTTGCTACCTTCCCTTGCAACTGTTTGGTTCGCATAGCAACCAAAACTAAAAGTAGTTTTGACACATCCTTCAAAACCACTTGGTCATTTTAAAAAAAAAAAAATTGTATAGAATTGTTATTTTGAACATGGTCTACCAAAGTTGTGTTAATGAAGGCTTCACTAGCAACCATTTGGCTTAGTGACTAGGTGGAATAAAGTATTTTTTACATTTCTGAAAAGATAAAACAAATAGGGATTAACTTGGATCAGACTTTAGAGGAATGTTCCTTAGGATGTGTTCTACCAAAGTTTGCTTTTTGGTGGCTTCCCCAGTAACTGTTTAGATTCCATAGTAACCACCTGAACAAAATATATTTTTGGTATCTCCACCAAAACCTCTGGGCTAACTTTTACCAAATTTTGTGGCAATGTTCCTTACGTCATGGTCTGCGAAGCTGTGTTTTTGGTGGCTTCCCAAACAATTGTTTAGGATCCTTACCAACCAGGTGAAAAATGTATTTTTGATATCTCAAAAAGTATTTGGTCAGTTTTGATCATACATTAGGAATGAACCTTATATGTTCTACTAAAGTTTGTTTTGTTGGCTTTGCTAACAAACTTTTACATTCCATATCAGCCAAGATTGAAATTTTGTATGCTGTTTTATGAGACAATTCTTGATCTTTCTTTCAGATCTCCAGTTGAAACCATACAGAACTGATGACTTCCTTACAAAGTTGTTCTACGAGACAAGTCGGTTCTCAGCTTTCAACCAACAGTGGGTCATTAAAGCTAAAGTTCTGCATGATCAGAAAGACCCCACACAATCCATCCAACGCTCACTGGCATATCAGCTAGTATTAAAGGGCAAACTGACCCAGCCAATGAGTGTGTACTTTATTGCCCTTAAAGGACCATATGGGGACACCAGAATCGATCAGGCTATCTACTTCCATGAGTTTACAGCAGACAGCTCAGAAACAGAGCTGCAGGAGTTGCCAATTCTAGATTCAATTGAATGCAATAAACTTTTGGCTGCAAAGACAATCAACTTGAGATTGATTATGTTCCAAGTTCCTGGAAAACAACAGTAATACATTAAACCAGAACATTTCACTTTGCTTGGGCATTAACTTGCCTTTATGTTTTATACTGTGTTTTTTTTCTTCATCATGTCAAATTTTGTGTTCATCTCACTCCAGTTGCTTTATGTATGACAACAAATCAGGTGCTTGCACATACAGCTATGTTTTGTCTCATTTAGCTGTGCATATTAAACAATCATGCCAGTGAATGTTTACACTGAAATAATGGTTGTCATGGGAACAGGATATGGAAAGAAATCTTGTTCAGGCTTTTACTGTAAGGCACCTCTTGCATTTTGGTCAATATGTTTGTTTGAGCTATTGAAAACAGCTTTTTTTGGCATTTAACACTTTCAGTTGGAAAATTTGTTATACAGTTTGAATATGGTAAAAATACTTTCTCGCATTACAAGATCTAGCACAGCTTTTAAGATTTACTGTGTAAAGTTGCCTTTTTTTGAAAAAATATTTGATTAATCTACTTAAAATTTTATTTTTTGTGATGATGATTGTTTCCCACCATTTGGGTGCACCAGTGTTCCACATTAGGGCAACAGTGACACCACATAATGAACATAATATCATATGGTTCTTAGCATTTATATGGGTCATATTTTCTCAACTCTTTTTCAAGGACTTTCAGTTTTTGTCTTTTTACTGTTTTATATATATTCCAGTTTTTAGCTCTACTGATTATAGGCCAGAAGAGCTTATGGGATGGTCTGTTGTCTGTCGTCTGTCCATCCTTCAGCACAAGTTTGTTATCACTACTCCTAAATTACTTGGTGGATGGCCATGAAACTTTACATGGATATTTATTCCGTGGTCTAGTTGGTTCCAAATGAAAATTGTGCAGCTCAAACATTCAATATGGCCACCATGGCAGCCATCTTAAAAATTTTATCGCTACTCCTCCTGAATGGAAAGTCATATTGATATGGGGTTTGCCCCAGAAGACTTCTTAATGTTGGTCCTGAATGAAAAGGGTGCCAATCTGATGTCCAAAATGGTGCCACAGCAGCCATCTTGAAGTTCTTATTGCTACTCCGCCTGAATGGAAAGTCATATTGACATGAGGTTTTCACCAGAAGACTTATTATGATGTCTAGTTGGTTCTAAATGAAAATGGTGCTGATCTGATGTCCAATATGGCCACCACAGTGGCCACCTTGAAATTTTGTTATCACTACTCCTCCTGAAAGAAAATTATTATTCCCATGGGATTTTCGCTAGAATAATTTTGATGGTGTCTAGTTGGTCCTAAATGAAAAGGGTGATGTTTGCACATTCAATATGGCTGCCACAGTGGCCATCTTTAAAATCTTGCTATTGCTACTTCTCCTTAATGGATGATCATATCAACATGGGGTTTTTCTAAATGACTTCCTATAATGTCTAGTTGGTCCTAAGTGAAAATGGTGCTACTCAGACATCCAGTATGGCCACCACAGTGGCCCTCTTTAAAATCTTGTATTATTAGTCCTGAATGAATGGTCATGGCATCATGGGGTTTTCACTGAAAAACTTCTTATGATGTCTAGTTGGTTGTAAATAAAAATGGTGCTGACATGGTTTCCAATATGGCCACTACAATGTCCATCTTGAACATCTTGTTATAGCTACTTCTCCTAGATGGCTAGTCATATCAATATTGTGCTTTCACCAAAAGACTTATGATGATGTGTAGTTGGTCCTAAATGGGAATGATGCTAGTCTGATATCCATTGTGGCCACCATAGCAGCGATCTTGAAAATCTTGTTATTGTTACATTTCAAAAATGAAAAATCATATCAACATGGGGTTTCCACTAGAAGACTTCGTATGTTGTCTAGTTGGTCCTAAATGATGTTTTGTTGGTCCTAAATGAAAATTGTACCAATCTGACATCCACAGTAGCTAATTTGAAAACCTTGTCATTGCTGAAGAATATCAGAGATGGTTTCAACACTCAGCAGTTAAAGGGAAGAAATGGTCTTATCTTGAATTCCTGGAAATTCTTTTCGGCCAGTAAAGCATCAGTACCTTGAGGGGGCTCTTGTTAGGTATGTTTTTGTTATCTAGGCACTATACTGAGACAGTTTTAAAGTGAGGGACATACCTGACTAAAACGAGTAGAAAAATCAAAGACAATTACGGTTTTATCTTGAAAAAAGGGGAAAATAAAGCAGGTGATAAGATCATAAGATAGAGTATGTATATATGTATGTATAGTGTTTAATGGCATGTCAGCACAATCCAGACTGTATATATCTTACATGTGTGCTGATTTCATATGAAATTTATGAAACGGGTCAAACAGTTAACTTAGTTTACATTCACTGCAAGATTATATAACAGTAATGATAAAGTAAACAACATATTTATCCATGTGTACACACACATCCATCCAAATGCAAAAAAGGTAGACTCAGATCAGGTATCACACTCACATTGTGCTGGTAGATAGGTATCGATGCTATTCCCTCAGAATTATAAATAACACAAATCTACTACCACATTATGACAGGACACCTGGCCCTATAGGTATCAATCTTCTGGCACATTATGACAGGACACCTGGCCCTATAGGTATTGATATACTGGCACATTATTGGAGGACACCTGGCCCTATATTTGCAACACTTTTTGGGCTTGAAACTCTAGCTCAAGGTCCAGACATTTTGACATTCTGTAACTTCAGTTAGAATTAAGATAGAATTATGGAAATTTTAGGAACTTCTTAACCTTTGCTCCTCTCCTAGCATGCTGAATTTTTATTATGTAGATGTATCATGTCTGACTTTTTATGCCCCCATCATATCTATGGATGGTACATATAGTGGGGTGATGTCCATTGCTAATTTCATTTCCACTTTACAATTTTTGAAGGACTTCATGGATTGAAATAAAATGTAGTATAAGGCTTTACATTAATAAGACCTAGGTCAGGTCCCATTTTCACTGTTTCAGCAGAATTTTACAGAGTTATGGCCCATGCTTGACTTGGAATGATGCTGTACATTAAGACCTAGGTCATGTCCTATTTTCACTGTTTCAGCAGAATTTTACAGAGTTATGGCCCATGTTTGACTTGGAATGATGCTGTACATTAAGGAGATCTAGGTCAAATTTGATTTTCACCATTTCTGGCGATGTTTTATGGTGTTATTGCCCCTGTTTGACATTAAACTTTGACCATACATTTAATTTCTGGTTAGTAACTTTTAAAAAACTTCATGAATTAAAATCAGATTTGTTCTGAGGCTTTACATTAAAAAGATCTAGGTTAAGTTCACTTTTTACTATTCGATGGCAAAACTTGATGCAGTTGTGGCCCATGTTTGAATTAGAATTTTGCCCCTTTATTTTATTTCACCTGAAAACTTTTGTTGAAGGACATAATGGATAGGAATCAAATCTGGTCTGAGGGATTGCATAAAAAGACTTTGGTCATACTTGTTTTTCACCATTTCCTGAAAAAGCTTTGGCCCCAGTTTGACTTCAGTTTCCACTACATGACTTTTAAAGGACCTAATGGATTGAAACCAACTTTGGTATGAGGCTTTATATTAAAAAAACCTGAGTCAGATTAGATTATTTACTTTGGGGGTTTGGGGGCAAAATATTATAGACTTATGGCCCCTGTCTCACTGAGAACTTTGCACTATAGTTGTATGATATTGTTGGGGGCATCCGTGTCATATGGACACATTTATTGTTGGGCTTTGAGCTTCAGCTTGAGTTTCATGCTTGAAAAGTTTTGAAAATAAGGGATCTGTGACTGTGTTGCTTGAGTTTCCTGCTTGAAAAGTTTTGAAAATAAGGGATCTGTGACTGTGTTGCTTGAGTTTCCTGCTTGAAAAGTTTTGAAAATAAGGGATCTGTGACTGTGTTGCTTGAGTTTCCTGCTTGAAAAGTTTTGAGAATAAGGGACCTGTGTCTGTGCTGCTTGAGTTTCCTGCTTGAAAAGTTTTGAGAATAAGGGACCTGTGTCTGTGCTGCTTGAGTTTCCTGCTTGAAAAGTTTTTAGAAAAAGGGGCCTGTGTCTGTGATGCTTGCAGCTGGGTGTTTTCTATACATGAACAGCTACAACATACATGCATTTATAACTTATATTCCTTTACTAAAAGTTAAGGTGTCCCTTCTTTATGGAGTGTCCAGATATTGAGCACATAACATGTTGTATAGATTTTTTCATTAAAACAAAACGACATTTTTCTTGAATTATGGGAAAGTTTTTTTGCTTGAAAATTTTAATGTACATAAATAACTTTTCATTCAACATTTTTTTTCTGTGTCCATTTATGACAATCCATTTTTTAAACCCCATTAGTAACTTTTAAGGTGTGTCTATGAAGCCTAGATTTTTTAAAATTGTGTTTTCAGATTTATTAAAAGCACTGTAGAAGTAGTCAATTTTTGTTTTAGAAATTGTATGCAATATATTCAGTAGATTCATATATCTATATCCAATCCATGTTAAATGTGTAAATTACCTCTCTAACCTACTGACTTGTCACTAATTGTATAAAAGGAAAACAAAAGACCATTTTACATGGAGACACCTTATAGTGAGTCAACACTCTATTGGTCACACTGATAGATTTAATGAGAATAAAAAAAACTGAAATTTCTGTGTATATCCTCACTGGAAAGAAGTCATAATATGTAGCTACAGCTGTATAAACTATATTCACTTTATGAACATTATTATGTTTGTAAACCACAGGTTAATTATCAGTAATTTATGTGCATTTTCTTTTGTTTCTTTTATGCGTTGATATTATTCCAGAAATTTTAATTTCAGTCAAGGGAAATGACCCATTAAATAAATAAGTTAGTTTTCTGGAATTTTAGATTTTCCAAAACTAATTTGGTCTTGCTATTTAATGGTTAAGAAAAACTGTAATATATCTGTCACTCAGACAAGAACATTCTGTCAATTTACTTCAAAATGAAAAAGATAAATTTGCATTGTTCTATATCATGTGACTGTTTTGTAACAGTTTATCATGTATTGAGATGGGGGGGGGGGGGAATGCTTATTTGTATAGAAAAAGCCATGCCCAACAAATTCTGACTGTCAAGGGAAAAAAAAAAAAAAGTAACCAAGCAAAAGTATTAGCAAATTAAACGGGTATGTAAATAATGTCTGTTTATATTGTACAGCGAGTGATGTAGATTCTTTGCCTTTTATTACTTGTATAGAAAATAATGCATGCTGCCAATAATTGTATGCTGTATGTTAAACAATGAGTTTTTTAGGTAATTTGGTCTGCTAACTCAAGTCTTTCAATTGAAAATTAAAATGCTTATAGTTCAATCAAGGATGAATTATTGACTGGTCAGTATACCAGATATGAGGGAAAAAAAAGCCTTGAGAAATTTTTTTAGTAAAAAAAGATGTATATGTTTGGTCTATATTTGCAGTATTTTTTATGTTTAATATTAGGCACTGCATCTTTATACAGAAATTCTAGTCACTAAAACACTTTGTAGACCAGCATTTTCACTGAGAACTAATTTTTCTGGTGTTAGTAAACTGCTGTAGTATATGTCACAACTTTTTTCTTCATATGGAAATCCAGAGATAAAGATTTGAAGAGCAACCGAGATAAATTTGAACAAATATGTAAAACACACAGAAAGAGATCTCTATGTATATGTAAAACACACTGAAAGAGATCTCTACGTATACGGTATATAAAATGCACTGAAAGAGATCTCTACATATATGTAAAACACACTGAAAGAGATCTCTACATATATGTAAACCACACTGAAAGAGATCTGTACGTATGTCTCTTTATAATGTACAATAATAACATCTTGTAAGAAGAAATCTCCACTGTATCATATGTACAGAAAAGTGCACTGCTAAATATGACTGTACAAATATCTCACCGTGTAATTCAATGTTAGGTCTGTTTTCAATAGCTATACTGGAATTGTTATCTACCTTGGAGAAAACAATATTAGAATAATAGTTGTCCTATATTAATTAACTTAAAATTTCATTGGCTTTTTTAAGCCCTAGAATATTTGTATTAAAACAAAATTAACAGGCACGTTTGAAAATTATTTCTTTATTTATCTTGTATCAGAATTCTTGTAGATTTGTTTTTTTCAATGTCACTAATTTTAATCCAAACATGGGTATTTAGTTCACAATAAAAAGTCAGCTGGATAACAAAATACTGTTTACTTTCAGTTTAAAGAATGGTCAGTAACTGTTTAAGCCTATTGTTTCCTAGTCCAATGTTTTACTACAGAGAATTATGTTCAACAGGTGTCTGTAACACAACTGGACACTCTTCACTACAGTTTTACACGTGTCTGTAACACAACTGGACACTCTTCACTACACTTCTACACATGTCTGTAACACAACTGGACACTCACTACAGTTTTCATAAATCAGATGTTTACAGAAAGTTAAAGATTCTTCATTATGCAATTTTTAGATTGATGTCACTTTTTTGACCTTACACCTGTTTTTTTTCCTATACAATGTTTTATGAATAATTATCTAATGCATGCACATGAACTTTCAATCCTATAATTGCATTCTATATATTTAATACATAGAACTTTTTAGTACATCACATGATAAATTCTCAAGTTCCAATTGGCCAACTACAAGGATTTACTTTAGGACAGTATGCATTTCCCCAGGACTCTGGAATACTTATACCTGTTACTGCAGGCACTATTGCCATTGTCACACACCTATGTTGTATAATGTTTCATGATGTCATATGATGTACTAAATCTATTATTGCCTTCTTCCTTGAGAACTGCCTCCTACAGTGTTGTTTGGTGGGGAATAGTGCCCATGCCTTGGTCTTGGGCACTGTCCTCCTACAGTGTAGTCTTGTGTGGAATAGTGCCCTTGCCTTTGGCTTGGGCACTGTTCTCCTACAGTGTTGTTTGGTGGGGCATAGTGCCATCACCTTTGTCTTGAGAATTGTCTGCCTACAGTGTTGTCTTGTGTGGAATGGTGCCCTCGCCTTTGGCTTGGGCACTATTCCACAAAAGCCAACACTATAGGAGAACCGTTCCATTGGGAGAAGGCAGTAATAGAATAATAATACCCATTGTTGATCACTGTACACAGTGTAGGATAGTTTATATGTTACCTATAGAGTCAAAGTTGTTTCTGCAGTATTTAAAATCAACACAATCATATGGAAACTCTTGATACTGGGATAAGTATAAGAAAAACAATTAGTGCAAAAATAGGTCACTATCACTTTTATTTTATGCAGTAGCTACAGTATGAATTAGTGTGCTCATATATACATAATAGATCTCACAGATTGTTGCTTCGGCAGCTATGCATTTGCCACGTGAATATTCTTATATGAGAAGTACAACATTCAGCAGAGTAGGTTAATTTGACCTTCATTTCACAGTCCAGTGACCTATTTGCCCTCAAAAACTTCATCACACTTAAATTCTTTTAAATATTTTCTGTGATTACATTTTAGTGTAATATTTATGTTGAAATTTGTTTAAAAGATTGTTAGTTTCTCATGATTTTGTTTGAACCAGTATATACTGGTGGTTGTCCTCTACATTTATTTTGTTAACTTTATTCTGGTGTCAGAACAAGAATCTATTTAAAAGAAAACACAAAAAGACATTGTGAGGTAACATGTGGAGGGCAGTGTATTATATGATGACTATTAGCAAGATGGGCTTTGATGTTTGGCTCTTGAAACAGTTTACTCATCTGGAACTCCAAATTTAGAATATTTTATATCAGAGAATATATCCAAATAATTGGTATAGGAACATTCAGTTTTCTTTCAACAGAAGTTAGTTTATATAATTTTTTTTATATATACCATGGTTGGAATTGTTATGTTTACTGCCTTTCTTCCTCACACAGTTACATTTTATTTTCTGTTCTCCTTGTAAAGTTGGTTGGTTTGTACATTTTTTATAAGTTCTGCATACCATTCTAAAATTGGATGGTTTGTACATTTTTTATAAGTTCTACATACCATTCTAAAATTGGTTGGTTTGTACATTTTCTACAAGGTCTACATCTAAAATTGGTTGCTTTGTACATTTTTTTATAAGGTCTACATCTAAAATTGGTTCATTTGTACATTTCTAATAAGGTCTACATTCCATTCTAAAATGGGTTGTTTGTACATTTTTTTATAAGGTCTACATGCCATTCTAATATTGGTTGGTTTGTATATTTTTTTATAAGGTCTACATGCCATTCTAATATTGGTTGGTTTGTATATTTTTGGTTGGGTCTAAATGCCATTGTACAAAAAGTGTATGCTGACACAAAGATCTTGAAAACAATTTCACAAATTTTATTTTGAAAATAATTGTAAAGAATTGACTTATTTAAATCCTGCATATTGTTTAGAATTCAATGATCATGGTTGGGTATTTATCAAAGTGTGAACTTGACTTTATCACTCACAAAGTAAATACAAGTCAGAAGGACTTTATGTGCACTTTGTGAGTGATTAGGCCAAATTTACACTTCAGTCAATTCCCAGCTATCATTATTGATCCTTATAATTCCAATTTTCATCCTTTCTGTCATAAAATCAGTGGATTCCATCAAAAAAATATATGAGTTTAGATAACATGTAGTTTTCTCTCATGAGCCTCTTCACATGGCACCAGAATACCTAGTCCCATCTTCACTAGGCAAGGGTTGTTAATGGGGAACTAAGTAAATAGATGACCCCTGGCTAGAAAAGATAACCTAGTCCATATGGAATCACAACACAAGATTTGAGGAGTGTCACAATGATTTTCATTGACCAAATATGCTTTTCATGTTTTGAATTCATTGTTGTTGTTTTCCACACCTTATGTCAGATGAATGACAACAGCTTATTGATTCTGCAAACTCAGTGTCTTAGCAAAACTGCAGTAATTTGTTAAGGTCTGTCATTTGCTTTGTTTGGTTACATAGTTCAGTGTTGGAGTGCAAGAATGACTGTGATTACTGTGTTTGAACTTCTGATCATGGATTTTATCTCGGGTTGCAAATTTTTATCTAAAGTCAGGGGTGGGGTGGGCTGTAAGGAGTTGATGCAGACAAAGCTAGACATAAAGTACATTGGAAACCAGATTAGTAACCTAGTCTGCAGAAATGACAAAAATGCACACATTTCCAGAGCAGTATTATGTGACCATTTACAGTCAATCACAGAGCAGAAAATGCAGGAAATTCATAAAAAATTGGAATTATTCAGGTACAAAACTAACTTTTATGGGCCTGATTTACTAAAGTTAAAATAATTAGGTAATTTATCCATGTGATTTAAATTTCTTTACTTGGTAATATTTTAACACTTTGGATACATTTAGTGATTCAGTTATTTGAACTACTCCTTTTAACCTTTTGTTGACATTTTTTATTATTTATTTATTTATTCAAACTTCAGAGTGAAAAATTTGAATTTAACGTTTATGCATTCTGTCATAAATATATGCTTTAAATTTTAGATAGATCGGACAAGTAGACAAAAATCAAACATTTGAAACAAGAACACTCATCTGACCAGCTTACTATCTAAACTGACTTTCAACAAATAAACCCCAAAAATAATAATTAAGAAGTCTGGGTGCTGTGCAGACCATGCATAGTATTTTTTTTAAACTAGCAGTTTGTTTGGTATGAAGGCATTCACTGACAGGTGTAGAGCATAATCAGAGTGGATAGGTTTTTGAGGTATGACATTGTATATATGCTTGTGTATGTGTGTTATTTCTGCAAGTGCACTTAAGACCATCTAGCCAAACTAATAAGTAAATTTTTGCACCTCTAGTTTGAAGAATGATGTTATTTTCTTTAATTCCAAAAGATCCAAAAAATCGCTGATTTTCTTTTGTTTGGCTGTAGGGAAATATTGAAATCACTCAGGTATGGAGTTTAATGCTAATAAATATAAAATCTTTACTAAAGAATGCACAAAAATCTTGAATTTATAAATAAATTGTTGTCAGATTGGCTGTAAAATGGATGATGACATGCTTAAACTTAACATTGCTTATGGTGTTCCAGCTAAAATTGAATCTGAAGAGTTTGTTAGCTTTTTTTCTAATTTATTCTTTATAGTAGAAAACAAATATTAGAAATGTAATTCTCAAATTTTGTTTTCTTTTCTTAATGATGACCTTTTGACTAATTACATAAATGACTTTATTTGATTGCACACATTTGTTAGTTTGTAGGGGTTGATCATAGCTGTTTTATGGTATTTCCAGTTGAAATAATTAATTTAATTTTTAATTTGTGCGACCAACTTATCTTTAAATAAAATGAGATACAATTAATATTATTACATAAATTAGGTAATGTTTACCAGCTTAAGTGTCAAGAAAATTGTGTCAAATTGTGCAAAGGGATATTTCCATAAATGCTGTTGAATTAAAAAGGATACGAGATTTTTTATCCACATTAAAAGTATTCATTAAAATTTCACTAAAGATATTACCATGCAATTTCAAAATTTTAAATATTAGAATCAGAAATAGATTTAAATTTAATTTTGAGAAAAAAGATATATTTAGGTAATATTAAGGAAAAGTATAAAATATTTAAAACTTACATTTTTAGTCACCTTTAATTAAGGACATTATATTATTTTTTTCTTAAATCTGGTATTGAAATTCATTAACTAGATAAAAAGGCAAGTCTTAAGAACTCAGGTAAATTTCATTTAAACTGTGTTGTGTTTTGTTTTTTTTTAAATTGCTGTACAACATAGGTAAAACCAGTCACAAATAAAAAATGAAATGCATTTTCTCTATCTGACAATTCTGTTGAAAATTAACTATAGTATGGTTGCTAAATAACTTTTTTTAATATATCTTTACTTTCTGACCATGATAACGCTATCTGGGCATAAGTGTGGTATATATTTAATCCCTTCACTCAAATAACTATAGTACTTGAATCATATTTTACACGGGTTAATAGGCCATATCTGCACATATAGTCTGTATATTGGACCATTGCATAAACGTTGTTAATCTGTTTCACCACTCCTTGGATCATTGCCACAAATGCTGAACTTTGTTATATTTTCATCATTGATACACTTTTCATATATACACCTAGTATCCAATCACCCTTTTTGGCTTCGAGAAATTTCATTCCCTCCATGCATATGGCAATGTGTTGATTCTCTTTTACCAAATAGAGTTTGTAATACTAATAATATGTCAAACTTTATGGTCTTACTAAAGTTAGTAAGTCAATATTGATTTAAGGGCCTTCCATGTAAATTTTTATATATCAAAGGAGGCAACTAAAATTTTGGTTTAATTAGACTTGGCAGTAATTATCTCCCAAGGATATTGTTTTCAGTATGTACTTGAAGCAATATTAGAACATGCTTTGAAAAGGTAATCACCACAATAATTCAGAGAATAATGTTTCAGATGTTAATATAAATTTTCTTGTGATATATAAAGAAAATAAATGTAGAAAATATTATAAAGGTTATTTAGAACCATATCTTAACAATAGTAAAAAGGATAATGAATAACAATATCTCTAGAGTTATCTTCTTCCAAGCTTATCTTGTATATTCTAGTATCACTTCAGCATTCCAATCCATAAATATTCTTGTATAATTTAGTATCACTTCAGTGCTCCAATCCATAAATATTCTTAATACTTTTTAAATTTGTGGGCACCTTGGCAGAAAATCACAGTGAGTTGCTGCTAGATTTATTTGTAATAAATACTTTGTCTCCTGTCAGTTTTGTTCACAGTAATATGATGACTTATTTTCCAATACACATTTAATTTTTTTTCTTTATTGAACAAGTAAAACAAGACTTTCTTCAAAAGACCTTTGTGCAATTCGTTTTAATCTACTTTCATTTTGCAGTGTAATTTGCAATAGCTAAGAAAAATTCTGGTTAAATTTCTTTAATCATTACCGGTAAAATAGTTATGAAATTTATAATATGACATGCATCGGGTACTACAAATTTTACATGCATAGGAAAAATCTATAATTGTCTAATAATTCAAATTTATGAACAAAAAATCACAGTGGTGACCAAAGAGATTTTATTTTTAAAAATCCTAACTTTTATTCACATTTAATAAATAAAAACTGCATGTAAAGGAATCGCTAAGAAAATTGGTACAGGTAGCACTAAAAACTGTAGTTACCTATTATTTTCATGGTCTTTTGGCTGTAGTTAATTTAATCGTTAACTGATATATTTTGACTGTAATTAATTTAATCATTAACTGAGACATTTTGGCTGTTAATTCATTTGGTCTTTAACAGATATTTTGGCTATAATTCATTTAATCTGTAACTATGATATTTTGGCTGATATTCGTTTGGTCATTAACCAAGATATTTTGCCTGTAATTCATTTGGTCTGTAACCGAGATATTTTGGCTGTAATGCATTTAATCTTTAACTGAGACATTTTGACTGTGATTCATTTGGTCTTTAATTGTGCTATTTTGGCTGTCATCCATTTAGTCTTTAAGTGAGATATTTTGGCTGTAATTCATTTGGTCTTTAACTGAAATATTTTGGCTGTAATTCACTTTTAATCATTAATTGAGACACTTTAAGAAGAAAATTGAGCAGTAGATAACACATATTCAAAAAAAGTGGTCAGTTGGATGATGTAAAGTTAGATCATGAAAAAATGTGCACTTTGGCATCATTCATTTCCCACAACCATGATGAAATATCCATATAACGCAGAAAAATCTGTACGTGTTGTCAGTTTGTGAATACAGTTTTTGTTTGCCAATGATCCGCACTGATTTTCTTGGACCTTGTTTTGTAACATATTTACAATTTTGTGAAGATATAGAGTACAGAATTGTATTTGCAGATATTAAAACTGGACACTTGCACAAGTCCTTTAATATTTCATAGCGTTGGGTATAGATCAGTGTTTTGATTGGCATGAAAAATTAAATAGTGTATGGTAAGCTCCTTGCTTGCTTTATATTTTTTTCCTGAGCAACCTATACTGGACAAGCCATTTACCTGAAATTGTAGGGTTCATTCTTGTCAAAAGAAATCAGCAGTTGTACATGTGTTTCAAAAATATCGATCTAAACAAATGTATGGTGGACATTTCTACATGAAAAGTGCATGCAATAAAAGGAACGAGGATATTGTAAAAACAATTCTATCAAAAAGGTTGAAAATTAATGTGAAAATCTAGTGTTATTTTGGATATCTAATGCAACTTTGGCACCAAGACAGGAAGAATGTAAATCATATGGGGGTCTTTTGGAATGCACCTTAAAAGATGGGCAGTTAACTCCGTATCTTCAATATACTTAAGGTAGTCTGCACAATTAAACTTCTTTTTCCCCGATTATAATAGCGTGCGAGTTGTTTGCTCAAATGCCTGACCTCCAAAACCGATCACAATGTTGGGGAAATTTTGAGTCACATGTAAGTTAGAAATGTATCAAATCATATTGATGAAGAATAAAAGTAATTTGTTACTTAATATTTGTATACCAAAATTAATGAAAGTAATTTATTACTTATTATTTGTATACCAAAATTAATAAAAGTAATTTATTACTTATTATTTGTATACCAAAATTAATGAATGGTTTGCATAGCACCTTCAGACCCAACGTTAGCCTCAAAATTTTGGACATGGGTCATGTGACCTTCAGGGTAAGAGTATTGACCAGGTCAGTTTTTAGTCTCGTATTGTCTGTGGCAATTACAGTATATCCATTTTTGTCATCCAGAATTACCTAATCCACACAACTATTCTTCAGGCTACAATTTAACAGTAATTTAGCATAATTTAACAAGATATAAACTGGTACTTTATCTATAGTATTAGATATGTTAAAGATGCAAAAAACATGTAATTGAATTCATTTTTAAGAAGCACATTCCAAAGTAGATCATCTGTTGTAATTATCTTTTTTGAAAAAGACAAAAGAGTCGAATTATAAACTATCTTTCATACAAAAAGACAAAAGAGTAGAATTTTCAACTATCTTTCATACAAAAAGTCCAAACAGTCGAATTATAAACTATCTTTCATACAAAAAGACAAAAGAGTAGAATTATAAACTATCTTTCATACAAAAAGACAAAAGAGTCGAATTATAAACTATCCACAAAATAGTCGAATTATAAACTATCTTTCATACAAAAAGGCCAAACAGTAGAATTAGACGTCTATGAAAGTAGCACAACCATTTGCCTGTGGTACTCGGATTATATGCACATACCTCTGTTCCAAATGTGAAATTCAATACAGGGCAGATTAATAAAGAAATTAGTATTAGGAGCTTGCCACTTCATCCAATTTCACAGGGTGCTGGGGAAGAGGTTGATTTGGAGTGAGCTCCTTTGAATAGAGCCAAATTGATAAAAACTAGTGCCAGGACAATATTTGTCACACCCTGTTCCACATGGGGGTGCCCAGGTGGTGGAGTTGGCATGGCAGCCCAGGCACATGGACAAATATGCCCATTGTTGAGAAACACTGATGAAATAAACATTTCAAATCATGGAGGTTTTCAGAGTGTAAGACATGCATGATGAGAAACCAAGGCAATTATTGTGCTTTGAAACAACACTTTCTATACATAAGTTATAAGTTGATATTTGGCCCCAAACCAAATGTTCAAACTTTGGTTTTAATCTGAACCCTGGTTTATAAGATATAAAACGTTTCAAAATACAATACTTTATGTATGAATATAAAATTTAATTTCAGATACTCTTTTGAAATATTTTTATAAAATTTTTCAATATCTTTGATAATGCTCAATACTTTCAGATTTTTTGTTTTAAGTATCTAGTTTTACTTTATTAATTTTCTTTAAGGAAACTGTTATTTTAAAATTTCATCTTTTTTACTCTGAAGGTTTGAGGTGATTAATTAATTTGTGTTTTTTTTAAATATTTATTGTCATTCATTTTCAATTTTTTTAAAATTTCATTTTGTTGTGCTTGTTAATGCCTAATGTAATTTAAGAGATATACAAATTTAATTACAACTTCTTCCATGTCAGAAGGAAACAATGGATATAGAATTGGAATACCAACAAGACAAATTAAAGTACCTTACACATCGTAAATTGGCATCGTTAATGAGAGGGTACAACTACCATTATTATGTATATTCCCTTTTTGATCTCTTCTATCTTTCCCACTGTAACATTTAAGCCCAAATGATAAACTCACTCAGAATCTACAAATAGGTAGTGGGATATTAAGTTTAAGCCCCATTTAACTTGTACATTTTAGAGTTAATACACTAATTACACACCATTTAACTTGTACAGCTTGGAGTTAATACACTTATTACACAACATTTAACTTGTACATCTTGGAGTTAATACACTAATTACACACCATTTAACTTGTACAGCTTGGAGTTAATACACTTATTACACAACATTTAACTTGTACATCTTGGAGTTAATACACTAATTACACACCATTTAACTTGTACAGCTTGGAGTTAATACACTTATTACACACCATTTAACTTGTACATCTTGGAGTTAATACACTTATTACACACCATTTAACTTGCACTTCTTGGAGTTCATACACTTATTACACACCATTTAATTTGTACATTTTGGAGTTAATACACTTATTACACACCATTTAACTTCCACATCTTGGAGTTAATACACTTGTTTAACACCATTTAACTTGTACATCTTGAAGTTAAAACACGAATTACACACTATTTAAGTATAGACATTGAAGCCCAGTGTAAGTCACTCCTAACCTTTATGCAGTTTAGCATTAATATGATAATCGCAAACTCTTTTAACCTATATAACCTATTATTGGTATCCCAATGAAATACTCCACAACTTTTACGCTAAGCAAGAATTGATATATTGGTAGAAATCTACTTAGTCATCTCTCCATGCTATTGACATCAAATTCTTAAAATCAAACTGTTGTTTTTTTTATTACTATTAAATTATTATTATTATTATTATTATTATTATTATTATTATATATATCACAATCATACTTATCCAAATTAGAATGCTTTTAATAGAACTGTCTTTATATTTGTATTTAGGATGCAGAACATCACTCCACATCACTCTGCTTTATCCCTTTTATTTTCATTTAAATAACTGACCCTTCAAAACGTAAATAATTAAAATTAAAATTAAATTCCTACTTATGTTTCCAATATCTGCACGAGTTCAACTTGAAAGCTTTACCTGTCCTGTCATACATGACATTTTATTTACAACTTGAAGCATCATTTGTCTTGTATAAAAAGTAAACAGACCTGGTAATCTTTTACATCTGAGTACATGGAACAAAAAATCCCAACTCATTCATCTCTATATTTCCTACTACTGTCAACAGAAATACCAACTCGATCCTCACTTTATTTCCAACTATGGTCAATGGGAATCGCAACTCAATCATCCCTTTATTTCAAACTATGGTCAATGGGAATCCCAATTCAATCATCCCTTTATTTCAAACTATGGTCAATGGGAATCCCAATTCGATCATCCCTTTATTTCAAACTATGGTCAATGGGAATCCCAATTCAATCATCCCTTTATTTCAAACTATGGTAAGTGGGAATCCGAATTCGATCATCCCTTTATTTCAAACTATGGTCAATGGAAATCCCATCTTGATCATCTCTATATTACCAATTACTGTAAATTCATTTATTTTGGAATGTATGAATTTTCATGGTTTTATGAAAAAGTACATTTTTTACAGTTCTTAAATTCATGGATTTGGGAATTAGTTCTTTTGTTTCCACAGTTGAACGACTACATTACTGTTCATTGGGTCTTGTGGTTGCTACAAACCATGAAATCCATGAAAATTGGTACCCCATGAAAATAGTAAATTCACCACTAATAAATTCCTGCATAATACTGTAAAATCTGGATAATCAGATATCGACAGTGCAATGAATAACACTACACTGCATATATGTATCAGTTTTTTTATGTTAACTTGTTATTGACAAGATATCACATGTGAAATAAAGATGACTGATCAAGGAAAGAAAAGATGGAAAGAAGGAAAGACAGTAACAAAATATGATAATTGAAATATATAAATAGATTTGATAATAAAGAAAACATAAATGTCAGAAAAGAAATTTTACATCATAGACTTTGCCCGTTTGTTTTTTTAACTTTTACGAACGTTTATGCTTTTTGTTTGCTCAAAAATACCCAATTTTCCATATATGCTGATTATCCAGATTTGACTGTAATTTGTTGTTATTTTAGTAAAAAAAAATCACACTAAAACAATTTCATTCACCACTAGTGTGAAGAGGAACACAATCAGGAAATGTGTGGAATATCTTCAGCACTGCAGTTTAACATGTATCAGTGACTAACAACTGGAAATGTGAAAAATTGTGTCAGCCATATTTTTGTACAATGTGCAATAAAAGTTACTAACAGGGGGGGGGACTTATTTATTAATGTTAAAAAGGATACAAAGTGGTAAAACATACAGTAAATCAGCTTGCCAAGAAGGTGGTAAACTGACAGCACACCAACTTGCATAGAAGATATTAAAACTGATTGTGCAACAACTTGCATACATGATATTAAAACCGATAGTGCAACAACTTGACTTGAAGGTGGTAAAACAGGGCACCAACTTGATTAGAAGGTCATTACAATTGGTGGTACACCTGCTTACAAGGTGGTGAAACTGATAATGCACCAACTCGCTTAGAAGGTGGTGAAACTTATGTTGCACCAACTTGCCTTGAAGCTGGTAAAACTGAGGATGCAACAACTTGCTTATAAGGTGGTAAAACTGACAGTTGACTAACTTGCCTGGTAAAACCAGCTATGCACCAGTTTGCCGGTAAGATGGATATTTGCAACTG
The DNA here is from genome assembly GCA_029931535.1 of Margaritifera margaritifera. NCBI lineage: Eukaryota > Metazoa > Mollusca > Bivalvia > Unionida > Margaritiferidae > Margaritifera > Margaritifera margaritifera. The sequence goes on along the minus strand of JAQPZY010001666.1, from coordinate 7,658,663 downwards.
ATTTGGGAAATTCTGTTTGTGTAAACAATGTTTTGAAGGGTTTTCCGATTACATTTTTAACTTAACACTGGCTATGGCAAAAGATTGGAAATAACCGGTCTATACATCCATTTGTTTTTTATTATTCAGGAGGCAATTTTAAAAATACTTGATCGGCATTGATAATTTGAAGTAAATGAGTCTGGAAAAAAAAATCTTTTCCTTTATAGAAAATGTAGCTAGTTATATAAAAGTTTCCTTTCCCAAAAATGAAGACAGATCATCCAAGTTGGTTGAGTATAGGAACTGTTGCTCCAGAGATGATATTTATTTGCTACAATCAAATCCATCGTGCATTATGTGTTAATCTGAGTCATTTTTTTTGTATGTCATAAAACTTAATCTGCATATTCAAACTGTTTTTTTCTTTTGTGGTAGAACTTTAGTTGTTATGGTCAAGATGTCTGTACATTTTATGAAATCAGTAAGCTTTGATGTGGAACTAATATTTGATACAAACTCAACAACATTATGAACCAAGCCCCAGTTTTACTAAAATTCTCAATAAACTTACTCAAATTGAGATTTTTAATTATCATGCTGATGTTATTTCTGACAATAATGGGATTTTTGTTAGAGGTAGATACAAGAGATGAAAAATAACTCCTTAGTTTTAAAATTGTACACCTGGGAGTCCTTTTTTCTTTTTGAAATTCCTTAGATTTGAGGAATTTCTCACTAATTTTAGGAAAATGCAGGACATTATGACTGTATTTTAATACTTACAGTAATTCTTGCCAAATGTTCAGTGAAAAACTTGTAATTCCATAACAAGCTATAAAAATATATATTGAACAATCAGTAGATTTTAGAGGTCAGTGAAACCGGGGCCAGACCAAGCTTGTTAAACTGGTTACACGAGAGGTGGTTTACTGCTATTGGGTGTGGTTAATTACACTACAGTTGAGAAAATTGAGAGTGGTTTTATTTTGACTTTAGAATACTTTGTGGGTGACTTTGAGGTTAGTGATCAACATGGATAACCAAATCAACAAGTAATTCTATACACTTTCCAAAAATTTAAGTATCAAGAACGAATTTTGTTATTGAACAAAATATAAGCAATAGTGATGTAAATTTTGATGTTAATTGAATATATCCTTTATTAAGTTTTACACTTACTAACAAAGCAGTTTCACTAACTGAAGACCAAACTACACGTGAATAGAATGAACACATTCAAAATACGTGAATATACTTGTTTTAAATTGTATCGATTGTACAGGGATACAATTTACTGAGTTTATAGCAACATTTAACTGTATCCAAGCACATTTAACTGTATCCAAGCACATTTAACTGTATCCAACCATTTCTTGTATTACCCACCTGTGAGCTTACTTTAGATGAAGACAGTAACTTGTCATTAAAGTAGTTCAAAATTTTTAGCTGAAGCTAATCACTGCCAACTCATACATACACAGTGACTGTGACTAGCTTGTTTAGCTCAAGTCCAAATTTAGGGTATAACCATGGTAACCCCTACAAGTCATCATCATCATCCTGTCACAGAAAATGGGAGAATAGACTAAGAGTCCAAACTCTTGGACAGGAATTTCTCTCATTCAGCACGGATAACTTGGAAATGTTATGGCAATAATATAGAACATTTGTGAGCTTGCCGTTCCAATGTACATGTGAATCTAATACTGTTTATATCTTTATGTAGTTTTCTTTTAATTAAGGTAGATTTGTCTTCATAGCCTGTATCCATTGTTACAGCCAATCATCAAGTAATAAATCTGAACTTTTGTGTTACAATGATGTGTAAAGCCAATAAACTTTAAAGGAAAAGAAATGGAATTCATTACTTCTTTAGATTCTTCATATAACATAAGTAAGTGAAGGAATAGTACAATCCTGTTTTTTTAGCTCACCTGGCTGTAAGACCAAGTGAGCTTATGGTGTGGCCCATCATCTATTGCGTGTCATCTACAATTGTTATTTTCTGCCTCTCAGTTTCAACTAAATGGCACAGAGCATCCCAACTGAAAGGCATTTCAAGTTTTTACAAATTACACTGATCTGGCATCAAATATGGCCACCATTATGAAAAATACGGTAGAAAAAAAAACTTTACTTGACTTCTTAAAAAAAAATGCTCAGCAGAATTGAACCAAATTTGACAGAAAGCATATAGGTGTAAAGAGCTGGAAAGTTGTCAAGTTTCATTGTCTTGTCTCAAAGGACTTTAGAAGAAAAGTACAGAAAAGCAGTTTTAAAAATTGTGTGACCTTGACCTTGAAGATAAAAGTATACCAAGCTTCATCCATTTATCATAAACAGCTCTCAAGTTATAAAGCAAAATGGCAAATAAGACTGAAAACTAAAATATTGATATGTGACCGTGACCCTGAAGATCAGACCCTGTGTGTTGTGGGACACCCCTTTTAGTGATGATATATAGTTCTTCCAAGTTTCATCCCTTCATTTCAAAAGGCACTAAAATTATAAAGTGGAAGGGAAGGTAAGATGGAAGACTTAAACTATTGAGCCATAACCTTGAACTTGGTACTTGGCATACCTTCAGTGATGATGCATAAGTTTACAAAATTACATACTGTAAATCTGTAATGTCTATATTTTTCATATGTTAAGAACCTGCTAAAATCTATACTCCTATTTGACTTGCATTCATCTTTTAACAAATTTTCAGCAACACTGGTTACAAATGAGGTTTCAGCCAATATATTCTCACAGAATTTTAAGATTTCTCATTTACTTCAGTCTATTCAGGAATTTCCAAATATGCAAATAGTCTAACAGAATGGTAGAAAACAAATGAACGTATATACAGTGGCAACAACTATGAGCTATTTATGTCAATGAATACATGATTTCACCTCAAAATTATAATTTTAAGGTATGATTTGTTTCAAGATAGATTGGTAGCGATGCACACATATGAAAGTATATAGGTGGTGGAAAACTTAAAATATTGAGCAGTGACCTTGACCATGAAGCTTGTACCCCCAATATGGCATATGACACACCCTCTAATAATGATGTATAATTATACCAGGTTTCATTTCTTAATCACAAACAACTTTAAAGTTATAGAGTGGTAACAAATGTGTGATGGATCGATAGATGGACTAAATTTGACAGAAAGCATTCTAGAATGAAAGCTTTTTTAATTTGTAAAAAATGATGCTGATCTGCTACTAAATATAGACACAATTACTAAATATAGAAAACCTTTAAACAACTTTTTCTAAAAAAAAAATGCTGAACAGAAATTGACTAAATTTGAAAAGAAAAAAAAAACATGGTTCAAAAGCTTTTCAGTTTTGTACAAATGATGCCGTTCCATTATTCAGTATAGCCATTGTGACTAAAAACAGATTGTTAAAGGACTTCATCTCAAAAACAGATAAGAGAAATTGACCAAATTTCACAGAAAGCATCCTGGCATAATGCCTTTCAAATCTGCGCAAATGATGCTGGCCTGCCTTGATATGGCTGCCATTACCAAAAAATACAAAATCTTAATATGTCAGAAAGCATCAAATGAGGGATAATTAAAAAGTTCAGAATATTAGTGCACTGTACAACAAAGTTTTTAATTAGTGAACAGTACATCAGTGCATCCCTTCGAAGAATTCCTTATGCACCTCTACACACTTTCTCAGGCTGATTAGCCAATTATTAAATACCATTATGTATTCACTTTTTGATACGTTGTTCATACACTGCAAAACTGCATTTCAAATCATCTGCCCCTTAACAAATCTTTGATAACAGGATTCAGCCAAAAATCGCTTGGAGCCGTATCAAGGCTGTAAAAAGGATGTGGCAAAGTTTGGATGCCGTGTTCCTTCAGGAAGCCTGTCATGATGACAGATTTATGTGCTGGTGCACTGTCATAGAGTATATGGATAACTCAGGTGGTTGGGTAGTGTTTGACAACTTTTGGCAACACTTGGGAGGCATACAAATATCCAGTTACACTAGCAGAGTCTAGCACAGGTACCTGGATGACGGTTCCTTTTGCATTGAAAAATAATGCATATAAAACTCTCTTGACAGTCCATGTCAAGCGATTTATTGTCTCTGCTCATTTTCTCTGATCCAAACTTTATTATTTTCTCTTGAGTCAGGTTCAGAAACAGTAAATCCACCTTTCATCACCTGTTACAATCTCATTCAAACATCTCTGGTCCGTCTTTTAATATTTGGCAAGTAGCTGTTTGGCGATTTCAACCGAAGTCGTGTTTGATCAGCCATCAACAAATGTGGGACCCATCCTGCACAAACCTTTCTGAGCTTCATATGATTCTTCAATATATTAAAAACCGCTGACAAATTAATGCCCATGATAATAGAAATATTTTCCACTGTGTATTGAGCATCTTCATCAATTGCCCCCTTCACTTCCTGCTTACCAATTGCAGACAACAGTCTTCCAGAAGGTGGGACATCTTCCATGGATTCATGACCATCTTTAAAACAATGAAACCACCTCAAAATTGAAGGACATGACTGAGAATTACATCTGTAAACTTTATCTAAGTTGGCCCTAATATCAGTCAGAGAGTACCCTAAGTGTGCCTGGATTTTACAGTAAGCTCTTTCCACAGTAGCAGAATTGTTCCCCTTCTCTGACATCTTTAGGTCACTGTCGTTTACCTGTTACATCACATGCATAGAAACAAAAGTAATAAAAAATATTCAGAACTTTTCCAATACCCCTCATACTAACACAGAATTGGCCAATTCCCCTTCCATTTTGCTTTAGGCACATGTCAGCCAGGTGGGTAATCTTAAGCCCATTTGGGCCTCTTGTTTAATCTTTTCATGTAGAACATTTTTTTAAAATTATGCTGAGAACCATATTTTGAAGTTGTATCCTGATTAACTTTACAAAGAGTTTTGGTATCTTTAAACAAGCAAATTAAATTTGAGATTGGGAGTTTTGTGACCAACATGAACATTTGACAAATTTGTGACTGGGAGTTTTGTGACCAACATGTACATTTGACAAATTTATGATAACACTGCAGGAGTTGATTCAGGAGAAGATAACTCAGCATAAGAACATATAAAGTCAATTACATTCCATCCGATTTTATTGAATTTACACTCAGATTGAGAGTTACCTTAATCAAGCAAGATTAAAATAAACTTAAACTTTTTGTTCCATTCTATAATCAAGCAAGATTAAAATAAACTTAAACTTTTTGTTCCATTCTATAATCAAGCAAGATTCAAATAAACTTAAACTTTTTGTTCCATTCTATAATCAAGCAAGATTCAAATAAACTGAAACGTTTTGTTTTGTTCAATTCGAGTTCCATTCTATAATCAAGCAAGATTCAAATAAACTGAAACGTTTTGTTTTGTTTAATTCGAGTTCCATTCTATAATCAAGCAAGATTCAAATAAACTGAACTTCTTATATTGTTTAATTCGAGTTCCATTCTATAATCAAGCAAGATTCAAATAAACTTAAACTTTTTGTTTTGTTTAATTCGAGTTCCATTCTATAATCAAGCAAGATTCAAATAAACTTAAACTTCTTCTTTTGTTTAATTCGAGTTCCATTATATAAACAAGCAAGATTCAAATAAACTTAAACTTTTTGTTCCATTCTATAATCAAGCAAGATTCAAATAAACTTAAACTTCTTATTTTGTTTAATTCGAGTTCCATTCTATAATCAAGCAAGATTCAAATAAACTGAAACGTTTTGTTTTGTTTAATTCGAGTTCCATTCTATAATCAAGCAAGATTCAAATAAACTGAAACGTTTTGTTTTGTTCAATTCGAGTTCCATTCTATAATCAAGCAAGATTCAAATAAACTGAAACGTTTTGTTTTGTTTAATTCGAGTTCCATTCTATAATCAAGCAAGATTCAAATAAACTGAAACGTTTTGTTTTGTTTAATTCGAGTTCCATTCTATAATCAAGCAAGATTCAAATAAACTGAAACGTTTTGTTTTGTTTAATTCGAGTTTCATTCTATAATCAAGCAAGATTCAAATAAACTTAAACTTCTTATTTTGTTTAATTCGAGTTTCATTCTATAATCAAGCAAGATTCAAATAAACTGAAACGTTTTGTTTTGTTTAATTCGAGTTTCATTCTATAATCAAACAAGATTCAAATAAACTGAAATGTTTTGTTTTGTTTAATTCGAGTTCCATTCTATAATCAAGCAAGATTCAAATAAACTGAAACGTTTTGTTTTGTTTAATTCGAGTTCCATTCTATAATCAAGCAAGATTCAAATAAACTGAAACGTTTTGTTTTGTTCAATTCGAGTTCCATTCTATAATCAAGCAAGATTCAAATAAATTGAAACGTTTTGTCTTGTTCAATTCGAGTTCCATTCTATAATCAAGCAAGATTCAAATAAACTGAAACGTTTTGTTTTGTTTAATTCGAGTTCCATTCTATAATCAAGCAAGATTCAAATAAACTGAAACGTTTTGTTTTGTTTAATTCGAGTTCCATTCTATAATCAAGCAAGATTCAAATAAACTGAAACGTTTTGTTTTGTTTAATTCGAGTTCCATTCTATAATCAAGCAAGATTCAAATAAACTTAAACTTCTTTTTTTGTTTAATTCGAGTTTCATTCTATAATCAAGCAAGATTCAAATAAACTGAAACTTCTTGTTTTGTTTAATTCGAGTTTCATTCTATAATCAAGCAAGATTCAAATAAACTGAAACGTTTTGTTTTGTTTAATTCGAGTTCCATTCTATAATCAAGCAAGATTCAAATAAACTGAAACGTTTTGTTTTGTTTAATTCGAGTTTCATTCTATAATCAAGCAAGATTCAAATAAACTGAAACTTCTTGTTTTGTTTAATTCGAGTTTCATTCTATAATCAAGCAAGATTCAAATAAACTGAAACGTTTTGTTTTGTTTAATTCGAGTTTCATTCTATAATCAAGCAAGATTCAAATAAACTTAAAACTTCTTATTTTGTTTAATTCGAGTTTCATTCTATAATCAAGCAAGATTCAAATAAACTTAAACTTCTTATTTTGTTCAATTCGAGTTCCATTCTATAATCAAGCAAGATTCAAATAAACTGAAATGTTTTGTTTTGTTCAATTCGAGTTCCATTCTATAATCAAGCAAAATTCAAATAAACTTAAACTTCTTATTTTGTTTAATTCGAGTTCCATTCTATAATCAAGCAAGATTCAAATAAACTGAAACTTTTTATTTTGTTTAATTTTAGTTCCATTCTATAATTAAGTTTGACCCCAGCTGCACGAAACAAAAATATAATTCAAAACCCGGATGCATCAAACACGAATGCAATCCGTGGTACAGTACACTGGCTGCAACAATAGGGTATAACAATACATCCTCCTAAAAGGGAGATAACTACTGTCACCACCCAATAAGCGGCTGCACCAGCGGCAAGGGGTATATAAACTCCACACCGACAAGATACGGTGATCAGTTGAAAAAATAAATCAACAAGACCAATTTTTCTGATGAGTTACAAAGATAACAAAACCGGTCAGGGACCAGGGGTGACTAGACCACCCGATCAGAAACTTTGAAACTTATGATCACGAGAATGACTTTTATGAAGTGAAAAACAAGAATGTAACATGTGTAATTGATTCCAAAATGTTCAGGAATTTCATAATTTTACTTTATTTCATTTGAACTGCCTTTTCCTTAGCATTGTCAAACGTGACAGTCTTCATGGAAGTAAAATAGTTTTCAATTTGTTGCCATATTGGGCTTATTTATTACCACACATGAAAAGTATCACTTTTTAGACCAGTAGAAAGCATTGACATTGCTAGTCCTCTGCCTCAGTACTGTGGGTACTCTGATTAACAACTGTAATACATATACTGCAATACTTTATGTGTATGAGTGTGTATAATTTAATGAATCTGAACATTGTTTTTGTATGTATTTTCAAGTGTGACCTCAAAACCAAACTCATTATCTAAGAACTAACCTGTAATGGTAATAAGCAGCTCTGATTGTTTTATTAATATAAAGGCAGAACTTTTAATTGCTTAATATAGAGGCAGAGTCTTTAATTGATTAATATAGAAGCAGAATCTTTAATTGATTGATTAAAACAGAGGCAGAACCTTTAATTGATTGATTAATACAGAGGCAGAACCTTATTGTTGATTAATATAAAGACAGAACCTTTAATTGGTTATTATTCCGGCAGAAATTTTAATTGATTGATTAATACAGAGGCAGAACCTTTAATTGATTAATACAGAGGCAGAACCTTTAATTGATTGATTAATACCGAGGCAGAACCTTTAACTGATTGATAAATATAGAGGCAGAGGCTTTAACTGATTGATTAATTGACTGTATTATAATCAATCCTATCAAAACTCAGCAAAAACATTTAAAAAAAAACTTTTATAAGTGAACAGTCAAATATTTGATGGAAAGCTATATCATACTTGCTGCAGAGATTGCCACAATTTATTCATATCAACTTTGTTTTCCATTTACATGGCAGTATGGCACAGTAACCTAAAGTGTTACATTCTAAATGTTTAGGTGTGAAACTAAAAATGCTTAAAATGTACATGCTCAGCTATACAGCTGCCTTTGTAAAAGTAACAGGTATGTCTCATATACCTTTGTAAAAGTAACAGGTATGTCTCATATACCTTTGTAAAAGTAACAGGTACGTCTCGTATACCTTTGTAAAAATAACAGGTATGTCTCATATACCTTTGTAAAAGTAACAGGTATTTCTCATATACCTTTGCATTCACAATCAAAGAACTGTAAAAGTAAACTACCAGTATACATTTTACTCTGATCTGACAATTAATCATCATTATGTATCCACTAGAGTGTCGATTTAAAATTCTCCACAACTGTAGTACACATACAAATTCGTGTTTCATTTCATTAACATATTTTTCATTTATTTTCAATAAGATACATCATCACATTCCTCATCTGAGTAACTGCACAAAACAAGATTTAAAAAAAAAGTGTGTACCCAGCTTTGTTCCATGGGTCATATGTACCAAACTCCATTTGTAACTATATTGTTGTAATCATGTTACACATATTGCACACATTTGCAATATGTATTGCTTACAGTGATGTATCAGTTATTACAATGTATACAACAGTGACACTGCAGGCTTTCTTCCAGTCCCTTAAATATATGTATATCTTCTCTGTTACAGTGATGTTTGATTCACAATATAAATTTCTGTCACTTAAATATTATTATACCAGGAGTTTACTATATGCATACATATAATACCTTATAAAGGGGTATTTTTTAGCCGAGATAAAATTTAGTGATTTTGTCCAGAAAGGCATATACATGGATTAAATTTTGTTCCAATATATTTTAGTGATTGCAGATATAAGGAGGTTATAATACTGAACATGATAAATTTTGATGGGATTTATTTTCATGAATTATCATTTTGAGACAGATAAAGTGTTAAAACTTTGTCCACTGCTAAAAATAGCATCAATATGTTATGACAGAACAGTTCATTAACTTAAAACAATATCAAAAAGATAACAGATTATCCCGAGGCAGAAATATCTGCTTTAATAATAACAATGTTTGGTCTGTAAGACATCTCTTACATTAAGAAAGCATTTATGATGTACACAAGATGTGACGTTTTTTCTCTACAAGGCCATGGAAAACAAGAAATTTCCAATAACCAAGGCATAATGGAGTAAATCCACCCTTTGCATCCCTGCAAACTCTCCACTGGACCCTATAACTAATCCAGAAATAATGTATACAATACAGGCAGCTACACCGAACAAATTCATGTTCATCAAACAAGATGCAAGAATTGATAAAATAGCAAGTCCGCTGGCAGCTTGTGTTAGGTCTTCTCGGTTTTTGGTTGGCAAGAATGCTGCTGATGCTACAACAGTGGCCGAGAAAACCATCGTTATGATTCCCAATGTATCAAAACTATAGTGTGTACAAAATGAATAAGCTACAAGTGGCATTCCTAATGCTGTAGCAAGCCATGAAAGAACTTTGTGGGCATGATATACAGGGGTCCCATTTGGACGGTGCATTGCAAAACGAATGACCCCAACTGATGCTGCAATAGCCTGAATGGCGAGACCCACAGATGCAAATATAACTGATCGCTGGCACCAGTTGTACAGCACATACACTATGGACAGGACCAAGGCAAAGTCAGAAATTGAGGTACTCAGTTGTTGAGACATGTCTTCCTGGCTTTGCAAATTTCCTGTAAAGAAAAATACTTACAATCAGTGTTAATACTTTTTAATATTGTTATATATTTGATGCTGCCACATTATGAACAAATTATGACTGGTTACAATAAAAAAGCAGGTTCCATTCAGTGCCTATTTTTTATTATAAGCCTGCCAAAAGGCAGAGTTTAATTACAATGTTATGTTCCTGTCCATCTATCAGTCAGTCTATCCAATTATGAGATGAATGTTTCCATGCTGTAACCTGAGTTTTGCTTCACATACCTACATCAAACTTTGCAGGTTGGATGCCCTATAAAAGGCAAAATATCTTACTGATTTTGGTTCATCAAAAGGTCAAAGGTCACGGTCACTTTTATATAAGAAATTACAGTGGTTTCATGTCCAAAAACAAGTCCTGCTTGACATACCTTTATGAAACTAAGCAGATGAGTTGCCCTATTTGATATAAAGAAACTTGCTGATTTGGAGGGGAGTGAAAGGTCAAGTTCACCATGATCTGAGAAAGTTTAATGCTTTGCATGCAGTACTTGATAACTTTAATTCTACGAAACGTATCTTCACCAAAACTTGCAGATGAATTTTATGTCTAATGGTTAAAGGTCAAGTTCGCCGTAATCTGACAAAGGAAAATAAGTTGTATGTACAACAACTTGAGTTCTGTTGAATATGCCTTCACCAAACTTCATGAAGAGGTTGCATTTGATGAAACAATGAAGCCTGATCTTATAATTAAAGGTCAAGGTTACCATGACCCATAACAAGACAGGCAATGGTGTATCATGTACCATTTGCAGTACTTCTATTTCAGGTTGTTACAAAAATGTTTCTTCTTGGAAAAAATAAATTGTTTTATTTCAACATTTTCTCGATTAGTAGTTCTTTTCTTTTATATTTAGATATAGAAAGGGATCCTACAATTAGATATTCATTTTAAAGAGTATTCAAATAATCCAAAAGCCACTACCCCTATGACATACTGCTAGGTACTGATATGGGTTATATCAGCAATCTTTGCAGTGATCTATTTCTGCCATCATGCATGAAAACTAGGTCACAGTAGCATATTTTTGGGATGATGCTGTAATACTGGTTTAGAGTCACCCATACCAAAGCTCTCGAGTGAGAGTCCCTGTTTCCAGGACCTCCAGTTTCTTGCCCTAGACTCTCAGTTTTCAAATCTGCTCTTTAGTTTTCCATATGCTGGACTTTCATTTTTCGGCAAACATGGCCCTGGACTTCAATTTTTGAAATCCTGCAAATAGTTCTTGATACAATGACACCATGTAATTCCATTGTCCATTAAAACTGGGTCATATTGACCTTGTTTTGTTGCATTGGTTTATGTCCACTTCAGTGATGCACCTTGGCTGAGCTGTCAAGGGGACATTTTATGTACCCCTGTCCCCTATAATGATGAAGATATGTGGAATGGGTACATTTAGGGCGACACTGGCAGTTTGGGGTGGAAGAATTTCCTCTGGCCTCACTCAAGGTGCATCACTACCTCTTGCACATGCAGTTTCATTGACCTACATGCAAAATATTTTAGAAATTTACCTAAGCACATAGAATAAATCCACTGAATGATATGTCAAAAGTATGTCACACATAGTTCCTTATTAAGTATCATGATGAACCACTGCTGAAATAGTATCAGTGGGCAAGGACAGAAATTGTTTTCTGCATGACTTAACATTTGTACCAGTTTTCAAAGTTTGGATACACAGTTATTAACATGTATACACTCTCGGCTGAATTAATACGTGCAGAGTCCCAAAACAAGATGCACTGTGCATGTGTACACCCTAGTTAATTTTCAACCCTGAGAGTGAAAGTTTAATTGATCTGAGCAAGCAAGTTAGTAGACTCTCTCCAGTGAGACTGTTGGAAATTTATAACTTATCTATAGCAGCAGCACACCGTAATTTGAAGTGAGAAAAGGTCTTAATGTCCTATTCTATCACGATGTTATATTGCAATGCTTCAACCATACAATAGATCAAAGAAAACAATGTCTTAATATATTAGTTCTATCATAATGCTTCAACCATACTCTAGATCAAATAAAACAATATTTCGGTTAAAGAATATTTCAAGAACTGAAAGTGTAGAAGAAAATGCCTGGACATAAAACATAATAAAAATGTATGCATAAAAACTAGGTCACAGGGACCTTGTTACTAAAATACAATGTTTCGAATCATCAAAAGTAATAGCGATGATCTGCATATAAATCCCGCCCACCTGAGGTAACATTACATGTACATCAACAGATCAACAACAATTTATTTGGAACAAAATACTAAAGGTTTGGAAGTGACATCATTTAAAATTCAAAGTACATAATTATGCTCCAACTTCCTTTGCTTCACATACTATATAGTGAAATGTTTTCATGTAACCACACATGATCTTTGTATTCTTTGACAGTGATGATTTTCAATTTTCAAGCATGTTAACTGGCTAATAACTGATGATGTTAAGGTCAGTTTTATAAATCACAAAATAGCTGCAGATAACTCACAGTTTGAAATGTATGGAGTCCAAGCCCAAGATCTTGGTTGTTTATTACCTACCCCACTGTTGGAAACTCAAATGTAATCAATTCCACTGCAACTGCATTCATGAAGAGTAATGATATCAACACATGTGGGTTTCCGATGGTGTACCTACCAACAATTATATTTTATCTATTGATAATAATTCTATGCTCATGTATACAAAAACTGCTGGTATCGTTTTCTATTTTACATTTTATGTTTTGCATCATACAAATGGCATTATTGCAATATCCTTTTTGATATAGCACATGTTCACATTATTCATTGATGAGAAATAAAGCCTCATCTATCTGATCTCATTTGTCAAAACAATTTATGGTCATTCATACTTGTATACAATTTGATTAAGTTCATAATGGATACTTTACCTGGAATAAGAAATATACTGGTGCATGTGACTGTTGTAAAAGTCAAATTTTGTTGAGTAACATTTATAATTTTCTATTGCTGTGTACATGTATCACATTGATTATGATCAAATATAAGTTCTCATGTACAAGTGGAATGAAGGCAATTAAAAATTCATAAACTTAATTCCGTTCTTTTAATTGTTATGCAATTATGTTTATTCTTCCTATCCTTTAGTTATATTCTGTACTTCTTACTTTCTTCTTGATTTCTTGCTGATGGAAGAGCTTAATTGACCAGTTTTAATTTATTTTAATCATTTGAACGGGGCATTCTAATTTAATTATTTAGACATGTATATATCGTTCTGTATTTCAGGTTATTCTTCGCCAACTATTGCTTTCTGACATTACTGAGAGAACGACAGCACAGCACCAACTCAGTTGTGGAAATTTTTCTATGTCTGGTGGCTCGCAACTAATGAATGCAGACTGAAGTTTCAATTGGACCACTTCGGCTATTTCTGTGAGACAAAAATATGCATCGGAGGGTATGATTCGTAGGATTGACCTCAAAGTTGCGAATGCCCAGACAGGTTGATATAAAGTACACACCAGATTCATATAAAGTGTACACTAAATTTGGGTGAAATTCAACACAAAAAATTCCCACTGGAATACAGTAGCATACACAGCGGATCGCATCGTTGCTTACAATTTACCTATAAATCATATCGCCAATGGCCAGTTGTCATGGGACTCCTTCAATTGTGCGCCATGTTTCTTGCAATATAAAGAGCTTTTTTCGAGATAATGATGTCATCAGCTGTGTCACCAGCATTCTTCAGAAGCAAAAGAATATAATTTTATAGTAAAAGCATTCAAATTGCGATTCAAAAAGGTAATTTCATGTAATTTTAAAAAATCATAATGAAAATCTGTTTTCACTAATGCCTTTTTGTGTCCGAATTTTTGACCTTGAATTTTCTATTATATGCTACAGACAGCGATGCTGATCACATGTTGGCTTTGTTTACATATTTTGAACAGGATAATCCACTTTGGGAATTTCTACAACTGGTTAGCCAATGTAAATATTTGGTTTTAATCATGTGGAGTTATTATACAATGTAAGAAAAATTTACACTTGAAATGTATATTCACTACTGACATTTTTGTTTCAGTATTATTTCATAATAAACATATATTCTACATTAAAAAAAATTGAATCTATTATAATAAAATGTGTATCCATTCTCTCTCCCTCTGTCTCTCTATGTGTGTGTCTGTCTTTGTCTATTGAGTCATGTATCTATACGGTAACGAACAAGCAAGCAGTAATGTAAGTGCACAAACTGCATATAGAATTAACGGAAATTTTTTAAATTCATTTTTACATTTATAATTTTTTTATTTCAAAAACACAGAGACGCTATAAACTAATAATATCCTTATTCTAACTGGCACGGTCCGGTCATATGCTACGTGACTTTTTAGTCAGTGTCACGAACCATGGATGTCCCTTCCGGAAATAAGTAAACATACACACGCTCGGAAAAACGGTAATTATGAACTTATGTACATGAATGCCAAAATTTGGTTCACGCTGATTAAATGAAGTAGATATAGTTGAACACTTTTTATGGTTTATTTGAATAGATTATCATAATATTATAACGAACGCGTTAAAATTCACGTTAAGTCCACGAAATGTAGTTACTCGAGGCTACATGTATATATTATTATAATTTATATGGTTAATATATGTATGTATTATTATAATTTATATGGTTCATATATGATTTATAGGTATATTGTAAGCAATGATATGAGCTCCTGTATCATACATAGCCTCTGTACCCAATTATTATTAGCTGATGTCACTTTAAAGAATCTTCATACCAAACCTTGCCTTATTTGGTAAAGACCATGTGCATTTCAATCTTAGACTGAATGCCTGACCTTTCCGGAAACGTATGATGACAGAAATCGGAAGTAATAAAAAAATTAATTAATTAAATAAAATTTGAAAAAAGGCAGTCGGACCACCTAGGCTATTTCTCTATTTCTGCGACACAAACAATGTCTCGTAGTATTGACGATTGACCTGGAAGTTGTGAATTAAATGTTAAAAAATGGTGTACTTTATTTTCTACTTCTATTACTAACAACGAAACATGTTGAGTTTTTGCAATGTTCTATACTTTCTATATTTTACTTTCTGTACTTTTTCTGTACAGATTTTTAAGTTTGATGATGAAACGTCTAAAGATATTAACAACTTTGATTCCAGTTCTTTTCTGAGTAAGTGATGTTTGTAGTGTTCGTATTAGTTAGAACATTCTCAATAATACAATCAAATACTTCTAAATCCGGTGACGATAGAAAAAAAATCCCCGGATAATGTACACTAACTAAATGTCTTATATTTTTTTTTATAGAGAATCTTATATTTAGTGTTCGAATTGCTGTAAACATTTATTATTTTTAAGTGTTGGGTTCATTCCAAATTGTCATAGAAATTGATGTATGTGAAATTCAATAAATGATTGAAAGGAGTGGTAATTTCTTGATATATCTCGTCCAACAGCCCGATGTCGTAGTCCGCCTTCAATTGTGCGCCATGTTTCTAGCGATCTAACGCCCTTGTTGCGAGACAATGACGTCATCAGCTGTGTCAAGAGCGTTCTTTGAGAGCGACAGAATTTAATTATATAGTAAAATCAAACAAAATGAGATTCAATAAGGTAATTTCACGTAATTTTAAAAAATCATAATGAAAATCTATGTTTTCACTAATGCCTTTTTTGTGTCAGACATTTTGGCCTTGAATTTTCTATTATATGCTAAAGATAGCGCCGCCGATCACATGATGACTTTGTTTACATATTTTGAACAGGAAAACCAACTTTGGGAATTTATACAACTAGATAGCCAATGTAAATATTTGGTTTTAATCATGTGGGGTTCTTATACAACATAAGAAAAACTTACACTCGAAATGTATATTCACTACGGACTTTTTCGTTTCAGTATTATTTCATAATAAACATATATTCTACATCAAAAGACATTGAATCTATTATAATAAAATGTGTATCCATTCACCGGTGTCTATTTTAAAATTTCTCTCTCCCTCTGTCTCTGTCTGTCTGTCTGTCTGTTTGTCTGTCTGTCTGTCTGTCTCTCTCTCTCTATTTAGTCATGTATTTATATGGTAAAGAACAAGCAAGCAGTAATGTACGTGCACAAACTGCATATAGAATTAACGGAAATAATTATTCATTTTAAACTTAATTTTTTTAAATTTCAAAAACAGGGAGACGCTATAAACTAATAAAATCCATACCTTGGTCTAACTGGCACGGTCCGGTCATATGCTACGTGACTTTTTAGTCAGTGTCACGAACCATTGATGTCCCTTCCGGAAATAAGTAAACATACACACGCTCGGAAAAACGGTAATTATCAACTAATGTACATGAATGCCAAAATTTGGTTCACGCTGATTAAATGAAGTAGATATAGTTGAACACTTTTTATGGTTTATTTGAATAGATTATCATAATATTATAACGAACGCGTTAAAATTCACGTTAAGTTAACGAAAAGTGGGTGCTCGAGGCTTTTTCGGGTGGCGGGGGAGATTGAAAGTTTCATACAATTATTGTGGCCACGCTGATGGACTACAATTTTTCTTGACATTGATAACATGTATATTTACTTTTGTCTCCCTTTGCTCCTTTCTTAGTGGTTCTTTTTTTTTTTTTTTTTTGACGATGTGGTCATTCTGCAGCCCAATGTCTTTTCTCTTGACAGACGTAGGAGGTATCTTGACATTTACCTCAAGTGGAGTAGTCCGAAGTCTTTTTGGAAGTGTACTTTCTAATTACTATTTGTAAATCTCAGATGAGAAGTGCGATCTGTTGTGACTCTTCCATCTTGACAGATTGAAAACTGAATGAGTGTATTATCTTAGTGTGACGGGGTATCTCTCTATATACAGGGAGAGAGTATGTACCCAAGTCAAATAAAATTTTGAATCAAGATAAAAAGATCAAACCTTGCTGAGGAGAACCCAGAAGAAGCCAAGCGACGACGAGGACTTTCAGTTTCACCTCATACGCAAAGTGAAGTGTCAGCATATGTTCATGCTAAAGATTTTGAAGCTGACATAAGTGATCCTGAGTCAATTCCATCTACCACTACCACAAGACCGAGAGAGTTAAGCTCAGCCAAGAAAGAAAGTCGTTCGGTAGCTCCTGAATATTACTTTTACATTCGACCTACTCAAAAAGTGACTTCCAGAAAATTTCGAAACGGCAGCTTTCAAGTACACGGTGAAATTTAAAGAGTTCAAGTCTCAAGTTCTACCAGAAAAAGCAGCAGGTTTCATTACAGATTTATGGGATTCATTATTAGAGACACTGAAGCGACAGTGTCAAGCTAAAGATGAAGATCGTTTGAGATTATCCATCAATCACGAGAGTTTGGAATGCTGGCTGATTCGGACCGTGGCTGATTCGTCCCAAATTACGGGCTGATTCGGACCAAAAGTCAGGCTTATTCGGAGCAAGTGAAATATTATTATGTTTCGTCTTTGATTTCAAAGTGATATTTACATTTGTTTAAAATATGATATTTCTCATTATTTTCCAGGTACGTTCAGCGGTCCAAATATGTATATAATGAAACAAACCCCGATTTTACACGAGATAATGCCAAAATAAATAAATAAACGTAATAAATATTGTACGAAGTGGACTAATGTCAAGGAGAGCATATAAAAGACATCGATGTGCGTACCTTGCATCCTTGGGTGTGCAGATATGCTCAGTTCCCCACTGGTCACCCTGATATTTTGATAGAACACATTGACGTGGAACACATTTGCCAATAGGAAGGTTTGATCAAATGCGAAGTGTTGCCGACGACGAACCATTCTGTTTTAGCACATCATTGCCACGGAAAACTGATGTTTCCTTTATGCCGTACTTGTCCTGAAACATGTAATCAATATCAGTCTTCTCGCCACGATGATCAAAAAGGAGCCTTGACAGTAACGTCGGTGAGTGTCGAATTGTTTCATGCTTTCGATCTCGGATACCAACTGTTAAAAGGATGCAAAATTTGGCACCTTGCGACCACAGAGCAATATCAAAAAGATGATGACGACGACTCCAGTGAAGGTATTTTTTCAGGCTACGTCAAAGAATTTCTAAAACTGAAGCAAGAAGCTAGCGGCTATCCTCCTTGGTGTTAGGCTCCAGAAGAAAAAGGCATTTAAAGAACGGTAGTAATCAGTAAATGGCATCGCTTTGGAACACGTGGAAAATAACAAAGGAAGACGCTCGTTTGCAAAAGTCATGCTGAATTGTTTGTGGGGAAAATTGACTGAACGTCCGATTTTGCCAAAGACAGAATACTTGGCAGAACTCGTAGACGATAAAGGAAAACTCATTAAAGAGATTCGTCGTACTTTATCAACTCTTCATACTTACCAAGAAGTGTGTGTGTATGTAGCTAGTTGGTTACACCAACTGATTTACGACTGGAAGGATGTACGTGACTGGAAAAGTCATGGATTTGATGTTTGGACACAAGAGGTGGCTGACTATGCCAAAGCCATTGTGTGTGATTGATCAAAGAAACAATCTGACTTAGAACCAGTGGGAGAAAAGTCAGAAGTGAAAGTGGAATTATACCATATTTTAGTGGAGGAAAAGACCTATCTTTCGTTAGAGCCTATAAAGAAACGTAACTTAGAAGCAGTGGGCGAAGAACCAGAAGCAGAGGAAGAAATACTACGAGCCCACGAAAATAGTATTGTACAGATAGAAAAGAATGAGATGACATTCCCAGACAGATTAATTCCACAAGGACTAGAACGATGCAGACAGAGTGTTTACACAGATTGAATGTTACGCATGTAGATCGAGAGTTTTCTAATCTGACCTGTTTATATTCAGTTTTGGTGCCTTTAATTTGTGCCTTATTTGTATACGGATGTATGATTTATGTCTTATTTGTTTTTATGTTTTCAATTTGTAGACTAACTATGCCAAAGATATTGTGTTCCGGTGATCAAAGAAAAGAAAAGAAAAACATGAGCTTTGTGTGTTTTTGAAATGTAAAATGTGTTTTTGTTATGTTACACTACCATGACAAGAAAAAATTAAATGTATATGAAATGTAAAAAAAAAAAAAAAAAAAATAAAAGAAAAATGTATTGTGTCCTTGATGGAATCTCAGAAATCTAAACACAGTTGTTATGGCTGCATACTCTGTTCTCAAAGTGACTGACGAACGGTTAGGTCGTCAAAGCTGGAAGACACTGTATCCTCGCCAATCCCTTTAACATGTTGATTTCTGGACCGAGATGTTCAGGCAAAACCAATTTTGTCAAATGTGTGGTTGAACACAAAAACACAAATCAAAATTGTTCGATCGTCTTCCACAACGTATAGCGTGGTGTTACAAAGAGTGGCAATCAGCTTCCACGTTACGGAAAGAAAGTAAAGGAAAGACATTTCGTTTTGTAGAAGGAATTCCAAAACGGTGGGATCGTGTCTGGCTTCAGTAAAACACATCTCTGTCATCTTCGATAATAAGTCAGGGGAAGACGACAAAGAAATTAAACTTTGGTTTACACGTAAAGGACATCATCGTAATGCCAGTTTTCTTTATATTACCCAAAAGTTATTTCAACAAAGTGAAGCACATCGCACTATCAGTCTCAATGCACATTGTATGGTGTGGTTAAAAAGTCCAATAGATGAGTCTCAAGTTCAATTATTAGTCAAACAGTAAGGAACACCTTGACTAGATTAAGCGTATGACGATGCCACGCAATTGCCACATGCATATTTACTCATCGGTTTAAAACCTACCACTACCGATTATTTTAGATTTCGTACAAATTTGTTTCAAGGCTGGTATCGAGTGGTGCCCATAGTTAATATTTTATAGCAGTCAAACAAAAGTAATAGGAATCTATCATAAATGCCAAGTATATATAGCAGATGTCTCTCTTTTAGGGTCGTACAATCGAAGTTACAAATGTTTGCTTTGTGTCCTTGACGTGTTTTAAAAATCAGCTTAGGTAGTTTCTTTGACTTATAAAATAAGTTCAGAGTTGGTGCGAGCTTTAAAACTGGTCTTGAAACAAAGTGATTAACATCTTCTGTGATGGCAAACAAAGGCACCGAATTTCGGAACCAAGCTTTTGAAAAAGAGTTGAAAAAAGACATTCATTTTTTCACCACTGAAAATTCTGAAACGGGATGGTTTTCAAATAACTTTGAACGAACGTATGTTGAAATATTTTCCACATCAACATACTCTGATATACATCGAGGTCTCTAGTCAACGCTTACAATCAATCGTACTATCGTAGCATCGAATGTGGTCCAAGAGAAGTGACACCTGAAAACGAAATGATTATTGGATCGATTGTTGGGAACGTCAACAACCAGAAGATAAGAAAAGTGTTACACACTGGAGATTGGGTTCGCATTGGAAACACAAAACTCACTTTTAACAAGGTTATTTACCCAACTTGACGACATAATTGTTTCGTGTCACTAAACAATTGCACTGATGTAATCATCATGTCTCTAAATTGGAAGATATAAACGGAGAATTGTTAAAAGGAACTTTTTACTTGCCTGAGTTACGATGAGTGACTAAGAGAGAAGATGACGTGTACGATATCAAAAGCATTCTCGATCGAAGAACACGTAAAGTTGGAGTACATCGACTTCAAGAAGTGAAATTTCGTTGGAAAGAATATCCACCCAGTTTCGATTCTTGGATTGCTGCTTTGCAAGTCATCGAATATAAAAAGAAGCAGGAGTTACCACTATGCCGTTAAACAAGCTACATCTCCTTCTCAGAGTTCCTGTCTCCAAGAACTACAAAAACAACCACTGTGGGTGTATTGTGGAGAACGTGTACCTAAAATTCAACTCGTCATTTTCTGCCAAATCTTTGCGGTGTATTGTGTCATTGGAGCAGCCATTGGAAATTTCACTTTGCAACAAGGAGATAAACATTTGTTGACTATTTTATTCAGCAGTTGTATTGGTTATCTTCTTCCCAGTCCGTCGTTGAAATATAAGGACAGTAACAGATACGCCTCGCCGCCAACGCCAGTCACCACAACTCTTCCAGTCACAGCAGCAGTCCTCTTCTGGAACATTTGGAAAATCATTCTCCTTTGACAACGAATGACTCCTCAAAGGCAAGAACCATCGAACTATGAAAAACCAATTTTATTAAATATTACCTAGTGACAGTCATATGGATGTGTTTCCCAACAACATGTTTTATTGTTTCACGGCCAGATTACCTCAAGCCATACAATTTGATCAGGAAGCTCATTGGGAAGTGGCTTTGGTGGAAATCATTCATCCCACTTAAGTCCTGAATATCACAGATGGGTTAAAACACTATCCTCAACGAACAAGTCCAAGAACACTTGGTCAAAAATTATCCTGGCTATTACGAATCGAAAGCTGCAACGCCAACCAATCCTCAAATGAACATCCATAGCACGAGAATTCCTACATGATATTATTTCAGTGCTCAACATCTCGTCGAAGGCTCATTCTTCATTTCAGGCTTAAACCAATCAGAGAAAACTGACTTAAAGCTATACACTTTCAACTCAGATTTTGTATTCTCCATCATTTGCAGATAAAACACATACAATTTAGTCAGTTCCAGATTGCACTGTGTTTGAGTTATGGCTATAAGATTAAAGGTATGAAAAAAGTTGACCATAATTTATGAGAACCTCATTTTAGTTGATGTAGTTATATAGACATAGTTTTAACCATTAAATTGTATTCAAATACGGCTTCCTTCTTTAGAGGATAACCTATTAAAGTGATCAATGCAAAATTTGCATTGAATACAATGGATTTCATTATTTCTGAATCTGGCATTTTCGACTTTACGTCTTTTTATTTAGAAATATATGTATATATTTAGTTTAGAATTATTGCAAATGCCAGAAGACATAAGGAAAAGGAATCATTTCTGAATGTTTCGCTAACACCAAGATATATTTTTCAAAGATACATTTGTCAGGATAGGACTGAATTTCATGAACTCGTAAATTACTACCGGATAGACTCGTAAATTACGAAATAAATGATTACCATTTTGAAAACTCAGTTAAACTGTGCCTTTGGATTTTCTATTCTATATTTACGTCACGCACAATTACCACGCTATCACAGAATATGTGACTGTATACCGATAATAGGGGAGATAATTACTCGTGGGAACCAGCAGCTGAACTCATAAATTACTCGAGCAACCAACACATCTGCTTTTTTTTAAAAATTCATCTAAACAGAAAAACGACCATTGTATACATTTAATTTTTTCATACAAGAATAAATGAAAGTAAAACCATAGAAACCAGTATTAAAAAAACATTAGCTTAAAATGCAGCTCACTTAAGTATTGTGATAGTGTCACTGTCCCTTAGATTACGATGTGTCCACCAATCTGCTCTCAAGTTTGAACTGTATGGTTTCTTTTTGATCTTCCAGTGGCTTGGGACTCGGGAATCATTCAAATTATAAGTTCCATTGATGCCAATAGTTCGTCTGATCTTCGATGTCATTTATAATTTCTTTTAACCTTTCCACGTTCTTCCATGAAATAAATTATGACTTCGTCATCGCTTTCATCAATTTATATAACTTTACCAATGTATTGTTTACCTTCATACAAAGCTGCAATAAAATCACCGGGGTTAAGTTTCACAGGCTTATGTGGACTAGGGGATGTCACATTCTGGTCACAAGATGCAGGAACCTGTGCATCAATTGAACTGTGTTGCTGTGCAACGTTTTCTTTGTTTGCTTTATACGAGACCTGCAGACCAACTTCTAATAGTTGCAGTTGCCATCCGCATGGCGATGCAGGATAAAAAATAAAACAGACATTTTCACTGTTAAAACAGCTGTCACAAACGCAAGAGGTGGATCTTGTAATCGCTTGCCGATTTGCAACACTTTACATTGCATGCACTTGCATCGTTCTTTTAACCGCTTTGACTGTCTTTGATCGTGCTTCTGTAACATCTCAGCTGGCGTCGAATTCCTCTTGAGATGCGTACTGATATTTGATCTGGCTTTATTCGGTTCCTTCTACTCAAGCATTCTAACAATATTTAATACTATTGGTTAATGTTCGTGATTACTGGACGTAAAACATAGACAAAATTTCTCAACATAGTAGAACTTAAATTAATGAAGAAAACTAATATTAAATCATGAAATAAATTGTGGGTTAATCTGGTGTAAATTATCATTTAAGGTATGTTTTGATATAAGGTACTTAACAATGCTTACATAACAAACAAGTACATGATATATACAATTGTTTAAGGTATGTTTTGATATAATCTACCTGACAAATACCCACATGACACACAAGTACATGATATATGCAATTGTTTAAGGTATGTTTTGATATAATCTACCTGACAAATACCCACATAACACACAAGTACATGATATATACAATTGTTTAAGGTATGTTTTGATATAATCTACCTGACAAATACCCACATAACACACAAGTACATGATATATACAATTGTTTAAGGTATGTTTTGATATAATCTACCTGACAAATACCCACATGACACACAAGTACATGATATATACAATTGTTTAAGGTATGTTTTGATATAATCTACCTGACAAATACCCACATAACACACAAGTACATGATATATACAATTGTTTAAGGTATGTTTTGATATAATCTACCTGACAAATACCCACATAACACACAAGTACATGATATATACAATTGTTTAAGGCATGTTTTGATATAATCTACCTGACAAATACCCACATAACACACAAGTACATGATATATACAATTGTTTAAGGTATGTTTTGATATAATCTACCTGACAAATACCCACATAACACACAAGTACATGATATATACAATTCAGTTTACATTTACGAGACAAAACCATGTAATCTACAAGTTACATCATGTAATCTACGAGTTACATTATGTAACATACGAGTTAAATGAACATTGCTAAATAAGTGTGTTCATATGAATCGTGGACAACACATCACAATGAATATAACACTGCAAAATGTATCCCTATCTTACAAAAAAATGTTGGCACTCCACGCATAAATTAATTGGCTATACTGAGAAGTGGAATAAATATGATTACTTACCTTAAAATCTCTGGTTTCAAAACTGTCCGGCAAAACGTTTTTCAAAACTCAAAATGGATGCAAACTGCCGGAATTACATCACAGACCTTACAAATAAAGTCTGCAAGCTTTGCTTTTGCATTTTTGGTAGGCATTCTGAGAACATTGATTCGTAGATTACGTCCTGTAAAATACATTCATTGTAATTTTAATTCTCTAATAATGTGTGACTTAAGCTGAGATACCAATTATACATTAAAATTGTTATATATGTGATCTACTTTACACTCAATACCAAGATGGTTATTGAAATGTCAACCGGGACGTAGAGTACCATGTTCAAATTTTGTTTCTGTTTTTGAAAGAAACCCCTTCCATTGTGAGGTGTAGCCTTCATTCCATATATATATATATATATATATATATATATATATATATATATATATATATCTATATATATATATATATAATAGTGTACATTTCTGACCTACTTATGTTTATTTTTATTTAAAGTGAAGTTGTCAAAATTACGACTCTCTCATTATAGAGAATAGGTATTGACTCGAAGTAATTTCTTGGATATTGATACATTCTCATTAACATTACTTTAAAAACAATGCACTTTTTATCTTATACAAAATGAAGTTGACAATATTTTAATTAAAATGAAAATATTAATTTTGTGACACTACAGTTAAGCTCATGTGTGTGTTTTTGAAATGATGCGACGTCTAAATGAAAATGAATTTTGCATTATAATTTGACCTAAATTATCAAATGTTTATAAAAATTAATGATGGAGATTAAAGTTTACAGCCCTGCTAAAAATACAAGGAAGTGGTTGAATGAGTGTATATAAGACACGACTTTTCACACTTAACGGAGAATGAGTCTCAAACGGTTTCAGCTATTTTCAACGACCAGTTTGGCAAAGCACTGGAGAAAGTTCGACGAGGTGTTCTGATCGAGTACCGCAAAATTGTTACTTGTCTTTAAAATTATTTTTCTAATTTCAAAACGATATCAATTACTTTTTCTCCAGTTTTCTTTTCTATCCAGGGTGGAAACACCGCGCTCGTTCATATGAAAGACATTCACAACGACGATCGATTCTACAAGTAATTATTTCGCTTCCCTATCGAATTGAACGAAGGACTGAATTTGCTGTTTGAGTACTCTGATGTCGTCGAGTAAAACGTCGTGGAGAACACAGCCACTCCATTGTTGAGAGTCATTCCTTTCAAAGTGGATTCTGCCATAGCTGCTTACGATGAAGGAGGAAACACGTATCACGTTCACCTAAAATTTGTACATCCTCATTATCTTCCTGTCAGTAAATCCTATTTTGACAATGTCAATATTAGTATAAAAATAGATCTCGGACAAAAAATTGTATTCTAGAAAGGAAAAGTAACGGTGAAACTACATGTTCGAAAACGAATCTCCAGTTAATTGTTACAGATGTATCCTGAGTAGCAAGAAGTCGTTAGTAGTATATGGTGGGTACTGGGCCCATGGTGGCACTATGGCCCTATGGGATTTTAACATAGGGGTGGCACTCTAGACCCTATGGGATTTTAACATAGGGGGTGGCACTATGGCCCCTATGGGAGTTTTAACATAGGGAGTGGCACTATGGCCCCTATGGGAATTTTAACATAGGGGGTGGTACTCTAGACCCTATGGGATTTTAACATAGGGGGTGGCACTCTGGACCCTATGGGAATTTTAACATAGGGGGTGGCACTCTAGACCCTATGGGATTTTAACATAGGGGGTGGCACTCTAGACCCTATGGGAATTTAACATAGGGGGTGGCACTCTGGGTACCAACGGAAAAAAAAAATGGCAATCATGGGAAAATTAATCTTTTCTTGAGTAATGGGTGGCCCTGAAAAGGGCCATTGGAGGAGGAGGATTACTTTTTCCTTCTCCAACATTGTGTAAAGAAGCCTAGGAAGGGGGTGTGAGATTTTTTCTTCTTTTGGAGTGGTGGTAGATCAGGCAGCCAGTCAGGATGTTCGATACGTCTGAACTTCTCCTGGATTTTCATCCAGTTTAAATTCAGGCGTTGGAATTCCTTTTCTTTCCTAGCTTGTTCTTTCTTACTTCTTTCGAGAGCCCACAAGATTTTAATGTGGGCTACTTCTTGCTCTAAAACTTTTTTTAATAATATTTTTGTCGTTTGAAGATTTATCTCTTCACGCCTGACGCAACTGGTGGGTGGATAGATATAACAATCTTCCTGAACTTGGTGCAGGAAGTATTCCACTCCATCCAGTAAGTCGAGGGCTGCTTTGATAAAACCCACACGACAAGGAGCACAAGAAGAAGAAGAAGTTTTTTCTCTTTCCTCCACCAAGGCATCATTCACCAACCTCCTCGCTGAAGTGAGAGCCGCTGGTTGGCTGGTGTCGAATGGCTTGGTGGCAGGATATCTCCACCAACACTCCAACCTTTCCACCAAAGACTCCACACCTACCAACACATCCCAGGCTTCCTGCAATAGTTCGACGGTATTCATAGTTCAGCAGTGAAATGTGAATGGCGCGACTGTTGTTGTTTTTACATTAGAGTCGCGTTCGCCCATTCGGGCATGTGCGACTATATACCCCCACAGCGTGCGAGCACGCATAGGGGGGTTGAGTGGTCAGGTGTGTTGACAGATTGCAACCACCTGACTCTATTTTCAGTACTCCCCTCCAGCGCAGCACGATTTCCCACAATTAAGGGGGTTAAAATGATTGCGCGCTATTGGAGGATGAGTACCGTCTACACATCCCAGAGGGATGTGTAAATTATTTCTGAGTACACCTCCCCAGCGCAACATGGTTCCCCACAATTAAGGGGGTTAAATGAATGTGCGCTATATGAGAGTGTGTACCTTTATACCTGTACATAGGACTAGGACCACAATGTTTACAGGTATATGTGTGCGCGTTATAGCGCACGTTGATGATTGAATAGTGTCAAGCACGCAGTCAGGAGTGAAAAGGCGGCACGGACTAAGCAAGCGAAGGCGCGAAGCGTGTCGGAAGCCGAAACGCCAAGAACGTACATACATGATCAAATTCTGCCCAGTTATACTAAGTCGGGCTGTCCCTAATACCAATAAAATGTAAGCCACTTGTTCAATTATGACAATGCTTCGAGTTTCAAGAATTTTCCATTTAACGCGAATATTATAGTTAACGAAATTTTGTGTACAAAATGTACATATTTTTTCCAGAAACAATACCAATCTTTGAGTAAAAATTACTCATATCTTTTTCGTATCACGCACACTACCATTATGGGTTGTAATTTTTTAGACGGTGGTTCGAAATTGATCAAATTTGTGTTTTAAAAAAAGTATAATCAAAAGGGGTTTTCGAAAAAAGCCAAATTGAAAACCCCATTGATTCAGGCAATGAATTAGCCCTTAAAAGGACTATTATCCTTCTGCAGGTGGTCCCCGGTAGAGGAGCTCTGTCTATCTGCCATGCTGGCTCTCTCTTTAACGCAGCGCCCCCTTGGTAGCTCGCTAAAATTCTTTGCTGCTCCATGTGGTCGGCTGTTGGCGGGGGGATAGGTCGGCATACCCTCCATTGGTCAGCACAGCAGCTGGGCCCCATACTTTCATATTTGTAGTTGAGTGCTCCTAACTGCTGCAAAGCTGCCAAGACTACCTCCTTCCCTCCTCGTCCACTGCGTCTCCCTCTACTGGTTAGCACGTCTGCCACACGCCTGCTCTGCTCCACCTGCGCTGCCTGAATCTGCTGATGGCGCGACTGTGGAAGGCACCGCTTTATATGCTCGAAGCGCGGACGTGAAGGAAAACATCCCCTTTTTCCAAAACCATAAATTTTTTTTATCAAACATACAAACAAACACACACCACACCATCCTTTTTTTATTTTTTATTTTTTTAGCAAACACACTCTATACAAACACATACACATACACACACCTATGGCAATGATATATGAAAATTAATCTTTTCTTGAGTAATGGGTGGCCCTGAAAAGGGCCGTTGTTTTTTTTTAGAGTTCACCTAGAGGAGGTGCGGGCACCTCCCAGGCTTGGCCCGACAAGCGGGACAGCTTCCCCTCCATGTAGCTGCACTCATGCAGCGCTTGGTGATTTTAAGGATAAACGGAGGATGGGTCACTTCTGACTCCCAATTCTCCTCCTCCTTCTCCTCCTCCATCATCGAGTGGGGTCTAATGGGCACTTTCTTTTCCTTCTCCTCCTCCTCCTTCTTTTCCACTTCATGGAGGAGGTGCCAGGCCACCTCTAGATGAACTCTAACTTGTCTGATCATTTCAGTTTTATTCATTTTGATGAAAAAGTTGGGTAGCTCGACTAGTGAAGACGTTGTTTTAATATACTAGAAGCGCGGACGTGAAGGAAAACATCCCTTACACCTAAAAAAACATCACTCACACTATTAGCGTCTGACGTCATCCCTATGACATCATTCTAGGCTTCGCGGATTTTGCACTCCATCACCCCTTTCCCCAAAAACACAAACCTAGTGCGCGGACCTGAAAGAAACTACTTTTGATGAAATCAAACACACACCACACTATCCTTATTTTATTTTTTTTATATTTTTTTTAATCAAACACACATCACACTATCCATTTTTCAAAATTTTTAAATTTTTTTTTTTTCAAAACACACACCACACTATCCTTTTTTATTTTTTAAATCAAACACATACCACAAACACACACTCTCTATACAAACATTATTTTTTTTTTAGGGAAAGGGTTTGTTTTGGTGGGTAAAACACAAACACACAAACATACAAATACATATATATATATATATATATATATATATATATATATATATATATATATATATATATATATATATATATATATATGGCAATGTAAGAGTAGTTATCTTTTCTAGAGATCTGGGTGGCCCTGAAAAAGACCGTTGGGGTTAAGAAGTTATGTTGTTTAACTTCTAGTTGCGGTAGCAGCGGCAGCTGCAGCAGGGCGGCCACGTTTAGCCACCGGTCTCACGGCTTTAAGACAAGCTCTCTTTCTGGTAAAAGAGAAAGCAAGCTCATCGCAGTCTATCTTACAGCTGACTTCTCCGTCGGGTAGTTTCATCGACTGCAAGAGTTGTTGTTGTTGTTGTTGTTGTTGTCTTTGCTGTTGCTGCAGTCTTTGTCTCTCCTCCCATTCCGTTCTGTCCCTGATGATTTCTTCTCTTAGGACTTCTTCCACCAGATCATGAGCCATTTGTAGGAAGATCATTGTCTTTCTCTCAGGGTTGGTCTCCATCAAATGATGCTTTACCCTCTGCATGTTCACCATAGCTTCGTTCAGTTTACTAATCTTGCCTGCTGCCATCTTCTTGAAGTGTTGTTGTTGAGATCTTGACGAGTCAACGAGAGTGACTACACTGGCCAACGCACCGCTTTATATGCTTGAAGCGCGGACGCGATGGAAAACATGGGGTTCAGATCGAGAGTGAGAAAATGGATAGAGGGGGGTGACTTCAGATCGATAGAAAGAGATAGAACATAATAATTTTTTTCAAATTCAATAAAAAACCCACACAACACCATTTTTTCAAAAACTCAACATTTTTTTAAATGAACAAGAAGAAGCTTCTCTAACATAAAAAGGTAATAACAATCAACAAGATATTAAACAGGAACGTATTTACAGGGTTGACAACGTTGGGAAGGTAAACTAAACTTCCACTTTTCTACATCTACATCATTCTGATGCACACTACGTTTCTGAGCTAAAGACAAGAGATAACCATAACGTTCACAAAACCATCGTTCTACTTTAGGATCGTTTCGAGCATAGTCTCTATCAAAACAAGTCACTAAATGTTCTAAGGAATATCCGAGACTGCGTTGATGAAGAAAATGTACACAATATTGTCCACACACCATAGAATCCGATCCTTGTAATCGAACATTATTGAATCGAGTAGAGACGGCATTTCTTCTCATAAACTCGATGATGTCCATTTTTTTCTTCACAGGAAATAATGAGTCATCAATTCACACTTGACTTTATGCTTGAATGTGTCTGTCAAGTAATTCCACGAATACTCACGGCGGATAGTTTCTGTACTCTATTCAATGAGAGCTACGATGCGTCGGATCTCCAGAGGAGTGAGTGGAGGTGAAGAAGAATCCTGCAAGTCTTTATACCATTGTCTCAACACCTTTTCTTCCGAGATCTGAGACCAGTTCTCTTCCAAATATTCGTCCAATTTTTCTTCGCCTGTCATCATCAAACATTTGTCGTGTTGTTTTTGGCTGGGATGATCGATTTGATATCCATGACAATGTTCTCGGGTCAGGATGTTAATTATTTCAGTCAATTCCTTAGCATAACAGGAGACTAAATGTTTTTCTTGTTCAGGCCATCGACAAGCCATAAACCCAGTAAACTTTGGAACAGGATTGTTTTCTTCTTCTTTTTTAGGTTCTGAATGAATCACTTCGTCATCATCATCCGTGGTAGTTTGTGACTGCTGAACTTCACAAAATCCCTCGTCTATCTCCATAGGTTCTTCTTCTTCTTCTACGTGTTGCATCTTTTTTTTCTTTTCTTCTAATAGTCTAGAATCACTTCTCTCAAACTGTTGATCTCTAGAGTATTATCAAATTCTGCATACAAGACGACGTTCACTGTCTCGGGTAGAGGATTTGCAAACTGAAGTTCCACACGAAGTGGGCCTGATTTTATAGGGTGGAAATGTCCTTCGTCGCTGCCTTGGTCAGGAATGAAATCAAAACCCCACAAGGCATACCCTCCTGCATAATCCTGGTACGAAATGCCGTGGCTGGTGTTGGTGCCTAACTGTCCTGTGGCTTCAAACAGGCTCAAGTAAGATCGCAAGTAATTTTTCTGGGTAAAGTCAGTTTCAAAAGGTCTGGTACACAATGCCTTGCCATCTCGACTTACTTCTATCTTTTTGACGTCAAAGTGCTTGAAGTTGAACGGATTTTCTTTGTGGGATCCATTGAAGGCTGAATTTTTGACGATGCCAATTAGCAAACGTTTGGGCAGCTGTCCTTGGAAGACGTGATCTTCGACTTTGGATTGGGCTCCAGTGCCAATGGTAAAGATTTTCACTTCTACGCGTCGCACAGGATACTTGGCAGTGGTTCTGCTCAAGGTTTGACTGATGTCGTTGGCTACTTTAGGTAAGATTTCTACACGTCGCACGTAAAGTCTGGCTTCTTGGATGAAGGTTTTCCACAGGTGGGCGTCACCAGCGACCATCAAATGGAAAGCGGTACTACTGCGATTCAGTCTCAGGCGTACATCTACTCCGTTCAACAAATACTTGTCTTGCAACCACATGTCCAAATGCAAACGATCCATCAGTTCTAAACTTTGCCCTCTGATTTTCTCTCGACTGGCATTAAATCCCACATTGTAAGGGACTTCTGGAGTTATATTTTCAGTGAGATCGTCACCAGCCTTCGTAACCTTTGCCGGTACAGTCGCAAGTGTGTCGTTGAAGATATCAACAATCTTTGTATTAGGGGGAGCCCCTTCCGTTCTCGTTCCCGCGGTGTCAGGTTTCCAGACCACCGAAGCATCCAGAAATTATTGACGGGTGCTACTAGGTCATCGGCATCTGGAGGGGCACCATCCTTCGTTTCGGCCACTTTGAGTTTCAAGTACAAGTAGCTGTTATTCAGATCGATGTAATCTTCGGTTTGTCCTTTGATTTCAAATTCGATAGGAGCGGATTCCGACAAAGACGATACAGGATGAAATTCCACCCATTGGGATTCTTGCATCGTCATCATGGTGGACGCATAGAAAACATATCCAGTTCTGACTTGGTACATTCGCAAGAATCTCGGTGCATCATTTTCACAGTTTTTTAATAATCAAATACGTCTAATTCTCTACCAGTTCTTCTTCTTTTTCTATTCTTTCTGGAAGTACTGCCGTGTGTTCTTTTATGAACTTTGAAAGGATTTCGAGCTCGTCTTCGTGGTCTCCACACGTCGCACGTAAAGTTTGGCTTCTTGGATGATGGTTTTCCACTCGTTGTTTTCGGCCATCAAATGGAAAGCGGCACTACTGCGATTCAGTCTCAGGGGTACATCTACTCCGTTCAACAAATACTTGTCTTGCAAACACATGTCCAAATGCAAACGATCCATCAGTTCTAAACTGCGTCTGATTTTCTTTCGACGGTCGTTAAATCCCACATTGTGTGGGACTGCTGGAATTATATCTTTAGTACCATTATTACCATCCTCAGTAGACTTCGCCGCTACTGACAGGTCTGTGTGGTTGAACTTTTCCGAGGTGTCAGGTTTCCAGACCACCGAAGCATCCAGATGAGTGTTCTTGGCTTCTTTTCCGTACGTCAAGAGATTTTCCAAATAAGCACGGTAAGGGTAAGTATCCAAGCTGCTGCTGACCAGTTTGTTATTCAAGTACAAATCTATTCCGCTGAACAAGGAATGCATGAAATTATTGACGGGTGCCACTCGGTCACCGTCCCCAGGAAGGGTGCTGTCCGCCGTTTTGATCACTTGGAGTTTCAGGTACAAGTAACTGTTATTCAGATCGATGTAATCTTCGGTTTGTCCTTTGATTTCAAATTCGATAGGAGCTGAATCCGACAAAGACGATACAGGATGAAATTCTACCCATTGTCATTCTTGCATCGTCATCATGGTAGGAGGCATGGTAAACATATCCAGTTCTGACTTAGTACATTCGCAAGAATCTTGGTGCATCATTTTTTTTTCCACAGTTAATAATCAAACACGTCTAATTCTCTGACTGTTCTTCTTTTCTTGTTCTTTTTTGAACCAACGTGTGTTTTTTTTTTATGAACTCTGAACGGATTTCGACGTCGTCTCTTTCTGCCTTGTCCTTGCTGTGAAGTGGAGGAAGAAGTAATGCCAGGGCCTGAAGCGTGAAGCGAATTTATAGGATTCTCTCGGAGACCTAAAAGATCTTTGCCAGTGTGCATCAACACATTTTTGCCTGCTCTCATAAAGGCTTCTTTAGGATTTTGTTTGTCAATGAGGACGTTTTGCAAAAATTCTTTTCCTTGCGTCAAAGCGGCATCTTTTAAAGCATGGAATCCTCGAGTCACCATCGGTTTCAAAATAGGGGCTACCGTCCGAAAAGCCTATCTTAACATATCTCCTAAACCATGTCCTCGTTGTCGAGCCACTCCTCGGTACACTGGATACATTTTTTTGTTTGGGCCAGTTACAATTCGTTAGAGAACTTTTTTCGAAAATGTAGTTTTACCGTGACTTTTCCTTTGTCAATGAATGGCACATCTTGTCCCAGATCTCCTTTTATACTAATGTTGACACTGTCAAAATACGATTTACTGACTGGAAGATAATGAGGATGTACAAATTCACGGTGAACGTGAAACGTGTTTCCACCTTCTTCGTACGCACCAGCAGCAGTATCCACTTTGAAAGGAATGACTCTCAGTAAGGGAGCGGCTGTGTGGCCCACCACGTTGTACTCCACCACATCAGAGTACACAAACATTAAATTCAGTCCAACGTTCAATTCGATAGGGGTGCGAAAAGCCTCTCCGAAATCTGTGTTGGTGTGGATTGTTCGATCACCATGATAGCTTTTATTTCCACCCAAAATATCAAACAACCCAGCAGAAAGAGCGATGGTCATGAATTTTCTTTCGTGAATCTGAAAGTTTTCTTTGTCAACTTTGTCGTCGAATGGCTTCCCCCCATACCCTTTCAAAAATTGCAAGACGAAACGGCGTGCCACAGGATGGTATTTGATCTCTACACATTTTTGGTTTTTTTCTAAGGCTTTGCCAAATTGGGCTTCGAAGACGGCCGCAATCGTCTCCACCAAATGTTGAGCACTAAAATAATACCCTTCAGGAATTCTCATGCGATAGGTCGAGTAGGGAGGAATACCCCTATGTGTACCTATTTTTTCCCCAATTTCAGGATCATTGGTGTCCAACTCTTTTTGCACTTTTTCGTTATAGATTGCTACGTCAAAAACGGTTTGAATTCCAGACACATTCTTGATTTGCGTAGGATGAATGATTTCTACCAAAGCCACTTCCCAATGAGCGTCGTGATCCAATTGGATAGCCTGAGGTAATTTGGCCGTGAAACAACATAATTTGTTGTTGGGAAACACATCCATGGAACTGTCGCTGGGTAACGTTAAATAAAATTGGTCATTCATAGTAGGTCTAAAGTGGTTTTGGTCTCCGAGGAGTCACTCGAGTTCAAAGGATGTTCAAAGGGTTCTAAAAGAGGACTGCTATTATGGTGACTGGAAGAAGAAGGTGGACTGGCGTTGGTCGTACTACCGTTGTTGTGGTGACTGTTGTCCGTCGTCGTCGTAAATTTCAAAGAGGGACTGGGTAGAAGATAACCGATGCAACTGCTAAGTAAAATGGTCCACAACTGTTTGTCTCCTTGTTGCAAAATCAAATTGGCAATAGCTGCTCCGATGACACAATACACTACACAAATTTGGCAGAAAAAGACGATTTGATTTTTAGGCACACGTTCTCCGCACCACACGCAGAGCGGTTGTTTTTGTAATTCTTGAAGAGAAGAACTTTGCGAAGGAGTCGAAGTCGTGGTTGTGTTGAATGGCATGTTAGGTTACTTCTTCTTTTTCTTTTTATAGTCGACGACTTGGGAAGCAGCAATCCAAGAATCAAAACTAGGAGGATATCCTTTCCAACGTACTTTGACTTCTTCTACTCGACGTTTGCCTACTTTGCGTGTTCTTTGTTCGAGAATGCTTTCGATGTCGTACAAGGCGTCTTCTTTTTTAGTCACTCGTTGTAACTCAGGCAAGTAAAATGTTCCTTTGAGCACTTCACCGTGCATGTCTTCCAATTTATAGACGGGAGGATCGCGTCCACGCACGGATGTAGTGACACGAAACAATTCGGTGGTCCAGTTGGGTAAATAACCTTTGTCAAAAGTGCGTTTTGTTTTTCCGATGCGAACCCAATCTCCCGTCTTCAACTCCAGCAAGTTTTTTTCTGAGGTGGTGGTGGTCTGCTCTTTCTCTGGGGTGTACCAAACAATTTATCAAACACGGTCACTTCGTTTTCAGGGCTGACCTCTTCGGGGGCACATCCGATGCTTCGATGGTACGATTGATTGTACGCTTTGACCAAACGAGG
Source organism: Margaritifera margaritifera (assembly GCA_029931535.1). NCBI lineage: Eukaryota > Metazoa > Mollusca > Bivalvia > Unionida > Margaritiferidae > Margaritifera > Margaritifera margaritifera. The sequence continues at coordinate 7,623,150 of JAQPZY010001666.1, read as the reverse complement.
TAACACGTCGATGTACTTGAGAGTGTGTTGATGTGTAAAATATTTCCACATGCGTTCTTTCAAAGTTCTTTGAAAACGTTCCACGATACTGGCTTTGGTTTAAGGATTTTCGGTAGTAAAAAAATGAATCTGTCTTTGTTTCAATTCTTTTTGAAAAGCTTGGTTTAGAAATTCGGTGCCTTTGTCAGTTTGCCATCGTAAAGGGTGACGACCACTTTGTTTCAAGATCAATTTTAAGGCACGTACCAATTCGGTACTGCTTTTAGATGTCAAAGGCACGACCCAAGCAAATTTGGAAAACACGTCGATGACACAAAACAAATATTTGTGACCACGATTGTAGGTTGCCAAATGAGAGACGTCGGCTAAATCGGCTTGCCATTGATGATCGATGCCTTCCACTTGGGTTGAACTTCTAGAAAATTTTCGTCGAATGGGTTTGTGTAACGTGTACGTCGATTGTTCTTGTAACCATCCTCGTACTTCGGGCAAACGTACACTTTTCAATTTACTTTTGGCAGCTAGATATAATTTTTGAACTCCTCCGTAACCAGCAGCATGACCAGGATTGTAGTAAATGGTAGCTAAAAGTTTCTCCATGATTCCTCAATAAGTCAACCACTGTTCGATGCTACTACTTTGAGTGTCGTGTGGTTTGGACGAAGCGGCTTGACGCGTTCGACGTGCCACAGGAGTAGGTAGTGATGAAGGGGTAATGATGGCAGGTTTCTTCTTGGTGGTGTCTTTTTTCACTTCAGTCTTGCTGTCTTTCTTTTTTTCTTCTGCTGAAGAAGGAGTGGACATCTTCTTTTTAACCCAAGCTTTCATGGCTTCTCGATGAGGGGTAGGCGAGGGTGTCAACAAGGAAGCTGCAATTTGACTAGAGATACCAGCAGACGGAGTTTGAAACACTTCTCGGGGCTCGTCTTCTTCTGGCATCCCCGTGGCGGTGTCTGTTTTAGTGGTGGTGGTAACTTTAGGTTCGCTTTTCATCAGGGTTTTGAAATCTCTCAGAGTGTGTGGAGCTGTTTCGTCTACAGCTTTTTGGTGAAAGAGTTGCAGACGTTGTAAAAGTTGACCGTACCGTTGCGATTTTTCTGTTTCTAACAAATCGCTTCGTTCCATCAGGGCTTGTAATTCTTGTTGTAACTGTGACATCTCGTTGAGATTAGTATTGGGTGGTAAATGAGGTATCCGTTGTTCGTTCCAACGATGAAATTCCATCCATCGTTTTTAAGGTACTAAAGTTAGTTTTCGTCCTTCCATTTCATCCAAAGGTACAAAAAGGTGTGGTCTTTCCAAAGAATGGTGTCCTTTTTATCTTCGTTTTTTTTTGTTATCGCATGACACCTCCTAAAAGTGGTCCAGCAATCGTTCCTAACAAAGGACCCGCTATTTTTGCCAGACGAGGTGGAAGTCCTTTATTGCTTTTCTTCTTTTTTTGGTGGTGGTGGTGGTGGTGTGCACGTTTGGGAGCCATCTTAGAGGTGAGGAGTAAGTCTGAAGTCTCTGGCAGGTCACCCTTCTATTTAATACTGGAACACGTCTCCACTGATTGTCTGCACGACGTACCATCTTCATGACAGGTCTCACTCGACGTTGAGGTGTTTTCAATGGACTAAATCGTCTCAATTCTTCTTTGGATAAATCCACTAAACTTGTAACACGCCGGTTCTTTCTTGGACTTTGGTTTTAGGGCAAGGTACTTTGTTGGCGGCCGCTGCCATAGCCAAATCAGCTGATGTCGAGGGTCCCGAAGTGGTGACTTTCGAAATAGGTTTCCATTTTTGCATCAAATTAGGAAACACTTGTCTTAAGTCTGGTTTGGCAGGCATCATCGTGAAGGGTGGTGAAGAAGAAGACAAAGATGATGTGGACGCAAAAGGAGACCTCGTCACTGCTGGTTGTGGTGGTGGTGTTTTGCGGGTGTACGTTTGCGTCCTGGCAGCTGTACCTCTCTTGCGGCTCCTTGCAGTGGTGGGTGTTTTCCTCTTCTTGGCAGAACTTTTCTTCTTTTCTTTGGAGGCTTTCTTTTTAGGGCTTTTCTTTTTTTGTGTCGCTTTCTTTTTAGGGCTTTTCTTATTTTTTGGTGTTTTGGGTTTTTTGGCTTGGGCATTAGGATCCCATTTCAAAAGGGAACGAATCATAACCCCTCCTAAAGAACCGCTCCCTCCAGGGGTTAAAATGATTTGTTTTTTAGTCCGTGGATCGATTCTAGGATCGGCTAGTTGTGACAACGCTCCTTTATGTTTTTGAAAAAAAACGTTGAGTTTGATGAGGGATATGAATGATGCCTTGCAGTAATTGACGTGCCGTCAAAGTAAACCATCGTAACATTTCTTTAAGACTAGCTTCTAACAAATGAGCACGGACTTGTGCATTTTTTTCACGACTGATGCCATACAAGGCACGAATCAATTTAGCCGGAGGATGAGATTGAAAGGAAGTCATCTCGAAGACTGTGAGACAGAAATGACGTAGTAGATGTTTTTATAGTTTTTTTTCTTCAGAGTGTGGCTGAAGGGGACGTGTAAATGACAGGACCTCCTTCTTGACACCAATGGTGAAACAATTGGGCACGAAATCTCAAATATTCGGGAGTGGTCGGTTTTAAGTCGATGAGTAAATACGCGTGAGGTGTTTGAGTGGCATCGTCGTACGCATAATTTAACCAAGGAGTACCTAACTGTTTGGCTAACACTTGCACTTGAGATTTGTCTCTGGGGCTTTTAAACAACACCACGTAATGAGCGTTGAGACTGATGGTACGATGGGCTTTACTTTGTTGAAATAAATTTTGAGTAATGTATACAATACTAGCATTTCGATGGTTTCCTTTTCGTGTAAACCAAAGTTTAATTTCTTCTTCGTCTTCTCCTAACATGTCGTCAAAGATGACTAGATGTGTTTGACTCACGTCAGACACGATCCCATCGTCTTCGCGAGGGATGCCTTCTACAAACGACTTTCTTTCAATAAGGTGTAAGACGGTTGCCACTCTTCGTAACACCACACGATGCGTTGAGGTGAACGATCGAACAAATGACGATCTAACTTTTCGTCAATCACTTTGACCACAGAAGAAGCAGAAGAGGCAGACGAGGCAGAAGATGTAGCCATGACTGAGGTAGGAAGATTTTTGAGAAGAAGACAAAAGACCCAAGACATTTTATACGTTTCATACACGTTTATTTTTTTTGTAAAACAAAACAACCAACACAACAAACAAACATATTTTTTTACAAGTCATGAAGGACAAAAATGAAAACGGCAAAAATGGTGAGGTACAAGATTAAGGCTACCACTAAAAGAATTAAAGTTCTCTACAAACAAGTCAATGTACAACATTCTGGTGTCCTAAGAACGGAAGGCCCAGGCACTGGCGGTGGCAATCTTCTGCTCGTCTTTGTTTTGGTGGTAGAATGAAATGTCTCTGACGGTAAGGAGGGGGTGTGTTCTTGTGGTGTTTTCATGTGGACGACGACAACGGGGTGTCTTTCTCTGCTGCTGTGTCAAGTTCTTCTTCCAGGATGGTTTCTAAGGTCATTTTTTTTTTGTGTGACTTAGCTTTCCATTTCACTTTTGGAAACTTAGTGGTGACGGGCCAGATCTTTGGCAAACTGTGGTACTTCTTGTAGCCAAACATCGAAACCAACACTTTTCCAGTCACGTACATCTTTCCAACCGGTAAGTTGTTGGTGCATCCAACTAACAAGGCACACTTCTTGAAACGTGTCAAGGGAAGATAAATGTTGACTAATGTCTTCTTCACACGAAGGTACCCCAGTTGTGGTGTTCATCACCACTCTCAACACTTTGAGTATAATTTGTCTTTCGTGTACCGATAAAGCATGAATGCTCATGTTGTTGTTTGGTTTTTTTTTGATGGTTTATCAAAATAGTCCAAAACAACCACGGGTCCTCCAAAATAATCCAAGGCAAACACTGATCCTCAAAAATACTCCACAACGAATGTCCTGGAAAACGAAATCCAAGAAAGGCAGTCACTAAGACACACACTGCATAGCGTCCAAAATTCAATGGAAACAGTTCTTGTATCAAGTCTTTATAATCCTCTAAGGTCTGAACACGATCGTTGACTTCCTTCCACGGAATACGTTTCACAAGTGAAGACCACAGTCCTGACATGTTGAGCTTTTATAGGGTGAGGTTCCAAAGGTGGGTATCTTTGGTGGTGGGTTTTTATATCCAGGTTCTTTTGTGATAGACTATTCCCGGGATTCTACAATGAAAGGTTTTCTCCAGAATCTTTCTTCTGACAGTTTGGAAGTAAGCATACCTTGAAAATCGAGAAATGACTTTGAGTTTGCGTTTCACTTGTAACTTGACAAACTCTTGGTAAATCCGTTTTCGCAGCTCCAAAGGCAAACCACAAATGTGTTCTGGTAAAGTTTCCGACTTGGAAAGAAGTAACTCTCTTTTGTGTTCTTCATGATAGCGGTGATAGTTTCTCTCCAGAATCAGACTTCTGATACGGTGAAAGTAGCAATAGTTTAAAAATCGAGGAATGACTTTGAGTTTGCGTTTCACTTGGATCTGGACAAACTCTTTGTAAATGCGTACTCGCAGCTTCGAAGGTAAGTCACGAATGCGATCTTCTAAACTAGTCTTCTTGGTGACAAAATACTCACACTTTAGCCAAATGGAATCGGTGGGTAAAGGATATCTAAGATGATCAGTGACAAGAACCGTATTACACAACGTCAGTCGACGTAAAGGCGTTTCATCTTGAGGTGACACTTCTAGTAAAAGTTTTTGGTATTCTTCTCTGTTGGTTGTTTCCTTCACTTCGTTCCATCGAATTCTATGGATCACTGCCACATTGTAGGTGGTGCCCTCCAAACTCTTACAGGAGGCAGGTAGTCTTTGATCAATGTCTGACCATTTGAATATCTTGGTACTAATCAGTATTTTTATAACATTCAGATACCAATGGTTAAAACATGTATGTCGTAAAGGATGTAACTGTTCTTTACGTTTCACTTGTATCTGAACCAACTCTTTGTAAATGCGTTCTCGCAACTCCAAAGGTAAACCACGAATGCGGTCTTCTAAACTAGGTAAATACTGGTAAATGTGTTCTCGCAGCTCCAAAGGTAAACCACAAATGTATTCTTGTAAAGTATCCTTCGACATGTTGTCACTTCTTCTTGGCATCTGGCTCATCGTACCCGTACTCTTCTAAGGCTACTAAAGGTAAGAACTGACAGTGCGGAGACCATCTGGCATGTTCAATGTAAGCTGAGTCGGTAGGCTCCCATTGGTGAAGTCTCACACCGCAACTGAAACACTGAACTTTATCTCCTTCTCCCAAGTAGATAAATCTAGATCTGGCTACAGCTTTGGCAGTAGTTGATTGTAGTAGATATTTAGGCCACTTGTCTTGGAACGTCTGGAGTCGACTTTCATACTTGGAATAACCAGGCAAAGCCACAGGTATCGTCAATTCTTTATGACATTCACAGGTACGTTTAGCATTCTTCCCAATAAAGAAGAAAGGTCGTCCTGCATCTCTAGAGGGACGGTGAGTAACACGCACAGCATCGACGATGTCCAAGCGTACGGCATCCGTCTGATCGTGTGAATCGCTGATGCCAAAGCTTACGGAATCCGTCTCGTCGCATGGCACTGCATCGCACTCCAAGTCGTGATGGTACTTGGAGTTCACACTAGATTTCTCCCTTGGTGAGTGGGTGGCATGAGTATTCTTATTCATCTGTGGTGGGAGGATGACAAAATTACTCATCTTTTTTTTTTCTTCTTGCTCGGTCAACGTTGAAAGTCAGAATGAATGGTTAGACTTGGAAGGGTTCCTTTTTTTATACCTGTCGACTGTACCATCCGAAAAATACTGTAATGTAATCGGTGGAAACGCCATAGAAAGGTAAGCACAGTTTGGACCCTATCTGACATGTTCCAGGATAGCTGAACTTTTAAGGTTCATGTAAATGGTTGCACCACAACTGAAACATTTCACTTTGTTTCCCTCTCCAAAGTAGACAAATCCTGCTCTGGCTAAAGAACTGGGAGTAGGTAATCCATGCCATTTAGGCCATTTTTTGAACGTGTTCAAGCGACTGACACACTCACAATAGTCAGGCAAGGCCACGGGAAATTTGTATTCTTTCAACTTGAGGTCTGTAGTAGTGGGTTCATCACACGGTGTTGTTGTTGAAGTCAACGTCAATCTTGGTGTTGGTTTTTCTGTTCAAGGTGTTCCTTTTTTATACTGCAGATCGGCGTGTCCGTAAGGCAAAGTGGTGTGGTCTGGAAGTCTCACTCGCTTCTGGTACACGATTTGGTACACTTTTTGTAAAGGGCGACTGACAATTTGGTGATTAGGTAACCGTACGATCTTGTGAGGTTCTAATGTGTGCACTCGAAAGTCTTCCACTTGTCCAGACAGCAAAGCATTTTTCAAAACCTCAAAGTTAACCACTTGGCTGGTTCGATAGTTGAGGGTTAATCCTTTGACTTTACATTGGGTGTGAAGTTGTCCTTGCGGGTCTCGGTATTGGTAGCCGTAATTTTTAGGGCCACCGCTGGCAAAACTCAGGATGGTGTCTTGAGGGTGCTCATCTGTCCAGGCTCCTAAACGATCTCCTTGGATGGTAGAGTGTGGGCAACCGGGGCGATGGATGTACATACAACTGTCGGTGTCAAAGTACAGGACACGATCTCCCAAGACTTTTAAAGCTTCGTCGTACAATTTCAAGCGAGCATGAGCGGTCACGTAAGCGGCAATGACTACGTTGCTAAACTTGTCAGGTTTGACAAACTTGGGTTCTTCTTCGAAATTGACTAAGATCAAATCATCGCGGACGATTTCGACGTGTTTGACTAGTACACTTTTGTTGTCCACCAATTCAAAGTAACGATAAGGATCGGTCACGTATTCGGTCTTGGTTAAGATGGGTCGTTGAGCCATTTTTCCCCACAAACAACTGAGCATGACTTTGGCAAACGATCTTTTTCCTTCGTTTTTTTCCACATCTTCCAAAGTGATGCCTTCGATGTCACGGTACTCTTCTTTGAATCGGACTTGGTCTTCGGGAGTCTTGCACCACGAAGGATAGCCACTGGCTTCTTGTTTCAGTTTTAAAAATTGGTTGACGTACCCCGAGAAAATGCCTGGATGATTCGTGGCGTCGTCCTTTTGGTATTGTGCGGTGGTTGGAAAGTGCCAGATTTCGTACTCTTTCAACAAACGGTATCCTCGATCCAGAGCTCGAAACAATTCGGCGCTAACCCACGTTCCTGTCAAAGACCGTTCTTCCTTCGTGTGGTGACAGGGATGATCGTGGTTGCACGTTTCGGCACACGTACGGCATAAAGGAAACATCAGTTTTCCTTGGCAATGGTGAGGTAAGATGGGATGGTACAAGTTGGTCGGAGGTAAGACTTTACATTTGATTAATCTTTCGTATTGACGAATGTGTTCCACGTCAATGTGTTCTGTCAAAATTTCAGGGTGACCGGTGGGAAAACGAGCATATTTACACACGCAAGGATACAACGAACACACGTCGATGTATTTGATTTCTTCTCCTTGGGATTCGTCTACGTTGTACAGTAAGCGAGTAGCATTGGTTCGTCCTCCAAATAAACTGTGTCGCGGATCCAAAGGTTCGATGTCGGCCACGTCGTAACTTTCGGTGATGTTCTTAAATTCAGGATCGGTTTTCAAACGTCGATCGTACTCGTGCTCCCACATTTCTACCACTTGGTATCCTTGACTTTCTAAGTGAAGTCGTCGTTGGTAAGTGCGTTCGTACAACTGTTTCATGGTAGAATCTGAATAAGGACTTTTCATATCTCGATCAGGATAACAGGTAGGGCATCCGTGAAACAAGCAACCCTGAAACTCGTACACTGTGTGCGGGTTTTCTAAATCAAATCCATCCACGGAATAAGCTCCAATCTTCTTTTCTCCTCCTCCGTTTCTAGCATGTTGTATCCATTTATCTTCTTTTTGACACAAGTAATGGAGCCAACGTAAAGCTTTGACCGAATATTGACGACTAGCGAAGAGAGACGTGTTGGAGTCGATGATGGCTAGTTTGTTCTCGGGCATGAAATTTTGCCTGTAGACTAAGGAACAGGCTTTGGGTAGGGTGGCCGCATCTTTCAAAGGATCGACGTCTCCGTGATCGAGAAATAACTCTCGAAACTTTCCACAACAACGCCTTAAAATGTCCACATCGGATCGACAATACTTGAGTATCTCTTCTTGAAAGTCAAATGGATCGGTCTGGTGAGCGCGGTACCAAGTGTGAAAGGCTTCTCGCTGTTCGGGGCGCATTCCGTCGGGGTCGTAATCATGGAGGTCAGGCAAATGCGGTAGGACGGCATGTTGATTAGCTTCCGTGTTGAAGAAGTGAGGAAAATAGCCTTTGGCCATTTCTGTCATGCCAAACGTTTTTGGCATTTGACTCAAAGGCATGGCCAAATAACTCATAGAATCTTTGAACTGCACTTGTCCTACTTTCATGTAGATGAGTTTTTTTCCGTTCATGGTGACTTCAGGGCGTTCGGTACCTTGTTGCAAATAATAATTTAACACAAACTGTCCATCGTATCCCGAAAAATTGTGAGCTATGACGGTCGCATACCGATGACAGTCTCCGTAACGTTGAATGTCTTCTTCGCTCCAACTGTCGTGGGTGGTGGGGTCTAAAATCCATTCAGCAAACTCGGACAGAGTGTTGGCCCCGCGAAAGATTTTTTCACGTCCTCCAGGAATCCGACTTCAATGAGGACAGTGAAAGTGAATCGATTCTTGAATGTACTTCTCACAAGCCCGATAAGCCACGCAGAAATTAGGGATGTGAATGCCTGTTTCTTGCATGCATTCAAAATCAAAAAAGATGAAATCCACTGGGTTCTTGTTCTTCTTTAATTCTTTCTTCTCTGTCTTGTCGAACTTTTGAATAAAACATTGATGATCAAAGTTCACGATCTGCTTGCATATGTTACATCTTTTTTTTCCAGTACAAGTGTGGCTCTTTGGGTCGTTGGTACGAATCAGGTGTCCACACGTGGAGCACAATTTCAATAAGTCGCAAGCACATTTTTGTTGGTGCTCTTGTGTCTTGCGATGTTGTTCGTAGCAAGAGGAACTGACAAAAGTGCGTCGACACGTCTCACAATGGACGTGGTGTTGTTCAGGAAGGCATTTTTTGGCCTCTAAACACCCCCGACATATCTGACCGCAATGAGTGTGTCGCTCCCGATTGTTTAATCCTTGGTCGCATTTCTCGCAGTAGTAAGAGTGTCCCAGAAATCCGGTGATACTGGTGATGGCATCGAAATGTTCTTGGTGGTGATAGAGGTGAATTTATTTTCCTTCGGGGAAATCGGGGCCTCGAAACAGCATATCTCCGCGCACTTCTTGAGGGTGAACTTTCAATGTGTAGTGAGGAGCCAAGACGTCTTGAAGTTGTTGTATTTGAGAAATGCCACACACGGTCTCTTTAGGGATGCCTGCTTGTTGCAACAGGAGTTCTGCTTCGTTTCGTTGTTTGGCTCTGTCCGACTTTCGAATGTTCTTCCAGGCTCTTTTCCATTCTTTACTCTCGTTCTTGTTGGCATACGTGCGCCCCACCACAATAGCCCGGGCCAAGCACATCTGGTCTTGAGCATTGTCGATTTGGACGACACTGCGTTTGGTAGTGCGAAGATCGTCTACCAATAACGGTTTCCTACTTCGTCCACTTCCTCGAGGAGGAGCAACGTGAGTCATGTAAAGTGTAGCCTTTCTATCCGTGATGATAAACTTGTCATTAGATTGTTGAACGTGTTCTATTTTGGACATGACTTTGTCTGGTGTTAATTCTGCCGGGGTGCTGAACTCGATCCAAACAGGACTCTTCAAATTGTCGTGATGGATGGCCAGTCTCAATCGATCGTCTTCTTTGGCTCCGCATTGTCGTTTCAAGTTCTGTAACACAGAACCCCACAAATCGCTAATGAACCCCGCCGCTTTCTCGGGTGGTACTTCAGACTTGAAGTCTTTGAAGTGAACCGTGTGAGTGTAGGCTGTGGTTTTAAATTTTCTAGCGGTTATTTTTTGCGTCTCTCGAATCCGATAGTAATTTTCAGGAGGAGCCAGGTAGGACTTTCTTGGTCAGGGGCGTTGGTAGTGGTTTTTTGGGGTTGGGTAGAAGGTGGTTTGGTTTCAGGCTCACTCATCTCCTCTTCGAAATCATTAGCATGGACTTGAGCTAGTAGTTCAGCGAGTGGTGTTTCAGGCGGCACGGAATGTCTTTGGCGCCGTGGCCTCTTTATTTCTTCTTCTTCTTCTCGTTTCTCATGGTTTGGGCGTGATCTTTTCATCTTGAAGTTTTACTTTGAAACTGATTCAGATTCACACAGGTACCTATATATAGAGAGAGGAGAGTATATATAGAGAGACCTTCTTACCTTCAGAATCAGTCTTTGGGATTGAACTTTCAAACTGTAAAGATGGAAGAGTCAAGAAGAGGTCGATGCCCCAAGAAAGGACATTATGCTTCCTATTATTGGGATTATCTAAGCCGAGGAACAACAATGAGAGATAAAAGTCAAGATACTTGTTATATCTGCCAAGAGAAAGGACATTGGGCTCCAGAATGTCCACAACGTCAAAACCAAAAGAGAGATAAAAGTCAAGATACTTGCTATATCTGCCAAGAGAAAGGACATTGGGCTCCAGAATGTCCACAACGCCGAAACCAAAACAGAGATAAAAAGAAAGATACTTGTTATTATTGTAAAGGAAAAGGACATTGGTCTTCTGAGTGCCCTCAGAAAGAAGAAGAAAAAGAAAATCTACCAGAGAGGGAGGAAGCTGAAGGATCTTCAAACCTAGAAGAAGAGGAAGAAGAACATATCATCAAGAAAAGTAAGAAGAGAGTGAGATGGTTGGAAGACAATGAGAATGAAGAAAAGGAACCCTTGATTCCTGTGAAGAAATTCAAGAAGAACAAGAGAGACAGACAGTGAACAATGAACTTTTTTTGGAGTGTGGTGTTATGTTCATGGTGAATTATTTTGTAAAAAAAAATGAGAATACACCAGAATGGAAAAAAAGTAAGTGTTTTTGTGTTATTTTTTTGTTATTTTAGAGTATGGATGCACGCACGCACACAAAAACCAAAAAGGAATGGGTTTTAAAGTTTTAATTGATTTGGCAATTTGATTTCTTTTCTAGAAATCTGGGTGAAAAGGACCGTTGGGGTGTTTGTTTGTTTTGTTAAAAACAAACTTATGGAGTTGACATGATCAACTTCAATTGTCGTAGTCCTTTACCACGACCCATTCCCATTCCTCCTACTGCTGCTACTGCTGCTGATTTGGTTGTGGTAGTAGTCACTGGTGGTGGTGGTGGTGGTAGCATCTCACTAGTAGTGGTGATGGGTTTTAAATGTTTAACCCGTGATGGCCTTTTTCGTTTCGGGAGAGTTAAAGAAATCAGATGCAGGTTTGTCAAATGCTTTAACTCAGATAAAATGTCTTGGAGAAGACTCACCGTTTTATCTTCCTGACTCTCTTCTTGCGGCGGTGCTTCACTCTTCTCCTCTTCTAACTGTCTTAGTTGTTGTTCTTCTCTTTTTCTTCTCTCCTCTTCTTCTTGCTGAAGAAACATTTTTTCATCCTCTCGCTGTTTCTTTAAAAAATTTTCCATTTCTTCCTTCTGCTTCTTTTTAAATTCCTCCATCACTGGCAGCAAAGAGGGAAGTGGTGTAGCAGCAACAGCAGCAGCAGCAACAGTCTCAGACTCAAATTCTTGTGATAGAAAATCTAAATTAACATCTTCCGGTAGGAAGTGAAAGATAGGATTCACCGATGGCATCGTGCTCTCGCTCCAATTCATAGGCTTCATACTCTCCATGATACCGCTCCAAGTCAAACCCTACGAACGCTGCGATGTCTTTATACCCCAAATGACGTCACACCCTACTCTCTTCCCATTGGAAGAAAAAACCGACCCGCTCGTAACGCACGTTTGGATTGGTAGTTCATTTCGATGAATTTCAATCCGATCGTAAGGTATATATACCACCGCTTGTCTCATAAAGCTTCACCGGTTTTCTCCAAGACTACTCCTAAAGACAAAAAATGTGGACCAGTGTAGAAGCTTCGACCATAGTCTCAGGGATGCTCTTCAATCCGAACTATCCCATGTATGTTCGAGCATCATGGGCTGTGACTAGAATTTCAGAAAACACGTATTGGAAAAGAAGAATATATATTGAAAGGCAAGGTTGCTTAAAAAGAGTTTTAATGTATGGCCCAGAAGTCAGAAGAAGCATGAGAAAAAGAAGACCTACCAGGCGATGTGAATGCTAAAGTAGCAAACAAAAAAACCAACGGCCCTTTTCAGGGCCACCCATTACTCAAGAAAAGATTAATTTTCCCATGATTGCCATTTTTTTTTTCCGTTGTTACCCAGAGTGCCACCCCCTATGTTAAATTCCCATAGGGTCTAGAGTGCCACCCCCTATGTTAAAATTCCCATAAGGTCCAGAGTGCCACCCCCTATGTTAAAATCCCATAGGGTCTAGAGTACCACCCCCTATGTTAAAATTCCCATAGGGGCCATAGTGCCACCCCCTATGTTAAAATCCCCATAGGGGCCATAGTGCCACCCCCTATGTTAAAATTCCATAGGGTCAAGAGTGCCACCCCCTATGTTAAAATCCCATAGGGGCCATAGTGCCACCATGGGCCCAGTACCCACCATATACTACTGTCGTTCGACAGCAAGGACATGGTTTAGGAGGTATGTTAAAATCAGTTTTCCGTACGGTAGCACACATCTTAAAACCTATGGTCACTCGAGGATTGCATGCTTTAGAAGATGGAGCTTTGACGCAAGGAAAAGAATTTCTGCAAAACGGACTCATTGACCAGCACAGTCCCAAACAAGCCTTGATGAAAGCGGGCAAAAATGTGTTGATTCTAACTGGAAAGACCTCCTGAGGCACTCTTATAAATTCGCTTCACGCTTCTGGCGAAAACATTACTTCCTCCTCCACGCCACATCAAGGACAAGGCAGAAATGTCGAAAACTCATCAGACCTCATAGACACATAGACACGAACAGAAAAAGAATAAGAAAATAAGAAGAACAGCTGTCAGAAAACTGAACGTTTTTGGTTACTAACTTAAAAAAAAAAAAGACAAATGGTCCACAGATATTCTTGCGAATGTTCCAAGTTAGAATTCGATCTGTTTGCCATGCTACCGACGATAATGACGATGCAAGAATCCCAATGGGTAGAATTTCATCCTATGTCGTCTTTGACCACCTTTTACCTTTTTTCTAAAATGACCTCTAGCAGACATTGTTCCATAATTAATTAGTGCGATGTGGGTACAATTAATCAGTCGAACAGAACGTGAACTAAAACTAATCATCATCAGTCTTGCCTCCCATTGTTGACTTGTCAACAGCGATGTCGTCTAAGATCGCAAAACTAAGTGAAGCTCTGGTGTACATGCACACACTTAAACGAGAGGAAAATGGAGAAGAAGAACACCATTTTCCTAAAGATGGCGCAAGATCTAGTGGAAGATGTCCTGCGAGAGGAGATCCAAGGAGAATGAGATGAATAGGAAGAAAAGCAACAGCAGCAGCAAGAAGAAGAGGTGGGGGAATGAAAGAAGGAGACACCTGATGTCACTTTTCCACTACACCAGACATTTATAAACCAAAGAAACCATAAAATAGTGCGCTGTGCGCGCACTTATTAACCAGTAGTACATGGCCAAATGTCCGAACACGATTTAAATACAACATCATCGTCATCATCAGTCTTGCCATTGTTCATCGATCATGTGTAGAAGACGAATGCTAGCCAGCAATGTAATGTGGGAAACTTGAGCACCACTATGAGTCTCTTGGACAGAGTAGAACACCCCCTTGACCGGGAAGAGGAAATGAAATCTTACCCCAGCCTCCGACATTTGAAGAGGGAGATGATCTCCTTAAAAACAGCGAAGGCCTCATGGAGAAGGAGTGGGCAGAGGAGAAGAGTACGAAGGAGCCAGATAGAAATGAGAGAAAATTCCCACGCCTCTATTCCCACTGGATGAGGGTCCAAGAGAAAATGCGGCAGAGGGAAGAAAAAGGCTGGATTGGGAGAAGAAGGCCGACAAGCCTCCTTTTAGGCTCCCAAGGGAGTACTTGGACGAGATGTGTCATTGTTGTAGAGCAAAACCCCGGAGGTATAGTTGTCCTGGATATCGATAAACAGCCATGATCCAAAACCCAACGCCCCTTTTAAAGGCAATCCAGATCTCTATAAAAGAGAGATACTACTCAAAATTATTGCCACTTTCTGTTTTTTTTTATGTTATATGTTTATGTACGTCTATCTCTATCTTCACAACCAAACTAAAACTTAAAAATCTCCCTCTTGTGTGTGATAGTGTGTTTGTGGGTATAGTGTGTTTATAAAGACTCGTACCCTTGCTTATGTGTTTGTGTGTTAAATTCCCGTTAGACCCCATACGTGTTTCAATCTAAAGGAATGACATTTTTAACATTATCATTCCCGTTTGTGTCCCCCAATGTAAACCTCTGGACATTTTTAATATAGCATTTTCCGTATGACTCCATAGGGTCCCTACTTGTAAAGCTACTGCATAATGTTAATTCCCGAATGACTCCATAGGGTCCCCACTTGTAAAGCTACGGCATAATGTTAATTCCCGTTATGACCCCAAGTATCCCATATAACTACTCACTTGGCCCCATTACTTTGTTTGTTTTAAAGACATGCTAAGGTCAATCAAATATATGTCTTTGTTGTAATTTAAACCAAGTAAAATTCTTCGGGCAAAATGCGTTAACGTGTGTTTTTTGCAAAACGTATAATTGTCCACGCTTATTGGTGCACTTGTCAGATCTTCAGTTTCAGAGGCCAGTAGTTCTGCATGTTGTCAGGCACTTTAATTTTGGAGGTAAATAAATCTAAGCAACGATACGAGTCCCTGTGTTTTGAGATGTAAAAACCGAATTTTGGATATAATAAATTCCACGAAAATATTACAACAATTTCGAACTTATTATATCGAAATTTCGAACTGTATAAAATAAACTTGATTTTGTATCACAAACAGCACCCTATATAATCATGTACATGCATTTTCTCAACATAATTTTGCCAAGTGAATATTGCATCCCAAGAGAAAATAATTGCGGATGAAAATAACACATACACCCAATAACATCTTGTCATTTCATTGGCAGATGGCGAAACACAGCGTACGCTGACAAGTGCGTCAGACTTTCGGCACTCGTAGAAACTTTGCAGTTACTTTTGTCATCAGGTGAGTTTTAAATTATCTCATGAGAAATGTTTTTAGTTTTCTTTTTTAAATTTTAATAATCAGTTAACGTACTATCATACAATGTTAACCGAATCAGTTGTGATTTTCTTCGACAGATAAATCGTATCAACATCGAATGATGCAGATGCACACAATTTTGGCGGAGAAGGAACAATCTCGATCGATTGCCGAGTCAAGTGGCATATCAAAAAAACTTTAATTATATTACTTTTTTCTGTGATAGAGATATTTATGGAGCGTTTTTCATTCATTTATATTTTGCAAATAATAACTTTGAATAATTTTCTAATGCAACTGTTGAGTTTCTACTCAGTAGACCAACAAGTTTTGTTCTCCGCCTCTGTTGGTATATTTAAAAAATCTTTTTTTTATATATATCTCTAACATAACTGGTAGCGCCACTTCTTGCTAAGCCTAAGGCTTCTGGCATGTGTCTAAACAGTAGCGATAGAGTCAGATGTGCAGTAAACATTCTCAAGATTCGATTCAGTTGTATTATTATTATTATTATTATTATTATTATTATTGTTAGTAGTAGAATCCTTGCTTCTTACGATATCGCGGGTGCTATGGTATTGCGGTATTCGAAGTTTTCGGTATTTTTCTGCATAGCGCCACTTATCGTGTGCTTATCTTGTATACACTGGATGACCACAAGTTATTATTTCTGCATCACTATTTGAATTCGGGAAAATATCGAGATTGTTGGTGAGTACACCATTATAAAAATGCACCCATCAATAACGCTGCTTTCCAAACATAGCCTTACTCCATGTCCTCAAATAAAGTAAATATGTTCATAAAATCAATATCACAGTAAACAATCAGTTAACAAGTTTTGTCATCTGTTAATGTTGAATGATGTCATGCAAGAGTCAGATCACATGATTACCATATTTGTCAAGAAACAAGAGATAGAATATGTGGTAGCATAGAAGAGTCAAAATGTGAAGTATGGTAATGTCATTGTTTTCCGTAAGTTCTGATGGCTTTTGCAATTGAGAGGTGTTGACCTTAACACAAATTTTTGTGTGTACTTTATCGAATAGGGCATTACATGTGCACTTAAAACATTTATCAGTTGCATACTTTTGTTTCAAAATAAAACCATTTCATATGTTTTATGACTGTGAATTGATTGAAATAATATAATGTGCATTTTCAAATATATATATATATATATATATATATATACACGCACACACACACACACACACATACAGCATCAATCTATCTAAAAGGAAAAATCAACAGAAGAATAGTCTGAACACTAGAAAAGTCTCATCAGAACAGATACAATAGTAACAGTATATGAGGTGACACCATTAGTGAAAGCAACCACACTACAAGAAAACAAAGAGCAAATGTCTGACATCAGCATTACAGTCAAGTCTTCATTTTTTTTACAGAATTATTAAAAATGCTGATGTTTAGAAACCAAACAGAAAATTTGTTACACCCTTCTTATCGGGAAATTTACTGAAGAAGTCAAATACTGATGTTCTCAAATCTACAGCAAAGATAAAACTTTCTGATGAAAAAGTGTGGCACTAAAAAATAAAGCTGCAGATTAGAAGAAAAACAGAAATCGAAAATTTATTAAATGCCAAAGAACCTATTCCTAGTACTTCATAAAGCAACACAAAAGGAGCACCCATTAATTTAGAATTAGAAGAAAGTGAGTTTTCTGACGATGTTAATCATGATGAAAAATGCTGTGTTTGTCATGACTGGCAGCCAGAAAATGTGACATCTGCCCACACTGGACTCATCTTAAATATTGTTCCAATGTTACAGTTTTGAGGACAGACAATGTTTTTAGGCATCCTCACTATTTAAAGAAGATTTCTAGATGTGTTAATTTAAACACCATACTGTAAATACACCAGTTTGTTTAATTTAACGTATTTCCTCGCCTTCCAGGTACATTTCAAGTTGATTACACTTTGTGCAAATTATACATCAAATTCCCAACTTTTTTACAACTATATGCCACCGTACAGATATTTTTTCAGTATTACTGCGATATTAGAGTAACTCCCCTTGCATAATTTGGACTCTACATGGCATCTATCGATCGTTTTGCCACAATCATCTGATGTAAACTGGAAATTAAATGCATTTTAATAAAGAGCAAAGAATAGCAAGGAGACATTTAATATCTTTAAGGTAAGTGTCTTTATGTACTTATTTGCCTATCACTTATTTTAAGACCTGTGATACCATAGCACTCCAGGCTAGTAATAGTAGTAGTGGTAGTAGTAGTATCGTACATATATAAAGAGCTGTGTCAGTTGTCATATACCGCAAAACAATTTTGTGTTACTATAATAAAATAAAGAACATAATCACGGAAATGCATTTTTTTTTTAGAATGAGAGAAAGAGAAAATTAGTTTTGACACACTTGCAGATTTTTCTGTTGTCACTTTTGCTGAGTTTAAGTGAAGTGGCAATTTTTACTAATTTCTCATGATAATAAGATGTGGATACTATTGACTTCTGTTCTATTCAATTGATTGACCTTGGATATTAGGGTTAGTTGATTTTTCCAAAATCAGGTGCGGTCATCCTGTTATTTTAGCATGAAGCTTTGTAATATTTAAGACACCAGGATGTTGAAGTAAATCAGCAATAAATGAGAATGGTAATTGAATTTGCAGTGTTCATTCCAAGAACGGAAATAGTGGGACCCAAGGTCTCCTACCAAGTGTTTCCCACGATCTAAAAAGGGCATGGTAATTATCCTCTAGAACGGGCACTTTAAACGTGTATCTTATGATTAAAAGGTTGCCTTCTTTTATCATTAATTTTTCTTCTTGTTGTTATTATTATTATAATTATTATTATGATTGTTGTAAAATTAGGAAATTTGCAAGGGGAATAGGTGACATGTAAAGTTCTAAAAATTATATTTTTCATATATAGTTCACCCAAAAAAGTTGCAGAAGTAAAATTATGGAAAAAAAATTTTTTTTCCATAATTCATTTTCTTCAGAGTCATGATGGCTCAATTTGTAGAGCATAATCCAAGGGTTGTGGGTTCGATACCAACACAGGCCAGCCCAGGTTGTCTCTTTTTGTCCTTGGGAAAGGCACTTACATATAGCTTACATTTCCTCTACATTATATTGCCAATAATGTCTTAAAAGTGCAACTGAAACCAACATCATCATTTTCTTTTTTTTTGTCTACATCTTTCCTTAAAAAAAGACACATCTTGCAGTAATGTTTTGAAAGGAAATCGATTGATTGATAAGTTACATTCACAAAGTAAAAATCTTACCCATATAATAATTAATAATCACTAATTACTGTGGATATAGATGGCATATAATAAATTTAATGATTTTAGTAGGTCGTATATTTATTCCTCATTTAAGCATCCTTTAAATTGCTTGCATGAACACTGATTTAACGTTTTGAAGGCAGGAACTGTATGTTTACTAGTTTCATTCGGTGTGCTGTTTTGAAAAGAATATTATAAATTGTCATTATCAATTGCTGTTGCCTTTGATTTTGTAATTTTGAGAATGGAGTAGTACTGCTAAAATGACAGAAATTTCTAATTTGATTTTCAGCTTTAATTTGGATGAATAAACTGCATGAATGTCATTAAATTATTAACTTAGAATCATCAAAGCCTGTCAGAAACTATTTGCCAAAAACATCGTTTCTGATAGGTTCAGATTCACTGCAGTCTCACATTGGTTGTAGCTTCTCAGATGAATGGAAAATAATCGGCATGACATTTCAAAGAAACAAAATAGACCATACCCAGCCATCGACTGCAAAGACAATTCACTTCGGAGAAAATAATCCCCTTAATCATATCTGCTCAACTGCTTGTCAAAAATTAGTGTACACACTGCCACAAGCAGTCAGTTCCAATAAACAAATACTTCCTTTATGCATCACTGTGTGGTGTTTATCAGTGGTGAGTTGCTACACAATAACCTTAGCTTTGGGCACAGTTATATCGCTGCTTACAATCATACAAAAATTTGAAATTGAGCACATAAGCGACTGTTCACATTTGCAAAAATGGAAAAGGGTCATTTTGCAATCAAAAATAGGGCAAGTTGTTGGGAAAAAAGTTATAGCGCAGTGTCTTAATTAACCTGGGGTTTGGGAAAGAATGACTTAGCACTGCACCATCTGAAAGTGACCTGGGGGAAACACTGCAGGATCAAAAAGTGGGGTCATTTGGAATAAACAGGAATTGCAAATATATGTACCTGTTCCTTGTTTGTTTACATGTATCATTATTAGTCTCCCCCACTCAGAGTTTTTCTTACTAGGATTTGAATTCCTCATGCTTGAGTAACATAACAATTGCCCTTAAGAATTTATTATGTTCATTTGAGTCTGCATTTTTTCCTTCCTGTGTGCTGCTTTGGAAATAAACGCAGCAGTGTTTTTGCTTAATAATGTCATGTTCTCTTCTGTACATTTTCTGTTTGTGATCATTGACTGTGTTCTCAGTTGGTGCCCAATGTAATCAAAACCAGTAAGACATTTCTGTCAGCCAGTGAGATTGATTGTATACTTCTTTGGAATTTAGTGCACTCTATTCAGTAAGCCAGCATGGGAAAAGCTTGATTCAATCAGTCTAAAATCAAACGTAGTGATCTTTTATATTTATTTTCTCTGGTCTTATTTTAGGGACACCACAAGCACCATAGAAGCAACTTTCTCGTGCCAATTTGTGTTTTGTTTTATTTAAAAAAATTGAGTAAATAGAAGCTTAATAACCTTCGTTGGCATTCAGATCTGCTTTTTTACTGGGGGTGAAATGATTCGTCAATATAATGCATTAATGACTTTGCAATTTCTATACACACATATATACTTAAGGTCAAGAATCGATTCAAAATGATATTCACTTTATGAACATTACTTTTAATCCTCTGCGGCCATGAATAATTATTAGTTGGTTGCCTGTTGATTCTTTACTTGCATCGTGATATATATCAATACGTGACATGTGCATATTGTTTTACTATCTTAATTTTTCATTTTTTCATATTACAGATGTCATGAAGCATAATGGTTGTCTGAAATTCAAAGAAAGGCAGATTTAATATATACTGAGACTACATTCAACTTGAGGCTTCAAAATGACAGTAAGAACCAAGGTTGCACGATTTGTTTGCTACCTTCTGTTCAGACTGCTATTACCACTTGTTCTACTGGCAGGTAAGTTAGAACTGATGATTAATTCTCCACGGTTTTCAAATGTTTATTTTTTTTAACGTTGTTCTTCATGCACTTAATTATTTACCTAGGTGATGTTTATTTTATCGACAAACGTGAAGTCGTTGTGTTAAGCACATAGTGTTAGAAATATAATACAGTTTGGTTTCATTGTAAGTGCGATGGGACACAAACCACTGTCATTTTTTGCTCACCTGTCCATAAGCAGGGCTAAAACTTGAATCAAAAGAATGGGAAGAGTAACTTCCTTCAGATAAAAATGGGAGAAGTTAGAGAGTTCGGAGAGAAATCAGTTAAATTTAGTGACATATGTAGTATATATATTTATACAGTACATCAGACATGATTTTTCGTTTTACCACCCATTGCAGTGGGGAAGTTAATCCCCTTCATGCTCGCTCCACGTTAGAGGGCAAGTACCTAGCTCCTCAAAACCATGACTCTGTGGGCACGTGTTATGCATCTCATGTGTGGGCACGTGTTATGCATCTCCATCATGGGGAGTGATTGACAGTTAAATAGCCAATGCATGAAAACAACCCATTTGAAGACTGAGACATCCGAGTAATTCAGAATCAGATACTGAATGAAAAATCATCTTTATGTTGATTATATGTTTAGCCAATAAAAATCTATTCAAAACAGTTGTTTGTAATCAATAGATGTGTTTAGAAAAAGTTTGTTTGCTTCTATGGGCTAATTCTGTTTGCCTTTGGAGCCCCAGTGTGCTTTCCTAATTTTCTTTAAACAATGTAGCCTACCAATTTTACAACATGATCATAGATAATGGATATAATTGAAAATTACAGGAATTATATGTTCTCTCTTTATTTCGAAGTAATTTTTATTTCAAAGTAATTTTAACTGACACACTGATATGATGCATAGCTTGTATCTTCTCTGAGCAGCATAAATTTATTGCATTCTTACAAAAGTAATCCAACGAGATATACACAATTAAATTCCAAGTAACAACCACTGTTTTAAAATAAAGAAAAGAACATATCACACACAGAATGTAGACTGAAATGCAAATTTTGTGGTTAGTCTTTGAAGAATAATGGCAGTACAAAATGGCAACAATAGCACATGGTTGTGTAAGAGACATCTTGGGGCTAACTTAGATTCAAATGTAATGGGGCCTAATGTGTATTTATACATGGCCTCATCTGCATTCATACATGGCCTAATGTGTACTCATACATGGATTATTGTGTATTCATAAATTGCCTAATGTGTACTCATACATGGCCTAATGTGTATTCGTAAATGGCCTAATGCATACTCATACATGGCCTAATGTGTACTCATACATGGATTATTGTGTATTCATAAATGGCCTAATGTGTACTCATACATGACCTAATGTGTATTCATAAATCTCCTAATGTATACTCATATATGGCCTAATGTGTACTCATACATGGCCTAATGTATATTCATACATGGCCTAATGTGTACTCATGCATGGCATAATGTGTACTCATACATGGCCTAATGTGTACTCATACATGGCCCTGGTTTCTGTGGATATTCTACAGCAATCAGCATGGCTTTATAAGTTTGCTAAAGTCAGAAAAATTGAACTTGCCCTTGGGGAATTTGAGCTTGCTCAAAAATGTGAGAACAAAATAATGTCACTAAAGTAAAATAAAAAATAGTAAAATAAAATACATGATGTTTTAAGGAAATTGCATTATATTTATTTTACAGATATAGAACTTTTGTCATGTTATTTTTGTTTGCATTTAAAACAGGATGTCAATAATTAAAGTTATCAAAAAAGATAGATGTAAATAGTACTTGTAGATAGATATGTACATGGGGAAAGAAAGGAAGGGTTAGAATGAAGTTATAGCAAAGTCATACATGTACATGTATAAAAATGGATGAATGGATAGGTAGATAAGGGTTTTTGAATGGCAAGATTTTTAAGAGAGAGAGAGAGATGTTTAGGTAAAAGGCCTTAAACTTAAAATTTAACAGCCAAGAACAGAACTGTGTTAACTTAATTATAATCATGTTGTAATGTGTCATAACAATTTTCTTTATCTGCACTTTCACTTGGAGTTAAATTGATCATGCAAATTTAAGTATAAAATCAAGTAAGAAAACAAGGTAAAACCAAGTCCCTTCCAATATCAACTAATTCACTCTTTCCTTTTTTATGGGGAGTGTTGTAGTCCACTCACATGTCTGCTTCCTCTTCCACATCACCCAGTTTTCCCCTTAAAATCAGTGAGATGCATCTAAACAATCTTTGAAAATCCAACTTTAGAGAATGATTTAAGAACACTTTTTAAAAATCTATTTAATTATTTTCCAAACAGTAGTAAGCCTCAGTCTCCTGTAATAATCATGTAAACAATAGATCATAAACACCACTTGTGGGTGCTAGATTTCCAAGTGGCTAATTGTTAGAGATGAGTGCCTTTTATTTCCAAACACATCTGTCAAAGAAATCTCTCGGGTTATATTATTAACCATTTTCATCTAGTCACCTTGAAATCGGTGACATGTATCCAAATGATCTTTGACACCCGAACTGTTCAGAGTTGGCATTCATGGCACATGCGGAGATCACAAACTGCCATTGACTAGGTTAGGACTTAAAAGTCAGCGAATCCTGTATACGTACAAATATTATGATTAAAATATAACTGGTAAGTTAAAATATAAATATTTATTACCTGTTTGTCAATACTTGCCTAAATAATACATTTACATTATCATTTCTTCACCAGAAAATGCGAGACTGACCTTGACATTGACTACAAGGAAATGACATACTGTCAGTGTATTATGTGAAATAAAGGATCGATAGATGAAAGAAACTGGAGGCATTATGTATTTGAAGAATGTGGTACATATAAACGTGAAATAAGGGGCTGATATATATACTTTGGCAAGATCGCAGAGTATAAGACTTGCAGAACATAAAGCATTACAAACTGAACAAGACCTCTCTCAATTTTCTGGACTTGGGTATGGGCAAGTAACTTATAAACAGGAGCTTACCCAAGCAGAATTTGAACTTGTCCTGTGAGTCATGGACTTGTAAACCCCTGAATCAAGGCTTAGCTAGCTATAGTCAGCATTGTTATAATATATTGATATAATTAGTATTGGAAGAGGATGTTGATTTCAGACCCCAGCTTGGAAAAGGTGTCATTTATATTATGCGAATCCATCTGACTTAAATTGCCATATTTAACAGCCCCAGTTATTGGCTGTATTTATGGGCAAACGTTTGATAACTGTCCATAATAAAATTTAGTTAAATTTGTTGAATGATAAATTGGTAAACTGTCATAATTTGAAGAATTCCCTCTCTCTGTTGATTGTATTACAATCTCATATGTTCAGAGATTTTTCTTATTTTTTGAGAAAAAGAAAGAAGAAACAATGCAAACCATCAATTACAGTTTGGTTGCTTGCATTTTCCTGTTCTGGTCTTTTAAAAAAAATCATACGATATTCAGGACTACTAGATAGATCTCGATATATATCTCTCTCTGTGTTAAGTAAATCTCTTGTGAATCTAGTTTATTTGTTGATAGGAAAGATCTACTGTGGATCCTAGTCAACATACAAAATTTTAATCTGTTCATGCAAAGAAATAAGTATATCAGATCTTTGGGTTTTATTTCAGAATCTGTGAAAAATCATTTAACAGAAAAACCTTAATCAGACCATATCAAGGATTGTACTGTGTAGGGTTTATTCCAAAAATTAACTAACTCGAGCCCAAGGGCCCCTACCTGGTCAAAAAGTGGGGCCATTTAGAAGAAAAGAGGGGTCACAAAATTCTCACCTAGTTAATTGACTTTTTTTTTTTACCATTACTCTGCATGCACAATTTTTATCTAGGATCTTGATCTAATAAACAGCATCTCATGGAGTTTCAAACAAAAACAAGAAATCATATGTTCTCAATGCTTTAATGCTTATTCCAGAAATTTACAACTCATTTACAGTAATAGACACAATTCACACACATCAACAGCAGTTGAGAATATTCTCCAGTCCTTCTTTCCCATGCAATGCTTCAGTGTACTATGAAAATCAATTTCGGTGAGAGGTGGACCTTTATAAGAGACACATAACAAGTCATCTAATCATTCATCAGCTGATATTGCTGCTTTAGGGTGTTTGCCTTCAGCATGATGTGCAAGGGTATTTGTACAAAAATTAGAAGAACTGTCATACTGTTGGTTTTCCTGTGTTTTTTTAAGTATAAATTACATGTCATCGCCTTGTTTTTCAGGATCATAGCACAGCCGTTTGTAACTTTGTAAAAAAAATTCTTGAAATGATCAGTCTTTAGCAGCATCTGAAAATTGATCAGAGAGGGCCCTTCATCAATATTGTGATTATCAGTCTCCATTTGCATAACAGGAATAGGATTATTCATGACTGTTTCAAGTTTTTCCTCAAGAATTGTACTATCAACACTTGATCCAACATTTTCACCCTGTTTAGTCTGCTTTGAAAAGAAATGTCGCAGAGTTTTGGCCAATTTCATCTGCTCCAATTTATGTTTCCTGTCCATGGTCAATCAAGCCAATTGGTCCCCATAACTAATCAAAATCAGCAAGATATTCTGGCAGCCAATAAAATCGATTGTCTCATATTTCTTTGCCAATGGGTGCACTCTGTCCATAAGTCAGCTTGAGGTGCTCTCGATTCAGGCAGTCTGAAATCGACTATTACAATATTCCATCTTTATTTTCTGTCGTCCTTTTTAGGTGCCCGATTGGTGCCAAAGAGGCAATTGTTTGTGCCAAACATAAAAAACTATGCGTAAATGGAGCAAGGGCTTAGTCTAGAATTAACCCTGACTGTGACATATTACTGCCACATGAAAACGTTCTTTTTAAAAATAAAAAAAAATAATTTTTATTTTGTAGAGACCTTTTTGAAATGATAAAGATATTTTTTCATTTAATGACAGTATGACATTACCTTAGGATTGTTTTATGTATCTCTGGCTTCATCCAAAATTGACAGTCTTGTGCAAAATCTTTGGTCCTATGCAGAGATTTCAATAGAAGCTGGTAGTTGGTGATTTTTGCTTTGTATTTGTACCGGAATTGCCGCATGCAATCCCAGAATATTGAAAATGTTGTATAATTCATTGTCTTATACTGTCTGAGATGATTCATCCAATTAAGATTAGCATTTTCTTCCATTTGATGCAAATCAGTCTAAGCCTATGAGATGCTTTCTTTTTTTATTCGGCATAACTAAAAGCACTTGCCTGACATGATTCAATCTACGTCAAAGAGAACCTAAACGATCAGTCTCTTTCCTTTCTTGTGGGACCTCGGGTGGCTGAGTGGTCTAAGGTGCTCATCTTTGCAGATCACATGCACATCTCACCTCTGTCTGCGTGTGTTCGAGTCTCTGCTTGACCAATGTGGGTATGTGAGAAAGCTTGCCAGTAGCTTCCCGTGGGTCGGTGGGCCTCTTGTTAGTTTGAAAAATCTGCAAATCATCAGTGTCACATCCTGAGGCCCAGTTATATTTTTTATTTGCAAATAGTGGCTACTGTATGTAATGATCAGTGCTGTGTGCACATTTTTTAAATGGTTTTGTTCTTACGTTATAAAGAGAGGTGTATAATGGTAGTCAAATGAATTTTGTGTTATCAATACTGTTTAATTTTTTTTGTTCAATGCAAAACCTAACCTAGTTTGTAAAACTGAATTCCAACTTTAAAAATAATTGAATTGTCAAGAATTCTTCAAATGTTGGAATATAGGGCACCATGATCATTAGGTCCATATTCATTAGAGAATATACAAATGGAAATTATAATGATCAGAGACATAGTTCTGATTATTATTAAAGGCAAGGAAATTTTTGGACAATAATTTCTTGGATAATCAGATTCACATACATCCTAGCAACTATCTAGATCATGGAGACACTTTTTGTAAACAATTGACAGTAAAACCACTGATTGTTTTAAGAGTGGTCTAAATTTAGAATTGGTGATCAGTTTACTGTTATGTAATAATGAAGTAAAATGGAATGACCTGGGGTGGCTGCTATTGAATCAGAAGTGGTCTTATTTCAGGGATGGTTGCAAGGAGAGGTTATTTTGCTGTCTCATTTATTGGTTGCTTTGAATAACTAGGAATAAATTATACATTACTGCAGTTTATTCTGTTGTATTACAGATGCATTAAACCATAACTGGGACCCTCTATAGATATGTTTCTCTGGATTATGTGATATAAGCAGTTTTACCTCTTGATATTGCCTTGGTTGAATGACATGTACCTACCGTATATACTGGCGTAAAATCCGATACCAACTGCAAACTGCATAGACCCAGATCTGCCGTCGCATAATGCACCAGCAGATCTGGGTCTGTGCAGTTTTTAAGGACTAATCAGTAGAACAAACAACATAGACCATGATCTGCTGGCACATTATGCAATGGCAGATTAGGGTCTATGTTGTTTGCATTTGGATCCGGCTTATATGTGAGTATATATGATATACAGTGTATATGTAAAATGTTGCTTGCTCTTGCATAATATATATTATAAAAATATATGGGCCAGGGTTGCTCTACATGCTAGCAACAATACATTTAGTGGATTGCCTAGATTTGAGCATCAGATGGCCATCTGATGAAACAGTGCCAAGTCAAAATGAATGATTTCTGTCACATGCTGACTTGCATTGTCCCATTTTTCCTTTCCTTTGTTCACAGCAATTGAATTTAAATCTAGTCATCATTTCCAACTACAGCATAACTGATAAAAATCTAATAATTTCCTGTTATTGAGAACCTGGCTACTTATTGTGGCTGTACAGGGGATTGTTTTTGAGAATTGGACCATTAATAATATTTAATAATAATAATTAGAGTCTTCCAACTGTCATTTGTCCCTTTTATTTTTTGCATTTATTATGTTTCTTGGGCAGTCATTAAGTTTGAAGATTGAATTTATCTCTCAAAATGGCCAGCAGCTGTAGAAGATCTGTTACCATAGACATAAAGAGGGGTCACATGTGTGTGTGTGGGGGGGGGGGGGGGGATTTAGACCTTAATAAGTTTTTGAGAAGAAAAAAAATGTCTGCAATTAGATGGAAATTCTTGAGTGTTAGCCTGTAACTTGTAGCATGTACAGTTTCTATAGTTATTTCTTACCTTTCCCTTTGGAAACAGAGATTCTGTCACAGAGAAATTCTCTGTGTTTGAATTACAGTTGTAAATGTTTTACACTTTTAAGATTTTATAATACATCACTGATAAATGTTTTTTTTTTTATATGACTTGGGACCATCTTACCATCACTTTGATAAAGCACATGGTTGACTAATTTTAAAATGAAACATTACTGTATATACTCTGGTATAAGTTGAGTCCAACTGTAACAACATAGACATTGCATAATGTGCCAGCAGATCAGGTCTGTGTTTTTGTTCTACTGAATACTTTAACAAACTGCATAGACCCAGATCTGCTGGTGCATTATGCGACAGCAGATCTGTGTCTGACGAGTTTGCACTTGGACTTGACTTAACAAGTGAGTATATACAGAAGCCTAGTCAGCTGCTTGGGAAAGAATGCAGTAGTCTCCATTGAGTTCAGTATCCCATACAGCTGGGTTTCAGCAGCACAGTTGCAATATGTATCATGATCACAATATTTGATATGTATATGTATTGATGATACACATTTAATACTATTCAAGAGTGTTTACCTGTAAATTATTGTTGTTTTTGCAGAACTTAAGCTACATTACACAGAAATGTTCCATTTACCAAGGATGTGGAAACACATCTAGCTGCATCATTAGGCCCAAAAAAAAAAAAACGTGTTTCCTATTGCACTGGTTGTAAAATTAGGGTAGGCAGGTATTTTTTTTTTTTTATTATAAAAATCAAATAATATTTCAAGTGCTTCAAAGTTCTGGGCAAAACCGGCTCAATTAGATGCACAAATAAATTTTGGCAATCTGATTTTTTTTTGGTGGTGGAAAAGTGCTTGGGTCGGCAACGAGAAACAGGGACAGTCGGCCAACAGGAAACATATTTTTTGTGTGCCTTAGTTTCTTTACCTCTTGTAGCATGTGATTGACTAATTCGTACCAAAAACAGTTGTTTTATTGATTTATTCTGTTTATTGAACATATTTTTATGACAAGTTGAGCTTTTGTTGGAATTTTAAATTTCATATAAAACCGATACAGTTAAGAAAGAGTATTTATTATTATATTGGCATATAATATCGATCTATACCAGTATATCCGTATAACGATCCAACCCTAGTAGTCCAGAAAAGGCACTTCAATACGGATTTATTAGCTTTAAGTCTTCCTTTTGCCTCTTAAATGAGTTCTTCATACTTTTTCTCCTTTAACAAAATATTGTCATACATGTGCTTTGTAAAAATGTACATATAGAATAAGTCATGTGATTATATTGTTGGCTTTCTGAAGTCTACATATTAGAAGTTCAGTCGCAGCATTCTGGTAGTCCCTGGGCACCAGGCATATTATTTGTCCGAACATGCAGCAATGATGGTGTGAAATCCCTGATCCAAGCATTTGTGAAGGGTGAGGGGCGTTATTGGAGTAAAGCTGGAGGCTGAGCATGTTATTCCATCATTATAGGAAACAGGCGCTCTTCAAAGAAAAGGTAAATTTTTTACCAGTCACATGATATGTCATATATAAACTAGACACTCAAATCATGTGTTTTTCATAGTTTAAAGTGAACAGTTTTTGTTGTCTGCATAATAAAGGGAGGGGAGAACCCCTTTGTGGTGAAACCTTAACTTCCAACAAAGTAAGGGTTGGTGTATACATGCTCAGTCTCCGGCTTTTCTCGAAAAATGCCCCTCATCCTTCACAAATGCTTGGATGAGGGGACCATTATTTTACGTAAATCCTTCGGCCTCACATGTATACATAACATCTTTTAAGATAGACATCAAAAGGATATTGTATTCAGAATTGCTAAACATTAGTTAACCTGTAAGACAACATCAGAACAAATAATACCATTACTTAAGGTTCATTCCTTCACTGTCACATACTTCTTTAAATGGTGAAGACAAACAAGTTATAAATTATTTATTGCATGCAATAACTGCTTGTGCAAAGCCCTTATTACTGTCCTGAATATCCCTCAGATAAAACCTGTTAAAAGTCTTTGCTGATGTCCAGTCTGCTGTTTTCAAGATTTCTTGCAAGGAACAGCCTTGTCTGAAAGCAGCTGATGTCACAGCAGTTCTGTAAGAATGAGCCTTGAACTTATATATATATCAATCCCTGATTGTTATAAAACTGTTTTTAACCATCTAGCAGTAGTACTAGTTGTGACAGCTCTATATGAACAATAAGACACAAAAATCGGAGTAGATTTCTGAATATTTTTGTCCTGTCAATATAATGTGACAACGTATGCACTGCACACAGATTTTCATCATTATAATGAATCAGCTATAATTGGAAACTCTTACCTTGTCTTGAAGTTTTCAACAAATTAGAAAATCTGAACACTGCTTTATTTGTCTTGCAAGTCATATTACCTGAATTCAAAGATATTAAAGTCTGTGCTCTAGGAGTCATAGATAAAGAAATGAGAGCAACCAGCTTCATTGTTAATAACCTCAAAGATATATATTTCCAAAGGAAAAAGAGTACACAGGTATTTCAACACTGGGATTACATCCCAAGTATCAATGTATTGTGGTTTCGGAGGACTCCTGTTGTGCAACCCCTCCAAGTATATATTAATAAGCAAAGGGTTGATACACCAGTCATTATCAAACATTTTCAACGTTTGAAGTAACATTGCCTTGTGAGTGTTCATGACAATATAAGACTTATCTTCATTTACCAAGGAATCTAAGTATGAAATTACTGTTACCTCAGAGACACAAAAGGTATTAATTTCCATGATCTTACACCAAAAACTCCATTTTTTCGGTGCCAAATTGTACTGCTTATTTGTTCCTGGTCTCCATGAATTGGTAATGATATCAACATCTGTTCTTGGAATTCCTTGGTTTTGTAGCAGTTTCCTGATACAGTTACTGCGACTAAAGAGAGGGTTTTCCATATAGGATGTAGCTGACCATTGTGTGGAAGTGTCAGTAGGTTTTTGTGCCTTGGAAGTCTAATTGGAAGAGAAACCAAACATGACAAGAGTACAGGAAACCAGGACTGTGATGTCCAATGTAGGACAATTAAAAGTGCCTTACTGACATTATCAGCAAATATTTTTTTCAATATTTACAAGATTAAAAGGGGGGAAAATGTATGGGATTGACCCATGCCATGAGAAAGAAAAAGCATAATTTTTAAAAGCACCTGGTTCAGAAAACCATGATACAAACTTCTTTAATTGATGGTTTAATCTGGATACAAAGAGATCTGTATCGGGAATAAAAATCTGTGTGCACAATCTTTGAACAATTTCTCTCTTTAGCAGACATTCTGTGGAGTCTGAAAAGTTTCTGGAAAGAAAATCTGCCTGGATATTATGTTTACCAGCAATATGGACTGCTGATAGGAATATATTCCTTTCCAAACACCATTCCCATGTCTGCCTAGCTAACTGATCCAAGTGAATAGATGGCATTCCACCCATATCATTAATATACGAGATAGCACATATATTGTCAGACTGAATCTCAATATGTTCATTCTTGTGATCTAAATACAAAGCTTGCAAGGCATATACAATTGCTAACAACTCTAGGTAATTGATTGGAAAGTTAGACTCACTCTTTGTCCATCTACTAGAGATTGATCTTTCTGAACAAACCTCATAAGCTCCCCACCCAGAGAGTGATGTATCAGTTTGAATAGTAAAAGCAATCTTCTTTTGTCTGATTAATTTACCATTTTTACCCGCAACATTGTGGTACCACCATTCCAGTTTCTGGATACTATGTGTAGATAGTTGTATTTTATTATCACAATTGTTACTCTGACCAAGTCCCTTAATTTTATCATGTTCCAAACATCTATAGTGCATCGGGGCTTCCAGGATTGCATAAAAGGCATTGATGAGCATACCAATAAATGATGCCAATTCTCATACTATAACATATTTTTGATCAGAAAGTTTCTTGAATTTTTTCCCCTTTCTCTGCAGTAAGAAAAACCTTAAACTGCACCGAATCCACCACAAATCCCAAAAAGACAATTTTCCGAGATGGAATAAGCACTGATTTTTGCCTTATTTATTGTGAAACCTAAAGATTTGAGTGTTTCAATCATAATCCATGCATTTTGTGGACAAATGTGACTATCATCATCCAAAATTTAGAGTCATCAATATAGTAGGAACATCTAATGCATTGTTGTCTGAACCATGCATAAATGGGTTTAAGGATCTTAGTGAACACTCTTGGAGCTGAGGAAAGCCCAAAGGATAAACAAACAAATTGAAAAAATTGTCCATTCCAAATAAACTTTAGAAACTTATGAAAATCTTTATGTATTGGAATACTAAAATAAGCATCCTTCAAAACAATCGAAATGAAGAAATCATTTTCATGGATGAGATCTAAAACTACTTTTTGAATGTTCTTGCTTAAAATGTTCATAATGAACACATTTATTCATATGTTTGAGGTTGATTATTGTTCTGAATTTCCGATTAGGTTTGGGTAGAATAAAAATGTTGGAAACAAAGTGATCACTCTCCCATGTGGATGGAACTATAGTGCCTTTGGATAGAAGTTCCTTGATTTCATTATGAATAATGGTTCTCTTTTCATCAGAAAAAAGGAATTTTGTTTGGAAAATGTGATTGGAAAGGCATGGATTCAAACTCTATTTTGTACCCTGAGATGATCTGTAAAATCCATGGATCACTTGTGAAACTGTTCCATATACTGTAGTAATACAGTGCTTTAACTTCCCCACAGAAGTTACCTCCACGGATTTTAATTTGATGTCTCGTTTGGGGCGCTGGTATAAGCAGCTCTCCTTCCCCTATTGCCCACTGCCCCAAGCACCATGGACTCTATCGAAACCCCTGTAAAACTGACTGTAATTTTCTTTAGCTAGTGCAAAACCAGTGTCACATCTTTTAACTTCTTTAGCAACATCATCCCCAAAAAGCATAGATGAAATGGGGGTGTTCATATTGCAAAGATTGGAATACTTTCGCTTTAAGTGTGGATGTATCGTGTAACTTCTTCGAAAAGAAAAATGGTATTGCACCTGCCCCATGAGAGTAACAGCATCTGAAATTAAGCATTTTGCTTCAACATTTGTGACAGTTTGTGACTTTAACAAGTCTTCTAATTTGACAATAGGCATAATACCTGCAGTGACAAGGTGCGGTATATCCCTAAAAGCTTTGTCATAAGAATGAACTCTTTTGCTTACATCATTCCAAATTTCTTGATTGACAAGTGGGGGGCCCAATTTATCACAGTTTTCTGGTATCTTGTACTTCTGTACAATGTCATCGGTTGCACACAGAGAAGTGCATTGATCAACTCTGCCAATTATTTAGAAATGGGTTCCCCTTTTTGGGGAGTTTCAATTTGGGCAACTGCCACATTCTATCAAGATTGCTTGTACAAGGACTGTTTTAATCTGGTCCTACACCATCAAACAAAGCCCCATTTATTTTGCCACTTAACGAAATTTGCTTTAGTGGTCTACTTTGATCATCCTCAGCAGGGGTAATATCAATGTCGCAATATGGCCATTCATTTTCAGCTTCTACATGTTTTAGACAGGTTGTTTAAATCTATGAGACTGGACTTCTTTAACTGTCTGAGATTTTTGCCTTTATTAGTGACCATAACTGGCTTGTGTTTTGCCGACTTGCGAATCTTAGTTACCATGGACTTCAATTTCGTTTCTTTATTTCTTTGTTTTTTTCGGCTTCTTAACTCCTCTCACCTTGGAGGAAGTTACCTCAACCTTGCAAAAAGCAGCTATATTTTCTGGACCAAAGCCTGAGAATTATGAGGTGACCTTGGGGTCTGTAATTGAAAGGACTTTGTCCTCTTCCATAGCCATTACAAATAAACAAAAATAAAATACAGTAAGTAACAACTGTAGCTTGGATTACGTCCTAAGCTGGCTACCACAACACCACAATACCAAAACGATCGCCTCACAATTAAATAGCTTACCATTCCGTTGCAACGCCAGAAAAACTATGAAACACTGGTTCGAGTGTCCGGTTTATATATAACATATCATGTGACTGGTAAAAAATGTATCTTTTCTTTGAAGACCGTCTGTTTCCTCTAATGATGGAATGACATGCTTTGTATACATGTGAGGCCGAACTTTACGTAATATAATGGGAATCTGCTCTTTGGGATTCAATGGACACTCCAACAGCCTAATCAGACATGCATATATTTAGTGGACATGCATGTATTTACTGTTACCCATTTCTATCTGTCCCATCCTGTCATATCTGTAGTGAATTTTATTTCTGCGTGATAACTTTGAAAGAGATTTATGGATTGAAACCAAATTTGGCATCAGGCTTTATATGAAGAAAACCAATTTTCTCTTTTTCTGACAAAATTGAATGCACTGTTGGCCTCTGTTTAGTGTAGAATTTCACCTTTTAATTTTATTATATTGTCACATTTCTAGTTTTCTTTAGTTTTTATGTAAAGTTAACTTTGTATTCTCATTTAGAGTTTGCAGTGTTTAAATTGTTCTTATGAATCATTGGAATTGTGATTAATTTTTTTGCCATATCTATGCATACAAGTAGAAAGTAAAAAAAATTAGAGGCAATATGGTAATTTGTACACTTGGATTTGTTGTCTGAGTAAACAGTGTCAACCATTCAGACCACCTCGGCTGTGTATGTGAAGAAGAAAAATATGCCTCAGATTTATGTCGGCATAGTAATTTGCAGAAAAATCATACAGTTTGTTAATTGGAAATTTCTTTGCAAAAAAAGAAACCGCAATCTGTTTGGACCTTCTTGGTTATTTCTACGATTGGATTGACTGTATGGTTGACCAAGAAGATGCAAATGAAAAAAACATTTGATGCATTTGTAACTTCTCTGTCAAACCTCGTTTTGAAAATATCCGAGGTGGTCCGAATAGCAACTATCAGCATACATTTGAGGTATGATTCATAGGATTGACACGAGAAGTTGCAAATGAGTGTTAGCATTACCTCGTGTTCAGTTTTGTGACAGACATTCAAGATAATATTCTACTGATGCTCTAGTTTTTACTATCACAGGCGAGAGATGTTTTGCATCATAATCTTGTTGTTGATTAGCGATCATGGTATCAGTCTGTCCATCTGTTTGCTATTTCCTTTCTGCACAATGTATCCACCATATACTGTACCATTACTAAACTTTGTAAATAGCTTGCATTTGGGGTCAGGATGAACCCTATCTATTTCAGGCTTTAAAAGGTCATAATGATATGAAAATTTAGAAAAGGGACCTATAAACATTGTCCTTTAAAAGGAGATCATTTGATGTCCTATGCTGCAATCCAGCAGGAATTAACCTGTTCAGTTATGATCAGAGTTGTAATAGATCATTGTAAACAAATAAGTGTATTATATACCTTTAGATGACAGTCAATGCCAGCCATCAGTGAATATCATATTACTGTCCCCTTGGTTAACTTTGATATTTTGATTCAATACTGATACTCTGCGCTTTTGATCTTTCATTCGGTTGAAGACTTCAATAGGATTGGGGGAAAAAAAAGAAGGAAAAAACTTGTTATGCCTTCCACATGATCAAGTCATCAGCACATACATTGTCACATAGAACAAATCGTAAACAAAACTATCAGCATAACGTGACATGAGTACCAAAGATATAATACATTTAGAGCTTTTTGTTATACCTGACCATTTCACTAATTGGCATTGCTTTTGGAATAATCAATACTCCACCTTTTACAATCAGCATTCAGTAGTTCAGTTGATGAAGTACAACACTTCCACTGGATAGTTATTTATTCCAAAAAATGACTATGAGCAAGCTAGGTTAAGGTGATTTTACAGATATGACTGGTACAGCAATGATTATCTTTAAAGAAGTGGTGTTTGTAAATAAATAAGTAAATAAATAAAAGTCTTTGATTTTACTTACTTTCATGTCACTTGTGATTTAATGAATGTCTAATGGTAAATTCATCTAAACTGTAGAAATTGAATGTTCATTCAAATTATTATATTTACAAATGCTGTGAAGGGTCAAGAACTTAATCAAAATTCAGGACTGAGAAAATGCCTTTAAATATGATTGTTTGAAAAAGAAAAAAAATGCATACTGTTTGGGATTGAGGGGGGTCTTTAAATATGCAATTTTTTCTTGTTTAATTTTCTGTGAAATGTGCCAGTATTTCATAAAGGCCTTTCTGATGGGCTTGAATGGCATGACTGACCACTGTTTGGAGAGGACAATGTTCTTGTTAGGATGCCAGTTTTGTATTTTATTTACCTAGTGTATTTACACAGTGTAGGCTAAGATCTGACATCCCATACATGTAATACACTGGAATTCTGTATTTACTCATGTACGACACATACCCAGCTACCCAGCTGTGTACAGTGTAAACCCAAATCTGACATCGCATAATGCACTGGCATACTGTATTTATCCATGTATGACACATACCCAACTTTGAACATTATAGACCAAGATCTGACATCACATAA
The DNA here is from genome assembly GCA_029931535.1 of Margaritifera margaritifera. Classification (NCBI taxonomy): domain Eukaryota; kingdom Metazoa; phylum Mollusca; class Bivalvia; order Unionida; family Margaritiferidae; genus Margaritifera; species Margaritifera margaritifera. Next base: position 7,586,909 of record JAQPZY010001666.1, on the reverse strand, counting down.
TGCACTGGCACATTGTATTTACCCATGCATGACACATACCCAACTTTGAACATTAAAGACTCAGATTTGACATTACATAATGCACTGGCATATATGTGTTTATGCTCTTTGATGTACTTATGTTTTGAAATATTTTGTTTAAAATATCGACTCACAACAGCACATATTGCTTTACAGTTTTTGCAGTCGCATAATGCACGGACAGATCAGGGTTTATCCAGCTTGATGTACATGTTTGTTATCTTTTTTATATAAAAACATCATAGACTCACAACAGCAGATTTGGGTCTATACTTTCTGCAGTTGCATAACTTTGCTCAGCAGTTAAGTAATAAATGTTATGCCAGGCTGGGAAATCTTGCTAAGAATAGACAAATGCAGACTTTTGATTGGTACAAATATTTTTTAGAACGATTATCAGTCCAATCAAGTTTTTATGCAGAGGGTTAGATCTAGGTCTATGCATATACAAATCTGGGTTTATACTGTCTGCTGTACTTATTTTAAAAAAAAAGATATTGTAGATTTGAAACAGTATATATGACTGTATGCTTTTATCAGGTTTGTATGTGTTACATGTATATACGCAACTGCTATAATATTCATGACTTTTTATAATTTCTTCTCAAAACAATAGGATATGGTCATAAAATCAGCATTTTCTGATTAACTGGGTGTTGAACTTTACTCTATGTTTGAACTTGTCTCTCGGGTAGGTAGCAAAAAAGTCATAAAATGTCATGATTATTACATTGGTCTCAAAGGAATGAGAATTATTAGAAGTGGGATATATATTGAATGCATGATTATAAGAGAAAATGCACATAAAGAGTGGAAAATGTCACAAGTTCAGTAAATAATATCTTTGAACACTGAAATGTTAGACACATTTCTCATGAGGCAGAATAAAGAGAGTATCATTATTTTGCATCATTTACAATGATATTTGGTGAAAAATTTAAAAAATTAGCTCTATAAAAGGGATTTATTAAAGAAAACAATCACTGAATCAGAGTTGCTTATTCATAAGGTGGAGTGTATTATGTTTTGATGTTGTCTCTCTGTCTGTCCATCTGTCTGTTACCAGTTTCATTTCTGCAAAATATCTTGAGTTTTCCCCCATCTACAGTTACTAGACTTTGTGGATGGCTTGCTCTTGGAATAAGCATGAACCCTGTTGATTTTGTGATCAAAACCTCAAAGGTCAAGGTTATTCTGACTGAAAGAAGAAAAACTGGTGTCTGCACAATAATTCCAGGTTTCCATCATCTACAGTTACTAAACTTTGTGGAAGGCTTGCACTTTGGGTAAGGAAGAACTGTATCTATTTCAGATTCAATAGGTCAAGGACATGGACTTGGAAGAAGAAAAATAGTTTCTGCACAATAACTTGTGATCTCCATCATCTTCAGTTACCATACTTTGTGGATAGCTTGCACTTGGAGTAAGGAAGAAGCATATCGATTTTTGGGTCAAAGAGTCACTGTGACCAAAAGAAGAAAAATAGTTTTCACACAATAATGTTAGTTCTGCAATACAGACCTGGACCAAACTTTGTGGATGGCTTAATGGCTGGAAGAAGAAAAATGGTTTTCACACAATAACATTAGCTCTACATCACTGACCTCGACCAAACTTTGTGGATGGCTTAAAACCATCCACAAAGTTTGTCCAGGTGTGAGATCTAGAACGAATGTTATTGTGTGAAAACCATTTTATTTCTTTACATCATTAGTGATTTTGACCTATGACCTTTTGACTCCCAAATCAATATGCTTTTTCCTTACTCCAGTTGTAAGCCTTGCAATAGGAGTAAGGAAGAAGCCTATTGATTTTGGCATCAAAAGGTCAAAGTCACTGTGACTGAAAGAAGAAAAGTGATTCTTTACAAACATTGAAGTTATCTACATAGAGGACAAGTAAACAAGTAGCTGGAATATAATGTGCCATTCATTTTGCTCTCGTTTGTAGTAAATTTTGTCAGACTGTCTACCGGTGTCCATTTTTATAAGCTGTATTCGACATTCAATATACCTGCACGTGTCTTAATAAGTGCACACACCTCTCTTTTTGTTAAAATTCTCCAAAAATGTTCCCTTAATATGTGCACATTTCTCAGTCCCGACGTACCTCATGTGAGGGAAGCGGATCATAAAACTCACCTGGAGCATCATGATTTGTTGTCACTTTCCTACTTAACATAATGGGCTAAGTTGGTATCAAAAATGAATCTTGCATACACTGTATGCTGGTTTTAGCATGGTCATTTTTAAGAAAATCCCAACATGGAAAAAGGGAGCTAACTTTTCGAGTATGTACATGCATGTGATGGGATCATTGGTGTGTGCACTTATTATGATGAACTTAACCATGACAAAATGTACCCAAATCTTTATAAGCACACAGTGCTGACATTATGCTGAATACAGTAGATGCAATAACGGAGTGTTGAGATAATAACTGATATCAGCATTATTAGTATTTGTAAATCTTGTCTATAATGGTTTTCTTTGGGATCTACAATATTGGACTGTTTAAGTAGGTGGCCTTTGTCTATAATGGTTTTCTCTGGGATCTACAAAATTGGACTGTTTAAGTAGGTGGCCTTTGTCTATTATGGCTTTCTCTGGGGTCTACAAAATTGGACTTTAAGTAGGTGGCGTTTGTAATGGCTTTTTCTGGATGTACAAAATTGGACTGTTTAAGTAGGTGCCCAGTTTAAGTACATGTAGGTGGCCTTTGCAGACAGAAAAAAGATAAAAGCATTAATTGCTATAGTGGGGGTTGAAAATTCACTTGGCAACTCAAAATGGCAAGTGAACACTTCTGGCTCTCAAGTGCATTTTCTAATCAGTGAATTAGGACTGACCATTGGTTTTTCTGCAGTGAAAAGGATGTTCTGTCTAGAATATATATTACTGACTTTCTTCATTGAAAGCCCATACTTTCTATTGGAAGTTTGCTTTCAATTTGTTTTGATCAAGCTCTTACAAGTGCTTTGCTCTCACTTGTTAGTACTTAGAAGTGCTTCTCCAAGGGAGAGCAGACTGGTCATGGATGTGTCACAGAACAAGTTCTGGAAAACAGCTTTTGACACATTTGAATTTAGGACATTAACATTGTCAACATTTATATTTCAATATTACCTGGTTGATGAAGAGCTGTTGGGCGAGAGAAAGTTTTACTACTAATTGGATTTTTAGAAATTTTTCAACTCGATACTTTCAGCTAATTTTGCTTTAATGGGCATCAGTTTTGTGTTTAAAGTACATCTCAGGTCCACTTTTGTAAAATCAATGCTTGCTGCGCAGCGCAGAATCATGTGATCATTAGGGCTCCGCATCTAGAGTAATCACCCTTTCCATTCATCCATTTATTCATCCGTTCACACTTCTTGTAACCAGCATAGATCTGCAACACTTGCACATAATTGGATGCTTTTTGTAGGTACATTGTAAATTGCCTGTTATATGTGAATGTGCCTTTTAAAGGTTTCATTTTTTCAGGTCCAATTTTGTTATTTTCCTTTTTGCATCAATATTAGATCTCCACTACTGCAGAGCAGGGGTGGGTGGGGTGATTTGTATAGAAGTGTTTGCAAAACTTCGTTAGGATTTTTATTTGCTCTGTTTCAGATAGGCCAAAGTGGCAGGTAATTGAGGTATTGAATATCAAAGAAAAGCATAATTTTAGAATGAAAGAACATAAAGCAGATTTTTCGTTTTTATTGTTATTTCCTTGCTATAAATACTGTCAGCTGGCTTACGACCTATTGACTGCATATTCTCTACTGCTCAGGGTTGTTCATCCACTTGTTCCACATCATCAGTGGATTGACTATCCTTGGCTAATGATGATTACAGCAACATTACAATGTTTACAACATAGGTACACTCAAGTATACTGGTACTACAGTATGCTATTAAGATCTGTATACATGCCTGCTGTTTCTATCAAGTAGATCTAGAGACTTTACACTTCTTTCAGGTACAGGAGATGACCTCATGGTCACAGTGTGGGTGTGTTTACTGATGACATGATAATCATGCAGTACAGTCCTTTGAGTATTAGTTTCTCTTTATGTTGTAATTTGCATTAAAATCATTGAAATATTCTCATTAGAAAATGTGCAGAAATCTCTTAAATCCATTAAATAGAGCACTGATCATTAGTTCAGGGAATCAGATGTGACTTTATGATCAATGATCAGTCACTGGTAAACTATGAATTATTGATCAAGAAAAAATTTATTTCTGCAAGAGATGTCTCATCAGAATCTGGGATATTTTTGAAGTAGTTTGTAGTCTGAAACAGTAGGATTGGTGCAGAATTTAATTGAAGTTAAAATTGATCACAAACATTGTAATCAATTAATCAATTTTTACACAAAAAGTGACCAGTGGTCTATGAAATTAATTAATTAGAACAGCACTACTGAACATAGCTCAAACTTTGCAGCATTATTAAATGAAGTACAAAACAAGGTAACCATGTTGTATATTTCCACAACTCGAGCTTCATTGTATCGCCAGCTCTAGCATGTGTCAGATATAGGACATGTCATAGCAGAGATTGTGGCATTGTTAACAGTGGTTGTGGTTAAGGATTTGTTAATGTTTTTCTTTATGAAAGGGATGGCTATCATATGGCATTGTTAACAGTGGCTAAGGCTTTTGTTAATGTTTTTCTTTATGAAAGGGATGGCTATCACGCAGCATTGTTAACAGTGGTTAAGGCTTTTATTAATGTTTTTCTTTATGACAGTAAGCACCACCCTGTTGTATCCATGCACCCTCATCTTGTTGACTTAAAACAATGCGTATTGTTTAAAGAACAGTCATTCTGCCTATTTATTTATTTATCAAACAATCGATATGAAGGGTGACTAAATCTGCATTATTCCACAAATGATGCAGCTGAGATTGCAAATTTATGGCAGAATTGGTAATTTGTTGATTATCTTGTCAGTTGTATATTTTTGTTAACTTTAAATTTTTTAGCTTTACCAGTCAAGGACCAGAAGACAGTGATTCCACTAGGAGTGCAAGATTGAGATTCAAAAATCCCCATGGTGTCAGAACTGGGGGTCAGGTTGAGTCAAAAATAAACCTTGGTGTCAGTACTGGGTGTCAAATTAAAAATTTGGGGGTCTCTAATGCACAAATGAGGGTAAAGGGAAACACTGAGAAGAGCTGATTAGATGGAATGCTGTCCATCATATGTCCGCTAGTACAAGTTTGTTATCACTACTCCTCCTAAACTACTTGGAGGATTGCCATGAAACTTAACACATGCACACATTCGTCCCAGGGTCTAGATTTTCCTAACTTAAACTGGTGCAGCTCAAACATGGAATATAGCCACCACAGCAGACATCATAAAAATCTTCTCCTGAATGGATGGTCATAATTATCAACATGGTGTTTTAACTAAAAGACTTTATGATATTGAGTTGGTCCTAAATGAAAATGGTGCTGATCTGACATCCAGTACGGACAAAACTGCAACCATCTTGAAAATCTTGCTATTGCTGCTCCAACTGAATGGATGGTCATATCAACATGGGGTTTTCCCTGAAAGACTTCTTACGATGTTTGGTTGGTAATAAATGTAACTGGTGCCGATCTGACTTACAGTATGGCCACCATGATAGCCATCTTGAAAATCTTGTTATTACTACTCCTAAATTGAAAGTCATATCAACATGGGGTTTTCACCAGAAGACTAATTATGATATCTAGTTCGTCCTGATTGACAATGGTACTGATTTGATGTCACAGTGAACATGTTGAAAATCTTGTCAGTAATTCTCCTGAATAGATGGTCATATCAATATGGGGTTTTTGCCAAAAAGTCTTCTAACGGTGTCTAATTTGTCCTAAATGAAAATGGTGACAATCCTGCATCCAGTGTGGCTGCCACAGTGGATAATTGGAAAATCTTCTCGCTCAAGAATATCAGAGATGGTTTCAACACTCAACAGTTAAAAAGAAGAAATGATCTTGTCTTAAATTCCTGGAAATTTGTGATAGGCGTATATTCTTTAAGAAACAAAATTTGCAACGTTTGTATGTTTCATTTTTTAAATGATTGACTTTGTATACACTTGGTTTGTACATTATTGTTGGTTGTATATGCTTTGATTTTATATGCTCTCATCCATAGTGAATTGTATGACAATACAACAACTTGTAAAAGTTTAACATTGCTAACATTTGACAGCATGTTACATAAAGTTGATTGATGAAAGAAAGAAAAGATAGAACACAAAAATTGGGCTGTAACAATACTTGGTACTTGAAATATACCACGGTATCAATAGTGGTTGTAATCATATAATTAGGGCACAATAGTCATTAAAAATGTGAATTGAATGTCATAGACATTAATTTTCCTTTACAAACAGAAACATTGATTTTCCTTTACAAACAGATACAAGCTTTTTGTGACTACAGAAATACTGGAAGGTCCATGTGTGCCTATTTTTCTTGTATGTTTATTTTCATGTATGCTTTTTTTCAGATTTTATAGTACATTAGTTGGGCTACTAATCCTGGCTGCTTTATGTAATTTTTTTATCATTCTGAAGAAAAAAAACAAATTCCCCTTCGACTCTTTATCAAATCAAACTTCAAAATTAATGATACCCATACCTAGTCTATAATTGCCTTGATTCTACTGTTGCTCACAAGATGGGTGTGGGGTGGGGTTGTGGCTCAAATGAGTATTTAAAAAAAACAGCAACTGTTATCAAGTGACACAAGAAGTTCTGATATTTGAAAATGACTCACAGTACAATAATATACAGTCTCAAACAGGTTGGTTGTCACTTGATTATGTAAGAAATATGATCGATGTATGACTTTATGTGGCGTATGTAACAGCTGAACTTTGGCTGAATGCATGTATGATAAAAAGAAAGCTTTTAGCACCTGCTACACTAATTACACATACACTAGTTCATTCTTGCTGCTACAGAATTGATTACAAATTGGGTTCATGTACATTTTTATCAAGCTGTGCAATGGCTTAAATTTTTTATTTTTGGTTATCTTTATTGTTATTGATTACTATTTGTGTGTGTGTGTGTGAAAGAGAGAGACAGAGAGAGAGAATTTTCTAAAGAAGCATTTTTATTATGTTTTCAATAGTTAAAGGGAAATGTCTTTGGCCGATTGTGTGCTATAATCAGTGGAGAGTAGGATCAGCAATGACAAAATATTTTGTCTGTTGTGTTAAATCAAAGTACATGTATTTATTTATCATGAAAAATCACAGAAGTACATGTAGTTTAAACAATTGTTTTTAAAGAAAAACAAACACAAAGAAAACTTTATTTACTAACTTCTAACAAGCTGAATATCCAACTGTACAAATAGTACAGTATGCACAGTTTTTATTCAGCCTGCTTTGGTGGAAGTTTGACATAGTAATCACTTTATTTTCTCTCTCTGTGTTTGTGTATGTCAGTCTGCGCATGTCCATCCACACACCAGATTAGCCTCTGTTAAAGTTTTTTACTGTCCTTGCTATCGAAACTAGGAGAGGATCAACATGGATTGACCAGGTTCTCGTAGACTTGAAACTTTCAGCGATTTGTTGTGAAAAGTGTCAGTCTACCATCACAGCTAAGAGAACCTAATTAAGTGTTGATTGTGTTTGGATCTCCGATTTGCGGAAGTGTTTGTTGAATTGTTACAATGAATTAAAAGTAGACCCGTTTTGTATTATCATGTTAATTATGTCTTTTTGTATAAAATTAAATAAATGGGGTTGGAAAAAAAAAAGTTAAAAGGCATTCAAATTCCACCTGCATAAGAGCTACGGCACAGATCATGCAATTTTTCGAAACCCCATGCTTTGTGGCGGTGGGCTTAATCCCTTCCACGATAACACTCCACTGTGGAGGTATAAATACCTACAAATCACCACAGCACCTTGGCAGGCATGCCGATGGCAACTCCACCTTGGTGGGGCTGGTAGACATTACTGATTGACATTTGAACAGCCAATGAATGAAGACCACCCATCTAAAGACAGAGACATCGAGAGTGATTTACAACCAGATACCATTTGAAGAATCAGTAATCTTTATTTTGATCATATATTTGGACAATAAAAAATAATTTCAAAAGCCTTGTATATTCAGTACATGTATATTTATAAAAGGTTGATCGACTTCTTTTGCAATAATTTTATGCTTTTACTTTATTCAAAGAAATCTGAACTAATGTAAGCACTGACTTGACGAGAGGCACACATTGTTGAGCTTCTCTTGAATATGAATTTATCCTATTGTTCCAAAGGAAAAGTAATCCTCTGAGATATGGACAATTAAATTCCAAATTGACAACCGCTTCTGTTTAAAAAAAAAAAAACAAACAAAGAGAAAACACTGAATTTACACTGAGCGGTCACAGTAGTGTGTCAGATCAATTCATTTCAATTGACCATTTTAACACTGTTATTAATATTATTATGTAGGTAACATAATTAAAGTATCTAACATTAATCATTGGTTTATCCTACTAATTAGCAAATGTGATCAAGGATAGCAAGGGAAGCAAGCGAAAGGAGCAGTTGGTGCATGAAAAGCTTTGTTTCACAGATACAGTTCATTAATGAGAAGCGAGTTCCAAAGTTTGTAGTGAACTTAAAATTCCCGAATTGTCACTCAGTTTTGCTCAAGGATGAGCAGAAATTTAACTGCTACTTGCAATGAAACCATGGCATCTGTGTTTTACTAATAGAAATTTATATGAAAAAAATCGAGTTTCAACATTGACAGATCTTGTTTCATGAATTAAATGTCTGTAGTTTTGGAAAAAAAGATCGCTTGTTTTTTTGTGAATCAACAATAACACTCAAATATGTCCACATTCACATTCAAAAAGTAGTGAAGTAAATGTAATACATAATATTTTTACAGGTGCACATTTGAGTGTGTAGAAACCTTTTGGAGTAATGTTTTTAATATTTTAAAGGTTGGTTATCTTGAAAATAAATTAATTTATCCAAAAAAGGGAACATCTTCATGAGAAAAATCATATTATTGACAATTATTCCCATTGTGATTATAAAACGAGCATTAAACCATTGAACAGTATCCCCCCCCTCGTTTTCTCATTGTCGATGTCCAGCTAGGATGGCATCCCCTTTTTAATTTTTCAGATATCCCTAAGTAACTCATGCCCTTGCTTATGCTGTTGTCTGTGTTTTTGGACCACATTGTGTGCAAGTTATCAAGGGAGAGGTGTATATTTAGCAAAGTACACCTGCATAATTTTGAAAAATAAAACTAAGCCATCTTTGGTATTGATTCCTTTACTGTGAGGTAAGCTGTTAGCATGTAGCCTAATACTGTAGCCAAATTATATCCAATACTGTGCCTTACATGTACCTCCTTACAATACACAGTGGACTTGGGCACAACCATTATATTGTCAGGGGGAAATAGGATATCCCTTTAACACCTAACCATTTTATTCACAAATATGAAAATATCTAATATTATCTTCATTTAGGTAAAATTTGTTACTTTGTCTCATCTGACGACTTACTCTGCTTGTATTTTTTGTAGTATGGGCAATTGCAGATATTTGTATCACATATTATCCTGATTATCCCCTAAATTCCAAATGGTTGTCCCCTAAAATCCAAATGGTTGTCCCTTGTATGTTCTTGTTCAGTCTGGTTGCAGATTGATTTAATAACCTCTCATGGCTCAAACATACAAACTTTGATGTGTGGGATCTTGGTTAGTTCTTACTACACCATAATGATGTTATTGTACCATGTAGCATTAAAAAAAAATGTTTTTAGAAAAAATATGACCTTACCAATTTTGAAAATGCATCCGGTTTTATGAAGAGTCTGTAGTTGTGATTAATAGTTGTGGTAAACAAATTCCAATCTTTGATGGTTCTTGGCAAAAAAAAGAGTCAAATTGTTACATAACTGTCCATTTTGGCAGTGGGTATCTTGTAGGTATATTTACACTGATTTCTCCATCATCCATCATCTGTCCGTCTGTTAGCACAAGTTTGTTAACACTATTCTTCCTAAACTACTTAGAGAAATGCCATGAAACTTTGCACACACATTCATCCCATGGTCTACTGGGTGCCGTTTGGACTTCCAATATGGCAGCCACAGCAACCATCTTGAAAATCTTGTTATTGTACTTCTCCTAAATGGATGGTTATATCAGCATGGGGTTTTTACTAAAGACTTCTTGGTCCTAAATGAAGATGGTGCCAATCTGACGTCCAATATTCACACCATGTCTGCCATCTTGAAAAACTTATCGCTGCTCCTCCTGAACAGACTTCTTATGATGTCTAGTTGGTTCTAAATGAAAATTGTGCCACTCACACATCCAGTATGGGTGCCTCAGTGGCCATCTTTAGACTCTTGTTATTGCTACACCTCCTGAATGGATGGTCATATCAACAAGGGGGATTTTACTGAAAGACTTTTTTGTTGATCCTAAATGAAAATGGTACTGATCTGACGTCCAATTTGGTCACCATGGTGGCCAGCTTGAAAATCTTGTTATCGTCACTCCTCGTAATTCGAGAATCATTTTGACATAGAGTTTTGATCAGAAGACTTCTTATGATGTCTACTTGGTACTAAATGAAAATGATGCAAACTGACCCTCACTGGTCAGCTTAAAAATATTGTTATCTCGACCCCTCCCAAATGGATGGCTATATCAACATGGGGTTTTCACAAGTAAACTTCATATGATAGCTAGTTTGCACTCAATGAAAATGGTGCCAGTCATACAGCCAATATGACTACCATGATGGAAGTTTTTGAAAATCTTGCTGACACTACTCTCAGAATGGATGGTCATATTGACATGGGGTTTTCACCAAAAGATTTATAATGATGTCTGCTTGGTCCTAAATGAAAAACTGCCAATCTGACATCCAATATGTCCACCACAGCAGCTAATTTGAAAATCTTGTCATCACTGAAGGATATCAGAGCTGTGTTCAGCACTCAGCAGTTAAAAGGAAGAAATGGTCTTATCTTGATTTCCTGGAAATTCTTTTTGCCTTCAAGGGACTCTTGTTCTTTTTGATTTGGTCAAATTGTAGAAGGGGATTTGTACAGTGCTTTTTCAGTCTTTGTAAGCAGCTATTTTTTTTTATCTGTTTTCCAATCTTCATTGGTTTAAAGTCTTCCAAGACAACTTATTCAATATTGAGTCATGCTTTGTGGTGTATAGTCATACTTTGATGTAAAAATCTGGCTGCTCTTGTGATTATTTTTCTTGTCATTTGCATTATATTGCATTTTTGGAATCGCATATCCATGATTGTGCCCATTGAAAATAAGACTTCAGCTCTGAAAAAACAGTTCAGCTGTACATGCTCTTTTAAAAATAAAAAATGATAATAGAAGTTAAATGATAGAAATGTATTCTAGTTCCTTCTTTCTCCAAAATCCCTGGCTTACAGTAAGTGGTTTTTTAAAAAAATCTAGTAGAAATAGGATTTTGCAAGTTTATATTTTCTCCACTTGCAAAAATATGCCAGTAGTAAAAAATATCTGTCATTCTAATCCTGCAACTGATCTGATGGCATGTATTAATACATAGATTTATTAGTATCATATCAATGTACTGATAACCTGAATGTATTAGCATCATAAAATGTAGTAGCGCACACTTGGGTTGCACTTCGCAATGATATATACTATATGTACTTGCTGATTCCAGCTGTAAACTGCACAGACCCAGATATGCCATCGCATCATGCTATGGCAGATCTGGATCTATGCAGTATGTTTGGAGTAATCAGTAGAACAAACAGCATTAACTCTGATCTGCCGGAGCATTAATCAAGGGGCATATCAGGGTCTATGTTGTTTGCTGTTGGATTCAACTTATAAGCGAGTATATATGGTAACAAACTCAGTGAGAAATATTTATGGAAAGTTTGTTGACTTGTGTGATAAATGGAATCTCAAACACTTGTACATTTGATATTAAAGTTTTGAAGCTCTTTAAATAATATAATACTCTAGTATTATTTATTTTTGTGGGTCTCATTTTTCGTGGTTTTAAAAAAAGACACTTTCGTGGGTACTTAAATTCTTGGTTTTGCCTGTCAGAGTTTGCATATTTGTAGGTATTTCATTTTGTTGATTAACTGCAACAGATACCCCAAATAAAGAATACACAAGAACAAAACTAACAACAGTCACTTCAGTGGTTAAAACAGTACTGTCACCTGTACGAGCACAAATCAAACACCTGTCAAGATAAATCACTTACACTCAACATCAAAGGGAGATGACACAGCCAACAACACCAAGCTACTAATCGGTTGTTAAAGTACATGTTTATGATCTCTTCCTTTAAATGCTGTCCATAAAGTTCACCATCAATTACTTTGTGATGACCATGGCATTAACACAGTGGCTTAAGAGTGTTAAAAATCAACTTACTGCATACTGTAGATCCCTGTCGGTTTGGATAATGTCATCATTCCACATTCCAGAATCATTCCAATTGAAACAGCTGTAGAATAGCACAGAAAATTTAGAGATTTGTAGATAATAGTAATTCTTAGTCAGACTGTCAAAATACAGTTTGCATCAACATCAGACTGTCACAATACCATTTGCATTAGTATTTGTTCACCAAGAGTCAAAACATGTCTTCTAGATGTGGAAATATGTGAACATTTTCAACTTGTCTCAAAACTGAGATATTTATGCAATTGCTACCTCTTCCCCTCCCCCCATCCCCAAATTCAGAAGAAAAAAATTAATATATTTCCATCCTATTTCACAAAAAAGTGACTCAGTATTACTTTTCCAGGAAATTGTTATCTTGGGGCTGCCAACAAGGGATTTTTCTGTCCGTTGGGATTGTTTTCCCAACTGCTTTAAGAAGGCTAGAGGGGCCAGGTGGTCTAAGTGATCACTCCCATCTCACCTCTGTCCGTGTGGGTTCGAGTCTTGGGCTCGGACAATGTGGTTATGTAAGAAAGCTTGCTAGTAGCTTCCCATGTGTCGGTGGTTCTTCCCAGGATTTTTCCGGTTTCTTCCACCACCAGATATATTGGCCACCATGTATAGCCTATCATGTGCTGAAAAATGTTGTTAAACCCATAAAATCAAACCCAACCTAAGAAGGCTAGATCATGGATATCAATGTACTGATGGTATTGTGGACGTGGTGTATAACATCAAGATAAATATTTGCATTAGTGGTATTGAATCCTGATTTCTTGGACTGCTGAGTTGATGTTCAAGGTGCTTTAATATTTGAACAAGGGGGCAGTGGAAGTAAATTTTGCAAGTGCTATGGCCATCAAGTCACACTGGTCTTTAAAACACCATCACTAGAAGGACATTATTTGAAAGATCACAGACAGATGTTGAATATGCAAAAGCTACACACAAAATAAATACACAGCAGTCTGCCATAATAACACCAGTAAATCCATCTGTATTGCATTTTTTTTATCATACTTTGATGAGACATACCGTCTATACTCACGTATTAGCCGATACCAACTGCAAACTGCATAGACCCAGATCTGCTGGCGCAATATTGCGGCGGCAGATCTGGGTCTATGCAGTTTGTAAGGACTAATCAGTAGAACAAACAACATAGACTCTGATCTGCTGGCGCATTATGCGGCGGCATATCAGGGTCTATGTTATTTGCATTTGGACTCAGATTATACACGAGTATATACGGTAGGTAACTCTTTTCTGGTGGCAGTGGTGAAGACAGTGTAATTTCAATAATATTAAGGTGCTGTTATAAATTTTTTACAATCGTGTATCATCTTCAACAGTTGCACGTTTTCAACTGAAACTTTTAAAATATCACTACATGTTGAAATGTTTGTACCCAGGTATGCTAGGAGTTCCAGTCATGCCTATGTACACCGATGGCACATCTGAAACATATCTTATTGTGTGCCTGTCCTACAGGCAACCTCTCATATGAAGCCACCTTTTCATTGTGGAAGAGATGATCTTATTAGAGTCAATAGTGTTATTTCCAGACCATAGTAAGGGAAGGTCACTAATTGCCAGTCAGGACATGGTGCCGATTGCCAGTCAGGACAGGGTGCTGATTGCCTATCAGGGCATTTTAAGCACAGTAAATTTCTGCTCTGAGGGCAGCCTTCTATAAAAGAGGTCATTTCTATGCACTTGTATACTAGTAATCAAACTTCTAAAGCATGCAGCAAGATTTACACTATATTCTGATCCAATGACACAATCTGCTGACATGTTTCAGTCTTTAAATTGGCTTCCTTTGGACAAAAGAATTTCATATGATGGATGTAATTTGGTTTATAAAACCTTTATAATATAACACATTTTTACTGTGTGATATGCTTGTTGGAACCAGGTAATACTGGCGGTATTCTCTGTGTACTTTTTGAGATCAACATAAAATATAATACAATGATATACATGTACAGTAAAGATTGTTTATAACATTTCACGGGGGACTGGCTTTTTAGAACATTATAACTGAGAAACATATCCAAATTCATCATTTTTTTTCTTCTTCAAAATGTTTATGTACATGTTCATGTTGATGATATTGGACATACATGTTGTAAACAATTTATACTGATATAATTACTGTCAGAACTTGTATGTAATTGTAATAAAATTGTCAAACAATATACATGTACATTTGTATAAATACATGTTATCATGAAGAAAAAAAAAGACAACTCAGCAAGTTGTACCATCCGATGAAAGTGTCAACATACATTTATATGTACCAGCCGGTGAAATCATCATTGTTCAATAACTCAGTTGCTTCCTGGCAAACAATAATTTCACATGCACAATAAATCATATTGATTACAGACAGTACATTTATTTTACGCCCAATTCTTTTTGTCAAGGCTCGCAAGGTATCTTTGGATTAGAGCATGTTATGTTACTTTGAGGTATGAAAATGGTTCATATTATTATTATTTTTTATTTGAAGCTTTATTTTTGAAGACACATTTATTTTTTCTTACCATCAAATTTTCAGCCATTTTAACAATAGTCAGTATTCAAAATGAACACAAGATTTATTTACTTCAAGCTGTAGTCAGTTAGTCAACATAATGGTATAGAACGATAGCTAAAGGATATTTCTAAATTATTTAGTAAAAAAAGTACAAACAGAAACATTTCTTTTCATGCTTTATTTGCATTAAATCGGGAACCAGAGATTCTAAAGTATCGATTATGAATGAGGTGTGATTATCATGCATTTGTTACCTGGCGTCTTTGTTATTTAGTGGCTATGAATGACGTGGTTATCATGTTTTTGCTACCCGGCACCTCTGTTGTTACACCTTTGCTATTTAAACAACTGCCGTTGTTTACCTGGCTTCAGAGTGTCAGGTGACAAAAATGTTATAATTGAGCTAATTTTCTCAGGTGGACCATACAAATCAAATGCTATAATGAATTAAATGTTGCAACAAATAAACGTTATAACAAAGTCTTTGGAACATAGTAACAAGGAATTTGGCTAGGGAAATTAAAGTCAAATGTTGTAAAAGAGAAAACGTTCTATCCAAGAACGTAATAAACAATCTTTACTTTATGTACATTATGTAAGTGCAATATTTGTGTGACATCAACCCACAAATTAATACATTTATTTCCTTTTATAAATACTGTATACATGTATAGAATATTGTATAAAAATTATTATATTATAAATATTGTGTACTTGTATAGAATAGTTTATGCCCTTGAGGGCCTTATGGAAGATTAGCTGACATTTACCTAAATGAGTTGTACCCTCTGAAAATAAAGTATTATTATTAAATAATAATATTATTATTACTACACTGGTGCGTTTTAAGTAAAATATAGAGGGTAATAATAACAAGCTGATGCCAAAAATGCACGTGTTGAATGCTACAATATGAGATTTAAGACAAAGGCAGGCCTGAAAAGGGGTCTGATTCAGGCTGAGGGTGCATCCCTGAGAGGGCAGGGTGCAGTGCACTCCTAGAACATCCAAGGGACAACACTAAGGGGTGACCATTGTGAAGATGAAACAAGTTTATTATAAAACTCGGGAGATGAACATAATACATTGAATTTGGTGTAACATTCATATTCTGGTTGTGAAGCTTTCTGTTTGAGCACCTGCCAAAAGCTTGCACAGCATTATGTTAATAGACTGACAAAACAGTTATATGTGATAACTGCATAGAAAAAGGTACATGTGTCATGCATAGTATTAGTTAGTTTAGATGAATACTTATATTTTGCTATGTAACTCTTCCAGGTAATTAGACATTGATTAAAACTAGCTGTCTTGTAGGCTAGGTGTATTATTGATCAGCAGCAGTCACATTGTAGCTTGGATCTTGTATTTGCAACACAAACTATGGCAAATTGAAAAACAAATATATTAGGATTTATATGAATGTCATGGTAGCTGCTTGAATTTTGTAATAAAATTAAGCATTAAAGCTATTTCTGACATCAGAGATGATGATGATTTTGCAATGTTCGACATGTGCAGCCATTTGGCCATGTACATCAGTACATCAGAGATCCTAAATCCACTGTATTTGCAGTACATAACTGACAAATGAACTATGACCATTGGATAACTTGATAAGTCGGACATTGGACATAAGTTGACCATAATAATCCTTTGCTTTTTGTAAAAATTCTTTAAATATTCTACAGCCACAAAGCACAAGACAAAAGAGGTATGAAAGCTTATCAACTGGACCTGTCAAAACCCTATAATTGGATGATTGCCCCAGGGTCTATACTTCTATACTTAAGTTTAAATAATACCTTGTATACTCGTGTATAAGCCAGGTCCAAATGCAAACAACATTGACCCTTATCTGTCGTCGCATAATGCGCTAGCAGATGAGGGTCTTGGTTGTTTATTCTACTGATTAGTCCCTACAAACTGCATAGACCCAGATCTGCTGGTGCATTATGCGACGACAGATCTGGGTCTATGCAGTTTGCAGTTGGTATCGGATTTTACGTGAGTATATACGGTAAACCCTCGCACCATGGCATGTGCAGTTTAACAGTGTGGCAGTGTGTCAGCACAGATCAAACCATTTGAACAAAATATGTGTAGCCTGGATTCTAATTACAGGGTTCGTACAAAGTCTGGAAAAAGTATGGAAAAAAAAGAGTCCTTTTTCCAGACTTGGAAAAAGTATTGAAAATAAAGATTTTGCCCTAAAGGTCTGGAAAAAGTATGGAATTTTGGGTTGCTGTGTTTTATTTTGCTAAAGACACTCATCACATTGGGCGCCGTTTGGTCTAGTGATGGCCCTGCTGGTTCAGTGTACTTGGTGAGACATGTGACCTATCAGCCACTTGTGATTGGTGGATACTGTTTTATATTATGTGGATACCATATGCTCATTTATAGTGATACAGACTTTGAATACATGTGCCGGAGGGGTCTGGAAAATATTGCAATCCAGTCTGGAAAAAGTCTGGAAAAGGTCTGGAATTTGTTTTACCAACAGCTTATGAACCCTGTAATTACAAAGAATAAAGGCAATAGCAAAAACAAGTAACCTTTGTTTTCATCCTCAGACAGATGTTTGAGGGCCTGATGAAATAAAACTTATCAGTCAGACTTGACTGGAAATGCCCGTCGGTTAGGTGCTATGTATTTTCGATGTAGTAAGTCTTACTCTTGTCAAAAAATAAATAATTTTAAAAACATTTGTGTGGCTTAAAATACTGTTGTTGAGTGAAATTCAGTAGTATAGTTTTCTGAAAGAAAATATCATTTTTTAAAATAAATAGTTTGATAGAAAACTAGCGAAGTATGGAATGATGATACAAAAACTGAAGCCGTAGCTAATCCGGAACTGAAAATAAAACATTTTCAGCTTCATTAAACAATTATGTATATTAATGTTTTCTTATTTGTAACAACTTTTTTTTATACCTCATTTGAATGTTTTTGTATTAATATTCACAAATATCTGTCCTCTATATTAATTTCAAAAAAATTGTCAGACAAGAGCCATCAGAATTACAGGATCCCAGATACATGCAGTGAAATCCCCCCAAATTGAACCATCAGTACACCAGAATCCCCCTCAAGATCAGATTTTTTTATGGTCCCGATATTTTCCTTTTTTAATATCATTTTCTTTTCATTAAACTGAAACCCTCAACTATACAAACTAAAACAAATTTCGATCACATATTTCAATTATACTCTAAGAAAACCCCCGTGAAGCCAAAACTCACTTCAAACTTTCAAATGTCTTTTTACCTGCTAAATTTCTGACACATGCTAGGCCAGATTATTTATGGTTATAAATATTGTAGTAGGCTTATTGGTGAAAAAATTTCCCAAGGGCACATGAGGCTAAAAAAATATTTGACGAATGCTGACACAGATTAGGGTCGACAATAGGCTAATCTGAAGTCTTTGCACCCTAAAAAAGTCAGCTTTTAAGATAAATTATTCATAACTAAATGCTTATAGATAGTCCATTAAGAAAGATTTTGTTTATCTGTTTATTATCTAATTGTGATTGATGCTATTTTGTTTGTATAAATGCTCAATAGAACATTTTTTATTTTTTTTTTTAATAAAAATCCCCAGGTATGCAGCCTCGCTTTTGATGATTTGCTAACAGATACTGACAAAACAATATTCTAAAAGTCAGATTCACTCGATTTATTATACAGTCTATCAAGTGCTGGTTAATTACAACGAATCTATGGAAAGGACTATATTCAAGCTATGGGAACACTGCTATTTGCAGAGGAATTTATATGCTATATTGACTCCTAAATGAGAATGAGTGTTTTGTCCACCACAAAACTTAACCAGGTGACATAACAGTTCCATTTACGTCACTGCTGTTGTATGACTTTGTTAGCAGGGATGCGTAAATGGAGTCCATTAGAGACATCGATAAAGAAATTAAATCATTAATTAATATTTTTTTATTCTTTTTCAGCTGCAGTTGTGAGGTTTAATGCCTTATCATTTATGTATGCTATGTTCCTGTTGATGTGTCCCATCCACAGATTCCCTGATGCTAGGTCAATCAGAGGTAAATCTAACAGGCATTATCACACAATGTTAAAAATTAGAGGTAAGTCCAACAGGCATTATCACACAATGTTAAAAATTAGAGGTAAGTCCAACAGGAATTATCACACAATGTTAAAAATTAGAGGTAAGTCCAACAGGCATTATCACACAAAGTTAAAAATTAGAGGTAAGTCCAACAGGAATTATCACACAATGTTAAAAATTAGAGGTAAGTCCAACAGGCATTATCACACAAAGTTAAAAATTAGAGGTAAGTCCAACAGGAATTATCACACAATGTTAAAAATTAGAGGTAAGTCCAACAGGAATTATCACACAATGTTAAAAATTAGAGGTAAGTCCAACAGGAATTATCACACAATGTTAAAAATTAGAGGTAAGTCCAACAGGCATTATCACACAAAGTTAAAAATTAGAGGTAAGTCCAACAGGAATTATCACACAATGTTAAAAATTAGAGGTAAGTCCAACAGGCATTATCACACAAAGTTCAAAATTAGAGGTAAGTCCAACAGGAATTATCACACAATGTTAAAAATTAGAGGTAAGTCCAACAGGAATTATCACACAATGTTAAAAATTAGAGGTAAGTCCAACAGGAATTATCACACAATGTTAAAAATTAGAGGTAAGTGCAACAGGAATTATCACACAAAGTTAACAATTAGAGATAGATCTAGCAGGAATTAACACACAAAGTTAACAATCAGAGATAAATTGAACCAGAGATTGTCACACAAAGTAAACAGTCTGAGATAAATCTAATGAATTATCACACAAAGTTAACAATCAGAGGTAAGTCTCGCAGGAATTGTCACACAAAGTTAACAATCAGAGGTAAATCTAACAGAAATTGTACACAAAGTTAACAATCAGAGGTAAGTCTCGCAGGAATTGTCACACAAAGTTAAAAATTAGAGGTAAGTCCAACAGGAATTATCACACAAAGTTAACAATTAGAGATAGATCTAGCAGGAATTATCACACAAAGTTAACAATTAGAAATAGATCTAGCAGGAATTATCACACAAAGTTAACAATCAGAGATAAATTGAACCAGAGATTGTCACACAAAGTAAACAGTCTGAGATAAATCTAATGAATTATCACACAAAGTTAACAATCAGAGGTAAGTCTCGCAGGAATTGTCACACAAAGTTAACAATCAGAGGTAAATCTAACAGAAATTGTACACAAAGTTAACAATCAGAGGTAAATCTAACAGGAATTGCCACACAAAGGTAACAACCTGAGGTAAATCTAACAGGAATTGTCACACAACGTTGACAATCTGAGGTAAATCTAACAGGAATTGTCAAACAGAGTTAACAATCACAAGCAAGTCTAACAGGAATTGTACACACAGTTAATAATTAGAGCAAAGTCTTACAGGAATTATCCACAAAGGTAACAACCTGAGGTAAATCTAACAGGAATTGCCAACGTTAACAACCTGAGGTAAATTCTCAGTCAAAGTTAACAATCACAAGTAAGTCTAACAGGAATTGTACACACAATTAATAATCAGAGCAAAATCTGACAGGAATTATCACACAAAGGACACAATCAAAATAAATCCAACAGAATTATATAAAGTCAGTCACGAGTAGATCAAACAGGAATAAAATCACACAAAGTCATTCCTGTGACATCATAAAAACACTGTAATATAACACCCACCATCATATTGTTACATTAAGCAGAGGATTTTCATTTACACTGAAATTTGTGTAAAATTATATATGTTTTGTTATATGGGTACAGAGAAAATCAGCTCCTCCTAAACTACTTGGAGGATTGCCATGAAATTTTTCACACATATTCATTCCAAGGTCTAGTTGGTCCGAAACAGAATTCGTGCTGCTCCTGTATCAATGGTCATATCAACACGGGGTTTTCACTAAAAGACTTCATATGATGTCTGGTTGGTCCCAAATGAAAATGGTGCCGATCTGACATTACAGGCTGTAATGGTGGCCATTTTGAAAATCTTGTTATTGCTACTGCTCCTGAATATATGGTTGTATTGACATGGGATTTTCACTAAAAGACTTCTTATGATGTCTAGTTGTTCATAACTGAAAATGGTGCCAATCTAAAATCAAATGGTGGCCATCTTGAAAATCTGATTATTGTTACTTCTTCTAAATGGAGGGTTATATCAACATGGAGTTTTCACTAAAAGACATTGTACGATTTCTAAATGAAAATGGTGGTCAATCTGACTTCCAGTATGGTAGCCATGGTGGTCATTTTGAAACTTTTGCACCAAAAGACTAATTATTGTGGCTGTCTGGTCTTAAATGCAAATGGTGCAGGTCTGACATCCAATATGGCCACCATGGCAACCATGTTGAAAATGTTGATAAATATTTGAATTTGTTGACAAACTTTACGAATTTACAAAAAAAATCTGTACATTTATCTGTGGAAATAGCAAAAGTTAAAAATGAAAACATTATTTTATGTTGTAAATTGAGAACTTCTTTTATTTACAAACCAATTACAAAAGTGATTTGACCCACTTTAAACTTTAGGGGGACAAAACAGAAAGCGATGTGCAGATCATGTGATAAAGTTATTGATGCTTCCAGAATGGGAGAAAGTGCATTCAAGTTGCACAGGAAAAGTGAAAAGTATAACAGAATATCATTACTAAATTTGTCTGCTATCGCTGTGTACTCATTTATTTTGAGCATCAGCAACTTCAAGAATATCCAAGTTTGTATTAGTTGTGTGTTTTTTTCTTGTACTTGGTGCTTATTAATGCAGTGATAAACAAAGTAACATATGGAGAAAATTGTTTCCATAGGAAACAATACTCCTTTAAACCTTTTGGATGTTCCTTGAAACTCCTTTTAAAGTCCTTGAAAAATCTCTCCACGGCTGTATGAACCATGAAGGACTCTTGTTCCAAAAGAAGGGGTTGGAGAGTTTAGGGTACAGATTAATCAGGCCAATATACTTTTAGTAAATATTTCACAAATTTTGTAGTATGGGTAAGGTTTTTCATCATCATTGGATAAATATAGTACATGTATCTAAATATGTAATTGTAAAGTCTTGCATCAGTCTACTTGTGTATCTAAATATGTAATTGTAAAGTCTTGCAGCAGTTTACTTATGTATCTACTTATGTAATTGTAAAGTCTTGCAGCAGTTTACTTATGTATCTACTTATGTAATTGTAAAGTCTTGCAGCAGTTTACTTATGTATCTACTTATGTAATTGTAAAGTCTTGCAGCAGTCTACTAATAGATCTAAATATGTAATTGTAAAGTCTCGAACCAGTCTACTAATGCATCTAAATATGTAATTGTAAAGTCTTGCAGCAGTCTACTTATGTATCCAATTATGTAATTGTAAAGTCTTGCAGCAGTCTTCTGATGGATCTAATTATGTAATTGAAAAGTCTTGAATCAGTCTATTATGCATCTAATTATGTAACTGTAAAGTATTGCAGCATCAACTGATGGATCATATTATGTAATTGTGAAATCTTGCTTCAGTCTACTACTGTATGATAATTTTCTATATAATTTTCTTTGTTTTATTTTCAGGGGCAACAGGTGTTTACCTGTGTATTGTGTTTGTGTTTGGACTTCTTGGTATTTTGGCACATGTGGCCTTCCATATAACCTTGACGGCTTTTAAAGATGCATATGATGTCATGTTTTCTAACTGTAAGTACAGCGTGGTCTGTGAGATGTTGAAACAATATTGAATCCTTACAGTCCCCTATTATCTCATATGTACTTTTTATCAGGAACAGCAGCCAAGCTGGTGGCATCCATGTTAAAAATTTGAATTAAGTATATTGTGTCTATAAAAGTGGGGTGTAGGATGGGGTGGAGCAGGTTTGCAGGTAAGGGTAAGTGCTTGGCAAAACCTTTGTCTTTCCTGTTAAGGTCGGTTAATATGGATGCAAAAGTGTTGGGGTGGGGAGCAATGGATCATGAAAGTTTAGTTTCTTGTAAATTGTAAGGGATTATTGTAGCATATGTATTGAGCAGGCGGCAAATTGTTTTGCATTTTCCCAGACCATAGCGGGAGCAGTGGTACTTCATTTAGTAGAGCGTCAGACTCGTAATCCAAGGGTTGCAGGTTCAATACTTGCCCAGGTCAGTCCAGGTTGGCTGCCTGGGTGTGTCTTTAGGAAAGGCACTTAACTCCCATTTCCTTGGCATGATATAACCAATAATATGTTAAAGGTGCCATTAAAACTAACAAACAAAAAGAAAAAAAGACCTTTTATTATCATCACATCAACAAAGTATATTTGTTTATTTATTACACCCTCAGTATCTTGAACCCTATTTAACCTACACATGAAAATTTGTATTTGGATGCATCTTAGAGAGAGAAACTCAGCTATACCAAAACTAGGTAACTCTGACCTAACTTTCATGTATGCGTGACTTTTGTATTTTCAGCTATTCATTTGTTACACCCTCAATATCTTAGTTCCTATTTCACCAACCCCCTGCAGGCTCAGGGATATAGTATAGGCCTGATGTTCCCTCCTGTATGTCTTAAGAGGTGACTAATGGAGGCAGGAGCTATGGCTGGATCAACCTGGGTCAGCTGTCATGGTGCATTCTTGGGCAAAGCATTTTACTTGAATTATCTTGGCACCAATAACCTACTTATGTTGCTGTGCTGTAAAACACCAAACCAAACCTGTTTCACCTACACTCATAACAATTGGCACATGGATGCACCTCAGAGTGAAAAACTCTGTCATTTAAAACTAGGTCACTGTAACCTAATTTCCATGTTTTAGTGACTTTTGTATTTTCAGCTGTTTGTTCATGATACCACAGTATCATGGACCCTACTTTACTTGCACTTATGAAAATGGGTATGTGGATACATCTTATTAAGAATAACTTAATCAAACCAAAAATAGTCACTTTGACCTAATTTTCAGGCTTGTGTGACTTGTATTTTCAATTATTGGTTCATTACATCATCAATATCTTGGACCCTATACACCTATACTCATGAAAATTTATATGCAGATGTGTCTCAAGTAGAGTGCCTGTAACTCAACCATACGTAAAATAGGTCAATGCAACCTAATTTTCATGTTTGAATGATTTTTGTATTTTCTTCCATACCAGTGTGCATATTGTCAGCTACTGCAAATGTGCTCCTGTTAGCATGGGATTTGTATTTATGAGTAGACACCTTGTTTTAACATTATTGTGTATACATTTTATGGGGAAAAAAATTTAATACTTGGTGGTGGTTTAGACATTTGACTTTTAAGACAGTTTCTGATCTTTTCCTCCAACTTGTAGCTGGAATGCTGAAATACACTCTTGCATTGCTATCATTCTTGGTTGAAATGTTCTGATGTTGCAGCAATAATTATGTTGGCATGTAGAATGTGGTAGATAAATCAAGTTTTATACCTGTACCACAGGGTCTGTTCATCTCATTAACTGGCAGTATTTTCCAACTGAAAGTGAGCACTTTGAAAACAAGAGAGAGAAAGAGAGATTTAATTTGCAGGGAGTTTTTATATGCTTCAAACCACAACACGTTTTCTTTATCTATTTTGTATATATTTTTATTTAAAGGCATGTCAGCACAATAGTGGCTTTATGGTACTGATTAACAGTTCCAAAAATGTTAATATAAAGAAGTGCACAAATAATTGTAAACATACAGCATAAACGTTAAAGGTAATAAATTCTGTAAAATGTATATAAAATAAAATATAAAGGTAAAAATGAAAAGTGAAAGATTTTATCTGTTAGTACATCATCATAAAGTTCCTTAATCGAGTTCAAATCAAAAAGGGTGATCTATTTTGAAATAATTTATACATTAGTGAAAGATCTTACATGGTGTTTCTTTTCAGGCCCTTTGTAATTTGATCACCAAGATTGGCATAATGATGAACTATGGAAAGAATTAGAGAACCGTATTAGAAGTATAACTAATCTTGTGTCATTTCAGGATTTCTTTTAGCATTCAGTTAGTGAAGAACCTAGTAGTTCACATGCTAATTTCATGAATTGCGCTAGCGATTCATGTTAAATTTGCAAGATGCTACTGCATTCATCACCCCATAAATATTCAGAAAGTAAAATTCAATCCTTGTACAATATAACTTCCCTAAACTGGACACTCTTGGTACCAAGTGTACAGTTTAACTTCCCTAAACTGGACACTCTTGGTACCAAATGTTCAGTTTAACTTCTCTAAACTGGACACTCTTGGTACCAAATGTGCAGTTTAACTTCCGTAAACTGGGCACTCTTGGTACCAAATGTACAGTTTAACTTCCCTAAACTGGACACTCTTGGTACCAAATGTACAGTTTAACTTCCCTAAACTGGGCACTCTTGGTACCAAATGTGCAGTTTAACTTCCCTAAACTGGACACTCTTGGTACCAAATGTACAGTTTAACTTCCCTAAACTGGTCACTCTTGGTACCAAATGTACAATATAACTTCCTTCAACTGGACACTCTTGGTACCAAAATTGTTTCCATTTTTTTGGTGGTTGCGATTATAGGGAGGTTCCATGGTGATAATTAACATGTATGAACATAAAGCTTCATACATTTAATAGAGTGGAAGTCAAATGAGCCAGCATTACTGCAATAATCAAACTGAACACAGTGTCAATATTCGCGATGACCTTAGAAATAATATGAACGGTTCAAAATAAACAGGAAATAATTGGAATTTACAACCTTTGAAGCCAACCTCTTCCACTTCCAGTTCGGAGTAGATAAAGAAGTTCTACCAGGGATACCTGGCAATCGGTGCAACTAGAGATAGATTTTATAGCCTTGGCAAACACGTGGCTTAGCAATTTCGGGCGATATACAAGGCATCATTGATAGATATAATGTGTTCAACTTATGCGTACAAGTTAAACAAGAAGAAAATAAAATATGAAATAGAAGAAATTCCACTTATATAAAGCTAAAACCAAACCGATGTACAAAAAGGAGGCTATTTATTGTACAATAAATACAATTGTATCTATCACAGATACCCATTTCACAACTAAGTTTGAATAATATTAGTCATTTTGGTTGAATTGCAAAAAATGATGATAATATGATGGATGTCCAGGAGAAATTAACTGCTACTGCAACATGGAGGAAACCCCCCCCCCCCCTCATCATAACTGGCCCGACTCTTTTCTCTATGCTGTGTACATGTATATCTTCAGGCAGTTAACCTTGGATTATTATTGCTTTTAATTCAGCTTTGGAGCCCAAAGTTTGTTCATATAACTTTAAGCTTAGTTTTGGTTCCCAAAGATTCAGTGCCGTTTGGGCAATTATGGACGTAATAATTTCAGTAATTTCACATTGTTGACCTACTTGCTAAACCATGTATAAATATGCATTTTTTCTGTGTTCTTTGGCGACAACATGTTTTATTTGTTTTAATGTCAAATTCTTAAAAAGGATAATTGGGTCAAAATATAACAAATTAGTAACTAAACTGATAAACAATATTCACTTGACATTCGAGAACAGTTTTGCAGTATTTGTCATGTGCACTGAAAGAATGTACTGTACTAAATAAAGTTGTCTCTGCATCAACTGAATATAATACATACAAGTTTATCTCCTACCGAAAATATGTAAGTGATGATGCTTTTTCATCACTTGTGCCCATCCATTTGGTAATATTAAACTCATCAGATGACCAAACCAGCAATCCTAAGAATATTTTTTAAGCTGTTGGTTATAGAATGCAGCATCACGTGCTTCACAGAGTATTCGTAAAAACAGGAGGACTATGGTTAAAGTAAACACGTGTCTAGTTCCTGAGAAAATATGTCACATGGACATGTATATTTGGGTCACAAGTACAAAACAGAGGCTGGACTAGTAGAGGTTGAAATTTGGACAGTGTTGTGTATATTTCATTGTGTGGGAACATGTTAAGCAAACAATTTAAAAGTGACTGGGGGAATGAAAAAATAAATCACAGCATTTTGCGCATTTTTTATTTTAATTGAATGAAACCTGCTAGTACTTATGTTTGGTTTCTTTTTCCTTTTATTTGCTTAAAAGCAGAATCTCTCTCTCTCTCTCTCATTAAAATTACTATCATTAAACTTTGTATATTTTGTGAAGCACCTAAATAGTCACAGGATTCTTCCCTTGGAAATTTATCTTTCATCTTCTGCAAAACGTATGTGATTTGTGTTTTAGTGGATAAGTCTTTGAATATTAAACGGATTGTGTACAACTTAAAAAGAGCATTATGCACTGTATACTGTAGCTGAGCCGACAGGTAAGTTCCACGCGATGTAGTGGACATCCACTGTTATATAATTATATTACTGCAACTTTCTAATTGGGGCAATAAAACTTAATCTGTACACTACAAGCCTTGATGTGGACAATCCACGACAACCACTATATCCTGTCTGTGACGGAAACAGTGTGAAAGAATTAAGTTCCATGATGTGCGTACTGTATGATTGATATGTGGATTTATTAACAGATATTATTAGTGTATGGATTTATCAGCAGATATGATCAATGTATGGATTTATCAACAAATATGATCAATGTATGGATTTATTAACAAATATAATCAATGTATGGATTTATCAACAGATATGATCAGTGTATTTTCATCAACAAGTGTGATGTTGCATTAGGTTGTCACATATATAATGACATTGATTTTTTAGGTTCAAAACCTGATACATATATTTCATCAACATATATAATAATATTTATTTCATGGCATCCAGGCAATGATCACAAGATATTTCTGATCCACAGCTCCCAATAAATGTTTAAGAATAGCACTGGATTATAAAAACTCAAACATTTCTCATCATTTCATGCTTACAACATCAGGGCTGAGCAAATCCCATAGTCCGACGTCCCAGACTAGTCATTTTTGAAGTCGGGCAAGTAAAATTTTCCAAGTCGCTAGTCCCGGACAAGTGCTTTTTAAAAAAGTCGGGCTGGTCCATATTTTCGTGCTTTAATCACTATATCTACCTTTATTTGGCCAATCATGCCCTCGGGGGGTACTGAATATTTGATTCTACCCCTCTTCGTGTATACATTTACATCCTGTTATCGCTTGACTGCATATCGGGCTAAGCGACCAAATTATCGGCAAATCAAAACACGTCAAACAAAAGAAAGCCAGTAGTAGTGTTTTAAGCGGCTTTGTTGCATTGAGTTTACTCAAGCCAGATTATCACGAGCGGCTCACTATGATTTTAATCCAGCGAGTCAGTGTAATTAAATTAATGAAAGGTACTGTTCCGACATCAGTGTTGGTTTCTTTTATGAACTGATTAAATGACAGTAATGATTCTTTAATTTTTAATTGATTATACAGATGATTAACTTCCACGTGCGATATTGCGTTTGAAGCAAAACAATTACGCTAATTAATGAGCTCTGTTCGTATTTAAAAGAGAAAATGTATGTTATGATCACTTTAGAAGTAGTTGTCAAGTAAGCTGATAGTTACTCTGTGGATAAAATGAGTTTGCTAAATTATTTTCACAAGGAAGGTAATAACGGCGATTCGGAGAAGGAAAATTTGTTTGAAAGTGGAGGCATAAAATGTAAGACAGATACTGAGTGTGCGGTAGCTATTTCTCCAAAGAGACATAAGCAACAATCTGTGATGGCAAAAAAATGTCAAATATGACACTTCTAAGAGACAGAGAATTCTTGGAACACTCTTAGTGAATACTCCACCTAATCTCAGTCAATTATGCAAACTATTAGAAATCATATTTGTTATAAGCCCATCCACTGCTGAGTGTGAACGAGGATTTAGTTTAATGAACTTAATCAAGACTTCTTTAAGGAATTCCTTAAACCAGACGAGTTTACAAATGCTAATGAACATTTCTGCAAATGGACCAGAGCTTGAGGACTTCAACCCAGACACAGCTATCAACTGCTGGCTTAGTGCTGGTGCAGGTGGCTGACATATACAAGGACATTTTTTCAAATCCATCAGCTAAAACATATATACATGAACCTGAAGAAGCCAAATGTATAACAACCAATGTTTTTGAAAAATTAAATTCTTTTAAGAAATAATTATGTTGTATATTATTTAGTTTGTTTTTTCTATGGATTAAGTACATACATCTCATCAAATCTCGGCAAGTGATGACCATTTTGGGACCAGTGAAAAGTAAGGTGGGACTAGTGAAGAGTAAGGTGGGACCAGTGAATTTTCTGAAACCACTTGTCCTGGACTAGAGGTTAAAAAAAAATTTGCTCAGCCCTGAACATATAATTGAATTCAGCTTGTTTGTTCAGCTATAAGATGTCTACCCAGAAACAGCCTATATTATATCCAATAACATAGCATTATGTGACATAGGTCTGACTTTCTAGAAAATTTTGAATCAATTCTGAAACATTCAATGCATAAGACAATTCTATCACATAGAATGGATAGCAAGAAAGAAAACAGTTTTTCATTTTCACATAACTCTACAGCAGAAGATTGCTTCTGTACAGTGGACAGCTTCCTAACAAGAATCATCTGCGTTGTGACAATATTTAGAACAAGAGTCCCTTGAAGGGACTGATGCTCTGCTGGACAAAAAGAATTTCCAGAAATTCAAGATAAGACCATTTTGTCTTTTTAACTGATGAGTGCCTAAACCATCTCTGATATTTTTCAGCAATAACAAGATTTTTAAATTAGCTGATGTTGTACACATATTGGATGTCAGTTTGGCACCATTTTAATTTAGAACAAGATGGCTGCTGTGGTGGCCTTATTGGACCTCAGATTGGCGCCAATTTTATTTAAGACCAACTGGACATCATAAGAAGTCTTCTGGTGAAAACCTATGTCAATATGACATTCTGTTCAAGTAGAGTTGTGACAACAAGGTTTTTAAGATGAGTGCTGTGGCAGCCATATTGGATGTCAGATAGGCACCATTTACATTTAGGACCAGCTAGACATCATAAGAAGTCTTTTAATGAAAACCCCATGTTGATATGACCATCCATTCAGGAGGAGTAACAAGAACAAGATCTTCAAGTTGGCCCCTGTGGTGGGCATATTGGATATCCAAACGGCATTTAGGACCAACTAGACCATGGGCAGAATGTGTGTGTAAAGTTTCAAGGTAATCCTCCAAGCAGTTTAGGAGGAGTAGCGATAATAAACTTGTGCTAACGGACGACTGATGGACAATGGACAGCAGACCATCCTATAAGCTCTTCTGGTCTATTACAAATAGAGCTAAATCTAACCATACAAGTACTATGGTCATGGTAAATCCATGGTTAGAGAACTCAAGGTAAACAGGTCCCCCACTGCTGGCACTTTGTGCAAACACCAGTGAGTGAACAGAAATCGTTATTTTGAAATCGCCAAGTTAAAACTGTACACCCTTGGGTAATACTGTACAGGGCAATGAAATCCATCTACGTTTTCATTCCTATATAATACAAAGATATTTTTGTACACACAGTGCAAACGCTCAGGATATACATGAACTAGTTATGACTATTTGAATTTGTATATGTGATATAGGGGGCGCTCTACAGATAATACATGCTTCTGAGAGAGTGACAGGTAGAAGATGAAGTTGTTTGCATTTGCAACATGCACAATGGAGAGAATGTTGGCATACCTCTATGTTACTTTCATGTAATGTGGCTGAAATTTCTTTACATATTGTACTTGTGGAAACTGGAGATGATCTAAGCACACAGCAGACAAAATGGCCACTGCAAAGTACTCGAAAAATCAGCCTGAATTAGTCAAAAGTGCACTATTTTCAGCAGTTATTAAAATAGGGAAACGAATTTTGCCAGAGCAGACAATACCAGCCTCTGAAAGTACTATGAATGAATTACAAAATATCTAAAAAGTAAAAAAAGTTATTGGCTCTGTTTTTTTAATTTACCTTTGAAGTCCAGGAAGTGAAAATGACCAAGCGGAGCTAGCAGTTTTTTGAGAGGTGCACATCTTAAGTAAGATCAAGCTGTATACTCTATAACCCAAATTTCACCCATCAATCATACACCAAAATAAAGGGAATTCAAAGTTCTTTTAACAATACCTAAGATATACAAGTTCTTTTTTAAATAGTCAGGACAGCCAGTGAGGAAAACCTGGGTAATTCTTTTTCTTTAAAAATCTAACCAGTACGAAACTGGAGAGTGCCACCATAGTGGATAATGAAGGTGTTGAAGCTGCTCAGACTAGTCATGCAACAATCTTGCACATGGTTTGTACAAACTTAAAAAAAATCCATGGATTTGAGGGGTTGTCTTGATAACTCCTTGAATTTTGAACCAGTTGGTTTTATCCTTGAATTGGTTGAAAAACTCGTTGAAGTTTAACCAGACTCTTTGAATTTATCTGAGGGAATACAGAATGTTAAAACTTAATATATCAGTTTTAAAATTTAGATTTTTTAAAAGTTATATATTTTCTAAAAATAATGAATAAATAAATGGAAAAAAATTGTGTGGATCAAATGACACAAGTAGCTTCCCATTGCTGTAAAGGCACACTAGTTGTCGCGTGTTTTTCCATAAGAAATAAAACACTGCTTGAACACTTTTGGAAGTCCCTATAAATTACTTGAAAAGTCCTTGAAAATCAACTTTATATGCCTGTACAAACCATGTTTCATCCTGGCTGTAATTCAGTGGTAGCATGGAAGGGGGGGGGGGCAATTGCCCCTGGGCAAATGAGGGTGCTGTTGGGAGCGTTTTTTTTTTTTTTGCAGCTATAACTGGGGCTTAGATTTTTTTTTTGGGGGGGGGTTGAGGTTGGCAACTGACATAAAAACTGTTCGCTGTTGCAACATAGGGGCACCACTAAAGAACATTGTCCCCGGGCCTTCGGTAGGGGTGCCACTAAAGAACATTGCCCCGGGCACCTCAAACTCTCGCACTGCCACTGCTGTAATTACAAAACATTCATACCAAATGGTGATCAGCAGGACATTGTTAGTTACAGTAACATTGACATGTGAG
This sequence comes from Margaritifera margaritifera, assembly GCA_029931535.1. Lineage (NCBI taxonomy): Eukaryota > Metazoa > Mollusca > Bivalvia > Unionida > Margaritiferidae > Margaritifera > Margaritifera margaritifera. The sequence goes on along the minus strand of JAQPZY010001666.1, from coordinate 7,554,837 downwards.
CAGAGTCAGCAATCCATCGGATTATTGGAAACCCATAGTACCTGGAATATTGACAGACAGGTTTCCCTGTAGATACATGTAGCTTTATACATATACATGTATCTAATCTTACTCAGCAACCAACCCAATAAACTTATGTGATTCAATATCTTACATGCATACACTGGTGCCTAAAGCTGGATATAACTGAACTGTATGTTATTTCAAGCAGTTGCAAGACAGTATCATGTACTCATTCCACTTTGATACCTATCTGTATATTTATTCATAATGAATTCATTCCAATTTGATACCTATCTATATATATATATATATATATATATATATATATATATATATATATATATATATATATATATATGTATATATATATATATATATATATATATATATATATATATATATATATATATATATATATATGTATATATATATATATATATTAATATGGCAAACTTCATAACTCACACCCATATCAACTCAAGACTCCTATATCAACCTGAACGCTAAAGGTCCAAATGTTGATATTACATGTATGGGGTATGGTCTGAAAATTGTCATATTATAAACTTTCAATCATAAACTTCAACCACAGTTCATTGGTTGTTGTGAGAAAATGAGGTATTTTAAATAAACAGGTGTTTTCTGTACATGTTGGTTTTCAGTCTTTCTCCGTCTGTTACTCCAAACAAGTCAAGATAGTATAAAGCTGTTTGGGAATGTTTACATGATAAGATATTTTTTTAATGTTATTTACTTAAGTTTTGCAATTATGAAAAATAGAAATTTATTTCTACAGCTCAAAATAGAAATTACATGTCAATCATTGTAGATAATATGGATACAATGGTCAGATGATTTTAGCCAGTTCAGTTTACAAAATTAATTTTCATTTCAGCATTGATGCCCTTTACCTTGAACATAGGTTTTACACTATTCCATTCAGAAATCTGTTACAGAAGTGAAAAGATTTTATTTTTATTATTGTGTTGAACCTGGGTTTAGTGCTTGAATTTTCCAAGTAGTTGCCAACATTTTCCCTGGAATAATAATAATAATAATAATAATAATAATAATAGGACACTATTTAAAAGGGTGGCACAGTTGCATTGCACTTCTTGTGGCCCTCTATTATCATTTACATCAGGCATGTGCAACCTATGGCCCTTGGGCCGCATCCAGCACAAAATAATTCCTTGATATAATGCAGCCATATTGTTTGAAACTTCGTGCACTATGTTTAGCCTGTCTGAAAAATATTTGTTCACTTACTGTTAACATTTTAATATCATTAATTGCATTTGGGATGTTTGCAACATTATGTAGAATGAGTTTGCAGTTTCTTTTTAACAAGCTGAATAATTTGCAAGTATTCTTGTCAAAAATGTTTCCCCACAAAATGTTACAGTTGTCTTGGTATGGTTGTATATTGCTTTTATAATGCATTAACCTATATTTATTTCATAGATATGGCTTTTTCTTGTGTGATAACCACAGACATGAATTTACTTAGTGGTATATGACTTGAACATATTCATTACACTGCAAATTGTTGTTAACCATCACCCTAAGAATTTTGTCATGAGTGAAAATACTGACATGTTCGAAATCATCTTGTGTACCAGGAAAAGGTTGGATTATGGAATTTTCAATTCTGGATCTGGCTTATATTCATCTTTGGTCATTACCATAATTATTGGTTACTATTTCTTTGATAATACCCCCACCCCCATTTGAAATATTTCTTGTAAAACTAATACTAATTTCATTATTTGCTTACTGTATATACTCACTTAAATAGGTCGAGTCCAACTGCAAACAACATAGACCCTGATCTGTCGTCGCATAATGCACTGACAGATGAGAGTCTATGTTTGTTTGTTCTACTGATTACTCCTAACATTCTGCATAGATCCAGATCTTTCGGCGCATTATGTGATGACAGATCTGGATCTATGCATTTTGCAGTGGGTCCCAACTAAATAAGTGAGTATATACAGTAATTATGTATTTTTGAAAGATTCTTGGCTAAGAATTTATTTTCCTTATAATTTTCACAAAAATATGTTACATTAGCAAACATTAAATTTCCTCAAGGCAAAACATGAACAGAAAACAGCATAAGCCCAGATATTTTCAATTGCCAAATATTTTTTTTTTTTTAATAAATATATTGCCATCTGAAAAGTTTAATGATCTTTGGTGATTTTGGCAATTGATGGCACCGACATTGTTAAACTGAAAGTTAGAACTGTGCTGGTCTCAAAAAATATATTTCACTTAAGAACACCTGCTCAACTCTATCCCCATATATCAGTTAACACCAAATTCATGTTACTTACAAGTTATATAGGCAAGTGAATTTGGCATATATTTAGGGTATTGCTAGTTCCTGCTCTTATTTATTTTGTTTTCACTTTTGCCAAAATTTGACTATGTAGTTGATCAAAATGGCCATACACTTAACAAGAATTCAGGGGAGATCATGCTGTATATAGTATGTGCTTATGACTTGTTTTAGGGTGCAATGTGGAACAGGGTTTGTGATATGGCTCAAATTATCCTACCCCCATGATTTTAATGGATCTTGTAGACATGGTAGTATCAGATACGCAAAATGTCTCCAGTGACAATTAAAATGATCTCAGAGATTACTTTTCTTTGATGGTAATGCAATATCATAAATAGCAGCTGTTGGAGTGTTGATTGTATTAATTTTATATTTTTTACATCCAGCATAATCACGACTCAAAATCTTGTATTGATTTTACTTGCTACATACAAAGAGCCAATTTCAGTCTCATTTCTCGCCCTGCAGAATTTTGGTCCCAAGTGATGTGACTGTTACACATGCTTGCATAACACCTGTATGATATTAATTATAATTTGTACAGTAAAACATTGAGAATTCAGTGTCATTTGGAGACATATTTTGTCCTGCTGGTTCTTTATTTAATATCATATACAAATGTCAGATCAACCCCTGGAGTGTTTAAATAAAATTACAAAACATATATATGATTGCCTTGAAGTCAGAAAAACTAATCTTTTCTCTCTGCATCCCATGACTTAATATTTATTTATTCATGAAACAATATTGATTTATTACCATATATTTGCTATCACATATTTATCATGATGTTATTCTCATATTGTTGAGCATTATATTAAGAAACACACAATTCTCTTGTGACTTCTCTTTGATTTTGTAGTTGTACACTGTTATTATGGATGTTTGTAGCTGTACAGTTATTATGGATGTATGTAGTTGTACACTGTTATTATTGATGTTTTGTACAATAAAGAATTGAATTGAATAGAAATTAACTGTACATGGGGAAATTTGTGGTTGTTAGCATTTAGCCAATTACTGTTTTTATGTCCCACCACAAATTAGGTATGGCATATAGTAATACTGTTGTCCATCTTTCTGTATGTCTGTTCATCTGTCCGTACATCTGTACATCACACCTTGATTAGGTTTTGTGTTTAGGTCCATTTCAAGCACTGTGGTGGGGAATCCTTGTCCTATGAATATATTTCTTGTTCATGAATCTGTTTTAATTTTTTGATGTTTATGCAACTCATAGTCATTATTTCTAACAGTTTAAAGTTACATGGTTTTATTTCCCTGGTAAAAAAATGTCATAAAAATGTATCTTTGTGAAAACTTGATCATGTACTGTTAGTACTGATGATAACAAACAAGGGTTCCAATAAAAACAATGTACAAACCATATACCGTGTATACCATATACCGTGTATACCATATACCGTGTATACCATATACCATGTATACCATATACCGTGTATACCATATACCATGTATACCATATACCGTGTATGCCATATACCATGTATGCCATATACCATGTATACCATATACCATGTATACCATATACCATGTATGCCATATACCGTGTATACCATATACCATGTATACCATCTACCGTGTATGCCATATACCATGTATACCGTGTATTCCATATACCGTGTATACCATATACCGTGTATGCCATATACCATGTATACCATATACCATGTATACCATATACTTGTTTATAAGTTGAATCCAACTGCAAACTGGATCAACCCAGATCTATGCAGTTTGTTAGGACTAATTAGTAGAACAAACAGCATAGACCATGATCTTCTGGTGCATTATGCGATGGCAGATCAGGGTCTATGTTTGCATTTGGACCCAGCTTATAAGTGAGTATATACAGTATGATTTTTATTCTTACAAAATAAAGTACCATATTTCATGATTTGAAAGTAGATTTAAATTTTTGTTTCAAATGCGCTTTTCAGGGCTATGCATGGTGAAGTCAACATGACTCTAGACCTTGGCACACATCCATTTTTTTTTCTTTATATTTCTGCTTGACACAGTCACAAATTAACATTTGTAAACCTTCACCTATGCTGAAGAGATGCGTGAAATTCCCAAACTGTGAATTGACCTATGGACCATGTGTCGCTTTTTCATTAGCATATTATGTTGTGAAAATTTGCATATATATACTTTAACAGCACTGCTGAGTCACTTCTGAAATTTTGTCAAAATTGGGCAAAAAAATATAAAACTTGCAGCAAAATGAATTTGTATTTGTTGTATAGGCAGGCATTAAGTGTCGAGGTGTCAGACTTTAGTTAGAAAGGACTTGGAAAAACAAGCGGTACAGAGTAATGTATGACAACTGATCAATGGTAATGCAGTTTGTTAGGACTAATTAGTAGAACAAACAGCATAGACCCTGATCTTCCGGTGCATTATATGATGGCAGATCAGGGTCTATGTTTGCATTTGGACCCAACTTGGAGTAATGTATGACAATTGGTCAGTAGTACCGAGAGTAATGTATAACAACTGTAAGTTGGCTTGCAGTCTAATTGGTCAGTGGTACAAAGAGTAATGTATAACAACTGTTAGTTGGCTTGCAGTCTAATTGGTCAGCTATATAGAGAGTAATGTATAGCAACTGTTAGTTGGCTTGCAGTCTAATTGATCAGCGATACAGAGAGTAATGTATAACAACTAAGTTGGCTTGCAGTCTGATTGGTCAGCGGTACAGAGAGTAATGTATAACAACTGTAAGTTGGCTTGAAGTCTAATTGGTCAGTGGTACAGAGAGTATAGTTGGTATAGAGAGTCATGTGTAACAACTGTTAGTTGGCTTGCAGTCTAATTGGTCAGTGGTACAGAGAGTAATGTATGACAACTGTAAGTTGGCTTGCAGTCTGATTGGTAAGTTGTTCATTGTGCTCACAACTGAAAAGTATTTAAGTTTTCGATAGGTAAGTTCATTATTTTTTGTTCATTATTTTTTGTGTGGGTACCAATTTTCTTAAATTTCATGGTCACCACAAACCATAAATTTAAAGATCTAATGAATTTAATGTACAGTAATCCTTCTGTGGAAACAGTTGTACCTTTACCACAGATAAAAATAAAAGTATGAACTAAAATGTAATTTTTTACAAAATCAGAAAAATTGATACCCATAAAAGTAAATTCTGATCCTTAATTTTAGCTGGAACAGATAGGACTATGAAGTAATATTGAATTAGACTGTAACATACTACCGGGAGATTATTGTATATTCTGTGCATCACATCATTAGTAATTGCCAGAGACCATTCATGCAGCACTTTTTGTAAGACCATATCTATTTTTAATTCCTTTTAGGCACAGAATATGTTAATTGGATATGGTGTGGGAGCACATCAAAAGAAACCTTGGCTGCTTGCTTGTCAAATTTATATGAATGAGAGGGAAAATAGTAAACGATTTCTGTAGCCCAAGCTCTTGTTAAATGACATTAATAACTTTTACAGAGTTGTTATACTCATCCATCCAGACTTGGCAGTTTTGAAACATGAATAAAATTTCAATCATAATAACATTGATTGTTGCCATTATAAAATGGCTGCTCTTTTTTTTTTAACCTTGACTCTTATTTTTTGTATGCCTTCCATGGGTTGGACAACACCCCAGATTTTGTAGGCACAGCAACTGTGATACAAAGCAAAACACATGCATGTATGAAAGCTCTATGCAAACAACATAACAACCAGTTATGCAAATAACCAAACACATGCATGTATGAAAGCTCTATGCAAACAACATAACAACCAGTTATGCAAATAACCAAACACATGTCAGTTTCTAGAATTATAAGAGGCCACATGGTCTAGTGATGGTCACTTCAGACTAGAGATTTGGAGGTTGTGGGTTCAAGTCCTACCATGACCACTGCTGTTGTTTCCATTAGCAAGACACATGTCAGGGCTTTGTTTCTGTCAGTCCAGCAGTAAATGTTTACCAGCATATGTTTGTGGTTTGACCTGTGATGGACTGGCACCACATTTAGAGAATCATGTACTCTCAGTAGCTTCTTGCCATAAAAACTTGTATAAGGTCTAGCATGTAATTTACTACTCTATTTTTTCACCTTTTTAAAATGTAAATTTTGTGTGAAATACAAATATACACTTGTCATCTGTATTGGAAACTTTTAAAATCAAACAAAGAAAGTACTCATCTTTCATCCCCCCCCCTTTCTTTTAAAAATATAATTCTTGATGCTAACATTAACAGGTATTATTTTTTCTGTATTTCTTTTGGGATGTAGAATAGTGTGTTCTCCAGCATATTGTAAGAGGCAGCTAATGGTGGCATGAGCTGTGATGGCTCAGTGGTTAGAATGCTGGACATGCAATCAAAGAGTCAGGGTTCAAAATTCTTACCTATATATTAGCTCAGGTCAGCCACTGTGGTGTGCCCTTGGGCAAGACACTATTCTCCAATTATGTCAGCACAAAATAACCTATTTGTGTTGCAGTGCCATAAAACACCAAACCAAACCATTTCTTTTTTGATGAAGTATGATTCATTTGCAAAAATGTCAATGTACATGTTCTTTATTCTGCAGAAGCAAGTATTACTTTTTCATTTGGCAGAATAGGGTGTCGTAGAAGAATGATACCCTGTAATGGAGTGTCATTTTTGATAGAACATGTTACAGTGAATCTTCATAAGACCAGAACCCATTTGGAGGAAATCTTAGTTTGAGATTTGATACTTACTGGTATGAATTAATTGTGATCAGGTATCCTGTTACATAAATGTAAATGTTTATATGTTTTGACAAAGCATCAATAGCCAGTCAATTTTTAAAATGGAAGTCTCTGATAATTAGGATTTCATTGTATCTGTAAGTGTTTATGTGCTGGATTTTATTGTACTCTTCATGATTTTACGTGGTTTAAAGAGCATTGGTTGACCATATGCCTTTACTAGGTTTTGGTTTGGTGGGGATTATTTTAGTATAAACTTGACTTTTGGAACCAAAAATTTCCAGAGTTAGGGGTTTCAGTTTACAGAGTTACAATCTATTAAATTAGAAGGAGGAAAAAAATCTGGACCAGAAATATGATTCAGTTTTAAGGGGATTTCATTATACTGAGATTTGGTTTTGAGAGTTTCACTATTGTATACGTGCAGAGTGTTTTCTGCTTTGTGAAGATTTATCTCTGTCAGCAATAATATTTCTGGCATTCTTTGTGGCCATGTAATGCCAGTTGCATTATTTACATGTTTTCTATCTGGAACTACATAATTATCAGAACTAATAATACATAATGAATGATTGGCAGGAGGAGGATATGTTGCTATGGTAACAAGCCAGTGATGCTTATCTAAGTGCTATTGCAGCTGTTATACTTGGACTTCAAAAAACCGATACCTTTGAGAGACTTTGTTGCTTTTATGTTGGCAGTTGGTTGGAGCTGATTAAAGAACCAAATGCAATTGAATTTGCCTCAAAATCTGAAATGTATGTAATTAGTGGTGGGCTCTTTGGGAGAGACCTATGATATTTACATCCATAAAACTAGTCAGCCAGATCAGGCAGTGTTTTTGGAAGGAAGGTCCCCATTTCTTTGCTCGGGATAAAACATAGCTTGCCCAGTTGCCTGTTTCTTCCAGTTCTAAACTATATGGCAGTTTAATGTTTATAATTGGTCAGAAAATCATATTTTTCATTTTATGGACACAATTACTGTCTTTCTCACAGGGGAAATCAATTTTTTTCATTCCCATTCATAGCTTAGCCTTTAATTATTTTTCAAGAGAAAGTGTCTTGCTCACCATAATATAAAAAAGTCCACCTCAGTAATGTTTTTTTTGTGACTTTTGTCTCTTGTTAAATAATGAAAAAGACAAATTTGTATACAGTTTTAATAATTGACATAACAGTAAAAGAAATGATAAAGTCAGTGAAATGTATATGAGACCTTTGGAAATCTTTTGCAATTTAGAACCTGCCATAAATTGGCAGTGCAGGCTCTCAGTTTTGGTAAACCTGTGTGATCTCAGTAACAGTGCCACACTGAACAAATTCACTCTCCAACATACCCTTTTCTTTTTGTATTCCTAAGAGGAGTCAGTGAACATCAACATTTACAAATTTTATGAATTTTAAAAATACTCATTCAGCTATTATTTTATAGACAATTAGTAAGAGAGTAATTTTCCATACTTTTTTATGTCATGACTCTTACTTGATGACTTTTTTATGTAATGACCCTTACTTGGAGACTTTTTTATGTAACGACCCTTACTTGCTGACTTTTTTATGTAATGACCCTTACTTGGGGACTTTATTTTGTAATGACCCTTTCTTGGGGACTTTTTTATGTAATGACCCTCACTTGGGGAATTTTTTATTTAATGACCCTTACTTGGGCACTTTATTTTGTAATAAACCTTACTTGGGGACTTTTTTATGTAATTACCCTTACTTGGGGACTTTTTATGCAATGACCCTTACTTGGGGACTTTTTTATGTAATGACCTATACTTTGGGACTTTTTTATGTAATGACCCTCACTTGGGGACTTTTTTATGTAATGACCCTTACATGGGCATATCTATTCAGCAAAGAGTAGTGCATGTATATGCACACCATCCTATACATTTTAAAGTTATTTTGTATTGTTTTGACCATTAGCTTTTTAACAATATCCATTCAGATTTTTAAAAATACTTTTAGGATTTCACAAGCAGTCATCCTTAATGTCATGTAGTGCTCTACAGTATGTGGCATGCTATCAGAACATACACTGTATATCCTATATCTATCTTTCAGAGGGTAAATTGTAAATTTGGAGTGACGGTAGTATTTCTGTGTACTAAGTTTTAGTAGGCAAACATTTCCTTGTCTCATATGTGGCAGTTTTTTGTATGCTACAGTATGTATATAAAAAAATCACCATGCAGATTTGGGGATGTAGAATAGGCCCAGTGTGCCATCCTTTATGTCGAAAGAGTTGACTAATGGAGTCAACCTTTTTGCCCTGGGATGCATCCTGTGATGATGTTCCAGCAGAAAAGGTGTTGAACGTTTTAAAAGTGTGCAGTTACATCAAGAATTTGATTTTGTATTTTTCAAGGATTGTACCCTTTTTATTTCCTTTCCTTTGTTTTGTATACCTTTTTTTTTTGAATACCTAAAATTACTCCGCACTATATAGCCAGGATTGTGCTGATATGTCATAAAACCCTATACTGTGCATGCTGTTTCAGAAATCAGCTCCAGTAAAAAACAGTGGTGTTAGACTCGCTTGCCTGATTGCAAGAATGATGTGTACTTTTCTTGATAATTTCAGTTAGAATTATACCCAGCCTTGTGTACTTTTCTTGATAATTTCAGTTAGAATTGTCCCCAGCCTTGTGTACTTTTCTTGATAATTTCAGTTAGAATTGTCCCCAGCCTTGTATACTTTTCTTGATAATTTCAGTTAGAATTATCTCCAGCCTTTATTCAGCACCACCTCATTATGATGTCCAAACCATCTTATAATGAAGTACCTATTTACATGTAATACTATTACTGAATAATGACATGAGATCCATGACTATATTCATCTTATAACAGGCACCATGTTATAATGAAGTATATATGTACATATAATACTACTATTGAATAATGACATGGCATCCATGACTATATCCATCTTATTATAAAGTATGTATTTACATATAATACCACTACTGAATAATTACATGGCATCCATGACTATACACACCTTATAATGAAGTACATATTGCATATAATTCTACTACTGAATAATGACATGGCATCCATGACTATACACACCTTATAATGAAGTACATATTGCATATAATTCTACTACTGAATAATGACATGGCATCCATGACTATACACACCTTATAATGAAGTACATATTTATGTATAATTCTACTAGTGAATAATGACATGGCATCCATGACTATACACACCTTATAATGAAGTACATATTGCATATAATTCTACTACTGAATAATGACATATCATCCATGACTATACACACCTTATAATGAAGTACATATTGCATATAATTCTACTACTGAATAATGACATATCATCCATGACTATACACACCTTATAATGAAGTACATATTGCATATAATTCTACTACTGAATAATGACATGGCATCCATGACTATACACACCTTATAATGAAGTACATATTGCATATAATACCACTACTGAATAATGACATGGCATCCATGACTATACACACCTTATAATGAAGTACATATTGCATATAATACCACTACTGAATAATGACATGGCATCCATGACTATACACACCTTATAATGAAGTACATATTGCATATAATACCACTACTGAATAATTACATGGCATCCATGACTATACACACCTTATAATGAAGTACATATTGCATATAATACCACTACTGAATAATTACATGGCATCCATGACTATACACACCTTATAATGAAGTACATATTGCATATAATACCACTACTGAATAATTACATGGCATCCATGACTATACACACCTTATAATGAAGTACATATTGCATATAATACCACTACTGAATAATTACATGGCATCCATGACTATACACACCTTATAATGAAGTACATATTGCATATAATTCTACTACTGAATAATGACATGGCATCCATGACTATACACATCTTATAATGAAGTACATATTGCATATAATTCTTCTACTGAATAATGACATATCATCCATGACTATACCCACCTTATAATGAAGTACGTATTGCATATAATTCTACTACTGAATAATGACATATCATCCATGACTATACACACCTTATAATGAAGTACATATTTATGTATAATTCTACTACTGAATAATGACATATCATCCATGACTATACCCACCTTATAAAGAAGTACATATTTATGTATAATTCTACTAATGAATAATGACATAGCATCCATGACTATACACACCTTATAATGAAGTACATATTGCATATAATTCTACTACTGAATAATGACATATCATCCATGACTATACCCACCTTATAATGAAGTACATATTGCATATAATTCTACTACTGAATAATGACATATCATCCATGACTATACCCACCTTATAATGAAGTACATATTGCATATAATTCTACTACTGAATAATGACATATCATCCATGACTATACACACCTTATAATGAAGTACATATTTATGTATAATTCTACTACTGAATAATGACATATCATCCATGACTATACCCACCTTATAAAAAAGTACATATTTATGTATAATTCTACTACTGAATAATGACATAGCATCCATGACTATACCCACCTTATAATGAAGTACATATTGCATATAATTCTACTACTGAATAATGACATGGCATCCATGACTATACACACCTTATAATGAAGTACATATTGCATATAATTCTACTACTGAATAATGACATATCATCCATGACTATACCCACCTTATAATGAAGTACATATTGCATATAATTCTACTACTGAATAATGACATGGCATCCATGACTATACACACCTTATAATGAAGTACATATTTATGTATAATTCTACTAGTGAATAATGACATATAAAAACTGCCATTGGACTCTTATAATTTTTAAAAGATTGCAAGTTTGATGGAACTAAGTCTTTAAAAAAAACAAAAAACAGTTAGATAATGGATGAATTTAAATGGGAGCAAGATTTAGATCAGAAAATTTCCTTAGTGCTTACCTTGAATGGTAAGGCTAATAATTCTACATGTTGCTTTTATGTAGTCAAATTTGGCAACTTGCTAGCAAATTCTAGGGCCAGTCTACACGAAGTATGAATCTAGAGCATGTATTGTTAGATTTCTACATAGAATAAGGCCAGTGAAAAATTATCTGAATTAACTCATTAACCCCTGGAGATTCTTTTCATTTTCACCTGAAATGGGGGTAGGAAACGGATTTTTGGGGTTACTTCTGAATGCAGCCAAACACATGGGCTTAAGAAAGTTTTTCGTTTAGCCGGATGCTTAGGTGTATCAGAAACATTGTTTTTGGTTGGCTATTACGCTCGCGCATGTGCAGAAGGGTAAAAGTTAGACTTCTTTTTTTTTTTTTTTCGTATTGGATCCCTGATTTTTGTGTCCAGGCCTTCTTTTTACTCCAAATCTCAAACTGATCCTACTTTTTGCAAAGGTTCATCTGTCTGTGTGCAGCTCGGACCGGTCTTTAGATCTAAGGCCAAAAAGTAAAAAATCCGGACACAAACTCCGGTTCCGGAACTGGCAATTTTTGACCTAAAAAAAATCGGGTCTCAAAAACTGCATTTTTTTCGCTGTATTTTTTAATGCGAGTAGAAAGTCGACATTATTTGGTATCATTGTAGAGCTACATCTGTCTACTTTCCTGAAATACCATCCACTTTAGTGTATTCTAAATGATGTTCATGTTACAGAGCTCGGAAGTAGGGTACAACCTCATGACGCATAAACGTGGCGCCAGGGGTTAATGAGTTAAAAAAGCCTTGAATATTTATTCTGATATAAAAATAATGTCTTTTCATCTTTTTTGTTGATCAATAACGAACAGCCATTACAAAGGTAAAATTAATTATGCCTTTTGATAACAATTTCTTGAATTATTATTACTGTTGGTGCCTATGTTCCCGTGCAATTTTAAGGTGGACTTACTTTAATTTCTTGACTGAAGTCCCAGACTCGTCATCTGATAGAAAAATGTTCAAAGTCTGCAGAGTTGTGATCAGTTTTGGACTTGGAGAATTTTGCGTTCTCAGCAATGCACTATAGCCACTAAGATGGTGGCAGGGGCCTATGGGAGTTGCACATCTAACACTTCACATGTGCAGCTAATATTATGTTAATTATCCCAACATCTTCAGCAAATAGCGGTGATATTCACTCTGCCTGCATGTGTCGGTCTGTAATTTTGTCACCATCCATCTGTCCTTTTGTCTGTATATCTGTGACAAAGTTTGTCCTTCCTTCTCCCACACCACTTAGAGGATTTGAATGAAACTTTTTTGGTTAGACAGGGTTTGCACATCATTAAGAGTTGTTGAAAGTCATTGAGAAATGAACACCTCATTTCAAGGCCTTGAAAGTCATTAATTTCTCACAGAGGTCATTGAAAGTCCTTGAATTTGAGAGATTTTGTACTTAAAAATAAAATATGATGGAAAATTTTGCTTCAAGTATTTTATTTTACGTTGTACAAGGATTAGAAGTACAGTTTGATTTTTCTGTCATCTGCTAGCCATCGTCAGAATCCATGGAAAGTAATCAGGCATTGTGCATACTATCACTTTCACACAATGTCATTAACGCATACACACTCTTTCATTTCACCATGTTTTTCCACCAAGCAATGATGGTTCATTTGCAGCAGAGTTTTTTTTATCTAGTTGGCTGCAAGATGAAGACTTCATTAAGTGGCTGAGAAAAGATGTGACCTTGAAACACATGGCGCTTTGTTTAGTGTGCAAGAACAATAATCGATATTGCAGGAATGGGCATTGCTGCCTAAGTAGCCATGCAAAAGGAAGGAAACACTTGGAACTAATGAAAAACATGAGCCTACTGTTTCAGTGTCAGTGTTCATAGGGTCAGCGCAAAAAACACCATCTAATTCTTTGTCATTGCTGTCGTCTGCATCAGAAAAGCCAGTTATGTATTTCTTTATTTCTTTTTTTTGTTACTTGTATTTTTATAAGCAACTGGAAGTTGGACACGATACTGAGAGTAGTCCCTGAAAACTGAAAATTGTCGATTGAAAAGTCGTTGAATTTCAGTTCTCTTAATTTGTTTGAACCCTGCTAGATATGTGGTTGGAGTAGATGTGCAGTAGGGTTTTAATTTTTTCTTCTGGCCCATATTTAGGGACATTTCTTGAAAAATGTTGATAAAAAGGGGATATTTGGGGAATTCAGTTTATTCTTGCTTCTTCTCCAATACTGTACTGCATGGGGATTTTTAATAAAACTTTGCAGATTAGATACAGGGGAACCCAGCCTAAACTGCTGTGTTTTTTGTACCAACAGCAGCATAGCGAGTAGAATGCTTGTATGAGTTTTAGAGGGGGGGGGGGATAAACAAAAATAAACAAAATGTTAGTTAAATATATAGTAATACTTTGACTAGGTGCCACTTTATATAACAATTTGGATTAACATAGCCCCATGCTCGATGAAAATTAATCATTGCTGTGTAAAAACATTATATAATAATCTGTAAGCAATAGATATCTGAAACTTAACCGATTTGTTTTTGCCTCTCTTCCAGCTTGGCTGATATTTTTAATAGTGTCCAGAAATAAGGGACATCTGAGACAAAATCGGGAGCTACATGTATGAAGCGGCTGTGTTATATCCAAATTCATGTTACAACTAAGCGTGTCATAACAGAGTTTATCAGTATGCGTTTAGTGTACATTTAGATGCACAATGTGGTTTTAGTTTATTCCTCTCGACATCCTCTGGACATTTTTTGACAAATTGTTATAAATAAAAGGGTAGGCGAGTATTTTGGGAATTCAGTTTATCATTTCTTCTACTCCTACACAGCTCAGATGATGTTATTGAAGTTTTGTAGGCCTGATATCTAGTTGGTGTAGATGTGCAATAAAGGTTTACTTCATTTCCTCTGGTCCATTTTGGGGGAAAGTTAGTAAACAAATTGTCAACAAAAAGGTGTGTGTGTGTGTGTGTGGGGGGGGGGGTATATTCTGGAATTCATTTTGTCACTGCTTCTCCACCCACACTGCATGGATAATTTTAATTAAATGTTATTGGCTAGATATATGGTTGGTATTGATGTGCAGTAAGGTTTAACTTTTTCTCTGGCCTATTTTTTGAGGACATGTTAACAATTTGGCAGATAAAAGGGGGGTATTTTGAGAATTCAGCTTGTTTATTTAGTCTTATTGCAACCCTATGTAATATAAAAATGCTGGACATTCACAGATGTACAGGAAACATTGTAATCTTTCACTGCCCTAAAGGTCTTGAGAGAGGGGTAATTTTTGTTTGCCAATGTAAGAAAAACATGTTCAGAAGATCATGCCTGACGAGTGGTGATATTTATGTCTGTGACTGCTTGCACATCTAGTTACATTCAAGAGTGGTGATATTTATGTCTGTGACTGCATGCACATCTAGTTACATGTAAGAGAGGTGATATTTATGTCTTTGACTGCTTGCACATCTAGTTAAGAGTGGTGATATTTATGTCTGACTGCATGCACATCTAGTTAAGGATAGTGATATTTATGTCTGACTGCATGCACATCTAGTTACATGTAAGAGTGGTGATATTTATGTCTGTGACTGCATGCACATCTAGTTACATGTAAGAGATGTGATATTTATGTCTTTAACTGCTTGCACATCTAGTTAAGAGTGGTGATATTTATGTCTGTGCTTGCATGCACATCTAGTTAAGAGTGGTGATATTTATGTCTGTGACTGCGTGCACATCTAGTTGCATGTCAGAGTGGTGATATTTATGTCTGTGACTGCATGCACATTTAGTTAAGAGTGGTGATATTTATGTCTGTGACTGCATGCAGATCTAGTTAAGAGTTGTGATATTTATGTCTGTGACTGCATGCACATCTGGTTAACTCATTAACCCCTGGAGATTTTTATCATTTTCGCGTGAAATGGTGGTAGCCAACACATTTTTGGGGTTACTTCTGAATTCAGCCAAACAGATCTGCTTAAGAAAGTTTATCGTTTAGCCGGATGCTTAGGTGTATCAGAAACATTGTTTTTGATTGGCTATTATGCTCGCACATGTGCAGAAGGGTAAAAGTTGTACTTCTTTTTTTTTTTTTTTTCGTATTGGACCCCCGATTTTTGTGTCCTGGCCCCTTTTTTCTCCAAATCTCAAACTGATCCTACTTTTTGCAAAGGTTCATCTGTCTGTGTGCAGTTCAGACGGGTCTGCTTTAGATCTAAGGCCAAAAAGTCTAAATCAGGACACAAATTCCGGTTCCGCAACTGTAAATTTTCGACCTAAAAAAAATCGGGTCTAAAAAAATGCATTTTGTTCACTGTACTTTTTAATGCGAGTAGAAAGTCGACATTATTTGGTATCATTGTAGAGCTACATATGTCTACTTTCCTGCAATACCATCCACTTTAGTGTATCTTAAATGATGTTGATGTTACAGAGCTCAGAAGTAGGGTACAACCTCATGACGCGTAAACGTGGCGCCAGGGGTTAATGAGTTAAGAGTTGTGCTATTTATGTCGGTGACTGCGATCACATCTAGTTAAGAGTTGTGCTATTTATGTCTGTGACTGCATGCACATCTAGTTAAGAGTTGTGATATTTATGTCTTTGACTGCATGCACATCAAGTTACATATGAGAGTGGTGATATTTATGTCTGTGACTGCATGTACATCTAGTTAAGAGTTGTGATATTTATGACTGTGACTGCTTGCACATCTAGTTAAGAGTGGTGATATTTATGTCTTTGGCTGCTTGCACATCTAGTTAAGAGTTGTGATATTCATGTCTATGACTGCATGCAAATCTAGTTCTGAATGGATTACGAGTTGCCTCAAATAGACATAAGGCTCCTTGACACATTATTGTATACTGCACTGGTGTGTAATTTATTTGGTTTTCAGGAAATTATTTCACAGATTATAAGTTGTATTTTAAAATGGTGCAGTACAGTGTTGTACATTATTTTTTAAGCAATGAAGTACAGTTTACTGTCATTTCTTTTAAAGCATTGAAGAAAAGTTTACTATAATTTTCTTAAAGCAGTGAAGAACAGTGTACTTGTGCATAAGTGCCATCATATATCCAATTTTTCCAACATTAAAATATAACTACTTTTCTTGCTATCCAGATAATTTGTGTGCACATGAAAAAGTTTCACTTTTCCCAAATATATTGTCTGGAAAATTGATAGGTGCACAGATGCATCCCATGCATTCAATGCCAGTCGGAAGTGGTTATGTAAACTAGGTTGCATTATAAATTTGCTTGCATATAAAAAATGCATGATAATGTTTGGTGTCCTCGTTTACAAATAAAGAATACTGGTTGCATTTAAGGTGTTTGGGTGTTTTTTTTCCTCGTGTAGATATAATTTCATTGGAGAACAGTGTGCACAAAGGTCTGGTTGTATTAGACATATATTTCCAACTGAGTTATCTTTCTTGGCAAGAATGACATCCCCGTTTTTGCATCAGTTGAGTCAAAGGAATGACTGTATCAGAACAGAAAGGCCTCAGTCCTAAAACATTGTTGATCTTTACATAGGTAAGGACACATAGTTTGATTCTTAAAGTAGTATGTATTGAAAGTAAAATTATTTTTGCTCTCTCTGCATACTGCTTACCATTTACAAATTGTCTACATAAGGCGACAATGTGGCATGAATATGGTGATCCCTTGGAAAAATAAAAATCTTAAGATTTGGTTATCTGCCAGTCTCTGTCCCTCTCAACCAGTAGAAAGATAAAAGGAAGCTGTGAGGGCCAGAATTTCTTGGGTAATCAAAGTGGTTTCAAGATCTGATGGTCATGTATTCAATCACCTATTTTTGAGTATCGTTAAAACGTTTAGTGTATGTTCCAACTTTAAAAAAAATTCCCTTCAGTTTAAAAAGCATATTTGGTGTCCAGAAATTTATTGTACTATTGAAAATTATTAAAATTTTATAAAAATATGATGTCCAGAAAATTAGAGGATCTGGAGATAATGATGGTAATTTATAAATGACACTTGTGTGATTCTTTATATTTTCAGGCACAACTTATGAAAGAATAGCCAGGCAGGTTGCTGTGGAAAGGTAAAAGAGGACAGATGTTTAGCTCACCTGGCCGTAAGGCCAAGTAGCATATGTTATTGCCCCATGTCTGTTGTGCATCGTCCATCAATCAACAATTGCTTGTTACTACTCTGAAGGACATATTTCTGATCTATCTGATTTTGATCAAACTTGAAATATGGGCTTATATCATCCAGATCTTGGATGACTGTGATAATGAGTGAAATCCATGCACATTAATAAAGTGTTCTTGAATCAGATCAGATGAACTTGTTACCACTTTAGAGGTCTTATTTCTGATCCGATTTTTTGGGATATGGGCTTATATCATCAATATCTTGGATGAGTTCTATTATGAGCAAGATCCACACATACTAATGAGGTTATCTTACATTGCATTGGCTGAGTTTGTTGCCACTTAGTAGGCCTGGCTGATCAGATTTGGAATATGGTTTTAAATAATCAAGTTTTTGAAGGAATTTGATAATGAGTGAATTCCATGCATATTTATACAGTGATCTTGCATCTAATTGGCCGAGTTTATTACCACTCTGGAGCCAAGAGTCCATACTTCCGATCTGATTTTGTCCGACTTGGAATATAGGCTTATATCGTCAAGATCTCGCACAAGTTTGATATTGAGCGAGATCCACACATACAAATGAGATGGTCTTGCATCTGAATGGCTGAGCTTGTTACCACTCTGCGGCAATATTTCTGATCTCATTTTGATCAAACATGGTATATAAGTTTAAATCATCAATATCTCAGACAAGTTTGATAATGACTGAGATCCACACATATTAATGAGGTGATCGATCTTGCATCAGAATGGCTGAGCTTGTTACCACTCTTGAGGCTATATTTTTAATCGGAGTTTGATCAGACTTGCAATGTAATTTTAATGTTTGATGAGTTTGATAAGGAGCTAGATGCACATGTATAAATAAGGTGATCTGACATCTGATTGGCTGAGCTTCTTACCACTCTGGGGGTCATATTTCTGGTTTTGATTTTGATCAAACTTGGAATATAAGCTTATATCATCAAGATCTCAGCTATTTGCCATAATGAGCGAGTTCCATACATATTAACGCTGTGATCTTGCATCTTATTTGTTGAGCATGTTACCACTCTTGAGACTTTACTTCTGATCCGATTTTGATCAAACTTGGTAAATAGTCTTATATTATCAAGATATCTAATGACTTTTATTATGAGCAAGACTTGCACATATTATTTAGCTGACCTTAGATCTGATTGGCTGAGCTTGTTACGACTCTGGGGGTCATATTTCTGGTCTGATTTTGATTAAACTTGGTTTATTTGTATATATCATCATGATCTCAGTCCGGTTCAATAATAAATGAGATCCATGCATATTAATGAGGTGATAATGTATCTGATTGGCAAAGCTTGTTACCACGTCTTGCAACATTTACATATGAAAATGGCTTTGTTAAGTTTACTGACTGTAACATTTACAAAATCCGTAAACATGTAAATGAACTTGCATTTGGCTATCAGTGACACCGGAACTACCCGTTCCAATTAAATTATATATTTCTACATCTCTGCTTTACATACGACTGTTTAGTAGGATTTTTCTGTTCATTCTTTTCTTAAAGTATTATGATTCTTACACTGAAAGTGGCATTGCTAGGAAAAAAACAGTTCATGAGAATTGGTTGTGGCGCACATTACACAACATTACAGATCAGTCTGATTTACTGATAATACTGATAAAATTACTAATTGGAGAAGGGAATAATGTCATTGGACTGGGGACTAGCACCAGGAAAGATATAGCACGGTAATATTAGTAGATAAGTATTATGTAATAAAAAAAAAATTTTTCTCCCAAAAAACTATATTTATTAGTTGAATATAATTCTCGTGTCCTTAATTATGTGGATTTGTAATTTTAAAAAATAACATAAAATATTGAGCTACGATGTAAATATCTCTTTACAAGATTATGCTGACATTCACTTTCATGCATTTTTGAGTAATGAGGTTGATTAGCTTACGTTGTTAATTGCAAACACTTAGCATAAATGCAGAGATTTAAATGAAGAATGTGCCAATATCCCTTTGCATATATGCACAAGTGAAGATACTTAATTCCACTGCTTTAATTAAGACTGCAGTTAGTTTTTGTCAGTGTACTTGAAGACTGTTATCAAAACATAACACTCTTGACAATAGGAATCAGACACTTAAACTAAGCCAATGATAGCAAACTAAGCTTTTTCATAACAAAGCTGTTATCTTTTCCATGTATAAACATTTCTGTCAAACTCTTAAACTAAGCCAATGATAGCAAACGAAGCTTTTTCATAACAAAGCTGTTATCTTTTCCATGTATAAACATTTCTGTCAAACTCTTAAACTAAGCCAATGATAGCAAACTAAGCTTTTTCATAACAAAGCTGTTATCTTTTCCATGTATAAACATTTCTGTCAAACTCTTAAACTAAGCCAATGATAGCAAACGAAGCTTTTTCATAACAAAGCTGTTATCTTTTCCATGTATAAACATTTCTGTCAAACTCTTAAACTAAGCCAATGATAGCAAACGAAGCTTTGTCATAACAAAGCTGTTATCTTTTCCATGTATAAACATTTCTGTCAAACTCTTAAACTAAGCCAATGATAGCAAACTAAGCTTTTTCATAACAAAGCTGTTATCTTTTCCATGTATAAACATTTCTGTCAAACTCTTAAACTAAGCCAATGATAGCAAACTAAGCTTTTTCATAACAAAGCTGTTATCTTTTCCATGTATAAACATTTCTGTCAAACTCTTAAACTAAGCCAATGATAGCAAACTAAGCTTTTTCATAACAAAGCTGTTATCTTTTCCATGTATAAACATTTCTGTCAAACTCTTAAACTAAGCCAATGATAGCAAACCAAGCTTTTTCATAACAAAGCTGTTATCTTTTCCATGTATAAACATTTCTGTCAAACTCTTAAACTAAGCCAATGATAGCAAACTAAGCTTTTTCATAACAAAGCTGTTATCTTTTCCATGTATAAACATTTCTGTCAAACTCTTAAACTAAGCCAATGATAGCAAACTAAGCTTTTTCATAACAAAGCTGTTATCTTTTCCATGTATAAACATTTCTGTCAAACTCTTAAACTAAGCCAATGATAGCAAACTAAGCTTTTTCATAACAAAGCTGTTATCTTTTCCATGTATAAACATTTCTGTCAAACTCTTAAACTAAGCCAATGATAGCAAACTAAGCTTTTTCATAACAAAGCTGTTATCTTTTCCATGTATAAACATTTCTGTCAAACTCTTAAACTAAGCCAATGATAGCAAACCAAGCTTTTTCATAACAAAGCTGTTATCTTTTCCATGTATAAACATTTCTGTCAAACTCTTAAACTAAGCCAATGATAGCAAACGAAGCTTTTTCATAACAAAGCTGTTATCTTTTCCATGTATAAACATTTCTGTCAAACTCTTAAACTAAGCCAATGATAGCAAACTAAGCTTTTTCATAACAAAGCTGTTATCTTTTCCATGTATAAACATTTCTGTCAAACTCTTAAACTAAGCCAATGATAGCAAACTAAGCTTTTTCATAACAAAGCTGTTATCTTTTCCATGTATAAACATTTCTGTCAAACTCTTAAACTAAGCCAATGATAGCAAACGAAGCTTTTTCATAACAAAGCTGTTATCTTTTCCATGTATAAACATTTCTGTCAAACTCTTAAACTAAGCCAATGATAGCAAACTAAGCTTTTTCATAACAAAGCTGTTATCTTTTCCATGTATAAACATTTCTGTCAAACTCTTAAACTAAGCCAATGATAGCAAACTAAGCTTTTTCATAACAAAGCTGTTATCTTTTCCATGTATAAACATTTCTGTCAAACTCTTAAACTAAGCCAATGATAGCAAACTAAGCTTTTTCATAACAAAGCTGTTATCTTTTCCATGTATAAACATTTCTGTCAAACTCTTAAACTAAGCCAATGATAGCAAACTAAGCTTTTTCATAACAAAGCTGTTATCTTTTCCATGTATAAACATTTCTGTCAAACTCTTAAACTAAGCCAATGATAGCAAACCAAGCTTTGTCATAACTAAGCTTCTATCTTTTCCATATATAAATAGTTCTGTCAAAATTAAGTGACACTTTCTCAACTATCACATGTATTTTTGATCAACAAAATTAAAAATGCTGTGGAAACATTTTTTTTATTTATGAAACAACTAATGTTTGAAATAGAGAAGGTAATCACTTTCACAGAAATATATCTATTCAGTTTGGAACAGTGTCTCACAGTAAATAACAGTTCTTCATGGTTCATACATTATGTTGGATATTTTCATTGATAAAAAGTGACTAAGGCTGCAACATTTACCAAAACTTCTTAATTTGTACATGGTATACACTAATGAAAATAATGCTGTTTAATTGAAATGATTAAAAAATCATCCTTTCCTCCACTCTGTACATTAGGCTTACAGCTTGAGGGCTATTAATAAGCAAATCATTGAAAATGTGCATGACATATCTCTCTCAACTTGCAATTGTTTCATTTGCATTGCATCTTTTACCCATTATTATGACAGGAGGCAGTTTTTAAGACATGTCTTTCTTGAATATATTTGACAATTAAAAGATCAGTGTTAATTACAGAAATGGAAAAAGGAGGGCACAATGGCCTCTACCAGGTCAAAAAGTTGGGGTATTTCGAAAAAATGGGTCACAAATACCCTCACCTGTATTGTGTTTATTCAAGAAATTCAAACACGTCATTATTGCCTGCACGTGTGTGGCATGAATTTATTAATTTCAGCAATAAATGTTCACTTTTACAGCATTACATGCTTTGAATCAGTCATTGTAGAGTCAGACTACAGCAAGGTTTTCTACAATTTCCTTGCCTGCTAAAATAACTTTTCCACTGTTCAGGTCATGGTTATATTAGTTGACAAGGAAATTGTTACAGCAAACCGTGTTATAGTCTGACACAACAGTGACTGATTGGAAGTATATAATGCTGGAAAAGTGAACATTTATTGGAGAAATTGATGAATCCATGAACTAAGTACCTGTGATCATTATCAGCCTCTCCTGTCGCAAGCCTTCTGCACTGGGATTTGAATTCCTCATGCTCAAGTAACCATTTGAGTCTCCATTTTTACACCCTGTACACTGCTTGGAAATAAATGCAACCCTATTTTTGCTGAAGATTTTTCATTTTTTCTTTACATTCTCTATCGATGTTCCTGGATCATGTGCACTCGATTGGTCCAAAACTAGTCAAAATCACCAATACATTTCTGTCGGCAATGAAACTGATTGTCTTATGCTTCTTTGGTAATGTGAACTTTTGATTCAGTAAGCATGTAATGCACTCAATTCGGTCAAAAATGAAGCATAACAATCGTTTATCTTTATTTTCTTGGGTGTATTTATTATTCACACTGCAGGCGTCATGGAGAGAATTTTTTTGCACCAGAGATGAAATTAAGGTCATTATTGCAAGGGTGCAGCCTAGAATAAACCATGAAACATCCTTAGGATCATTGTGAAATTATTTCCATGATGAAGAAATTGAGATCTACATGTCCATGATGAAGAAATTGAGATCTACATGTCCATGATGAAGAAATTGAGATCTACATGTCCATGATGAAGAAATTGAGATCTACATGTCTTTGATGAAGAAATTGAGATCTACATGTCTTTGATGAAGAAATTGAGATCTACATGTCCATGATGAAGAAATTGAGATCTACATGTCCATGATGAAGAAATTGAGATCTACATGTCTTTGATGAAGAAATTGAGATCTACATGTCCATGATGAAGAAATTGAGATCTACATGTCTATGATGAAGAAATTGAGATCTACATGTCTATGACGAAGAAATTGAGATCTGCATGTCCATGATGAAGAAATTGAGATCTACATGTCTTTGATGCAGAAATTGAGATCTACTTGTCCATGATGAAGAAATTGAGATCTACATGTCTATGATGAAGAAATTGAGATCTACATGTCTATGACGAGGAAATTGAGATCAACATGTTTATGATGAAGAAATTGAGATCTACATGTCCATGATGAAGAAATTGAGATCTACATGTCCATGATGAAGAAATCGATAATGCAGCTGGATGCACTGCCTGGACATGCGCATAAGATGTTTTTGTAGGATCTAGAGTGACTATAAGAAAGTGCAGTGGCTTACAAACTTGAAACGGCGTTTCTTTAAAATAAAATGTTACTCCCCAAAGGTTCTGTTTTAAAAAACATGTTTTTCAAGGATAAATAAATATAGTTTAAAGAATTTTATATCGGCAAGATCAATCTGATGTGTTATGTTGTGTAATGTGTGACACAAACCAGTTCTCATCAACTTTGGGTTTTTCCTAGTGATGCCAAATTTGATATCAAAATCATCAATTCTGTAATCAAAGAATCAGTTGAAGAATCTTACTAAACAGTCATCTTAAGCAGAGATGTGGAAGTATATACATGTAAGTTAATTGGAACAGGTATTTCCTGCATCACTAAGAGCCACATGCATGGTCGTTTATGCAATTACTGATTTTGTAAACATTTACAGGAAGTAAGCTAAACCAAGCTGTTTGACTAATGTTATTCAAGGATATGTGAGCTAACTGTGCTCAACAATTAATTTTCTTGAACTTTAACCCTTTCAAATTTCTCAGCTGATTCCTAATTTCATTAGATTGCATAAAGTTTTAGTGAGTAATAATTATTATAAATGGTATAATATGTGCTTTGGGAAGTTAAGAAGGACACAAACCAAAGTGTAACTTTGATTTATTACTATAGTATCAAACAAAGTCAGTACATTAGTACAGAACTTTCAAGTTCATTATATTTTGAATGCGAATTAAATCGTAATCAGTTTCTATTGTTTCTCATCTTTCATAAATGTGTCATGATATATATTTCTCAGCACTATAAATACTGCTGGTATTAAAATAAGCCAACAAACAAGTAATGCTTTACCATCGCATATGGCAAAGCGGCGGGGGAAATTGAATATTGGCTTGGTTCATATTTCATTGTGACTTTAATTTCTAGGTCTAGCTTACCATCAAAAATTATGAAAATTGGTACCCCCAAACAATAATGAATTCACTGTATATATTTCTTGTAAATAAATTGAGACATCTTCTGATGTCAAAATGAGTTTAAGTTTTAAGGAGTAGAGTTTTAACAATGGGTCAGTAAGTCTATTACGTTACGGAAAACTAAATTTTCACACCTTTTTTTTCAGATTTGAGGGTGTTCCCTTTGTGAATATTGTGCGCCTGGTGCTTCCAGATGTGGCAGTATTTGTGACTGGTTTACTTGCATACATCCTCTGTCGTCTGTCCCTTCCCAAGGAAACAGCTGGAACATCAGTGGAGGAAACTCCTACCAAGCTAAAAAAAACTCGTTCCAAGCGTGTGATTCAAGTGTTTGATTTCATTGGAGAATTGACCACTGTGTTGTTATTGGCAGCTAGTGGGATTATTACACCAAGTGTTCTTTCAATTTTTTATTTTTTGTCATTCTTGTATATTGCCACACTGTGGTCATTTTATGGGAGGCTGGGTGTGAAGTTTGCATATTTCCGTTATGTGGTACTGGTGTATTCTGCACTTCATCTCCTTGTGCTTCATTTGTACCAGTTTCAGTTTGTCCAGCATTTCTTGAAGCCAGAAGAATTCTTACCCAGGTGAGTACATTAAAAAGTATACACTTTTGCATTCTAAATGCCCTTTAAGGGTACAAAAATGCCCTCCATGATTCCAACATGTGCAAGGATAATAATTGGACACATATTCAACATCAGTGGTTCTCCAGAACTCTCAACTTTTCTACCATCTGAAGGGTCCCCTAATGCCAACATTTGAACCATTGAAGGTATTTTATATAATTGCATAAACTTGCCATATCATTGACACAAGATACGAGTTTAAATTGAAAAATTGAATTGTACAAGTGAGAGAATTAAGGGATATTTCACAACATTTCATCAGTTTAGTGGAGAGAGAGAGAGAGAGAGAGAGAGAGAGAGAGAGAGAGAGAGAGAGAGAGAGAGAGAGAAAAGTCAGTATTTACTGGTGAAGCTGTGGGATAGTGCTGGTGGTGGTGGTTTATTTCAAATCATAATTTTATGGAAATTCAACCCTTCCCCAAGCTTTTACACCGAATTTCATACCCTATCAAGGCACATACATATATATTTGTACCATACCATTACCTTTGCAACAAAACAAATGTACTCTACAACTTTTAAGTGCAAAAAAAATCAACTCTATCGAAAGATATATTGTTGGAACAAGTTTTTGTAAGAGAAAAGAGTTATTCTGGTGCAACTGATCATTGTCATGTTGGTGAAAACCGTATAGTTTAAGAATATTTATTCCCCTGCCTCTTTAGTTGTCCAGCTGTCTGCCCATCCTTCAATCCAGCACAATCTCATTAGTGCAACTAGTCCTGCAGTTTCTGATAGATTACCATGCAACTTGATAAACTATTATGGTAATCACCTGACAATGCACTTAATGACCAATTACTGGTCACGCAATTTTTAGCTCTATTGGTCATAGATCAGAAGAGCTTATGGGATTGTCTGTTGTCCATTGTCATTCTGTTGATCCATTAGCACAAGATTGTAGTCAATACTCCTTCTAAACTATTTGGAGAATTGCTATGAAACTTTACACACACATTCATCCCAAGGTCTGATTGGTCCTAAATGAAAATGGTTTCACTTGGAAAATGGTTTCACTTGAACATCCAATATAGCCACCATAGCAGCCATCTTGAAAATCTTTTTATTGCTCTTCCACCTAAACAGATTGTCATATTGACATGGGGTTTTCACCAGAAAACTTCTTATGATATGTAGTTGGTTCTAAATGGCAGACATCTTGAAAATCTTTTTACTGCTCCTAAACAGAAAGTCATATTGAAATGGGGTTTTCACTAGCAAACATCTTGTGGTGTCTAGTTTGGTCCTAGATGAATAAGATGCTGATCTGATTTAAAGTATAGCCAACATGGCAGCCATCTTGAAACACTTATTATTGTTACTCCTCCTGAATGGATGGCCATATCGACATGAGATTTTCACCAAAAGACTTATGATACCTATTTTGTTATTGCTGCTTCTGCTGAATGGATGGTCATATTGACATTGAGTTTTCACCCAAAGACTTCCTGTGATGTTTAGTTGGTCTTAAATGAAAATGGTGCTGATCTTACATCCAGTATGGCCACCATGGATTCTATCTTGAAAATCTTGTGATAGCTCAAGAATATCAGAGATGGTTTCAAAATTCAGCGATTAAAAGGAAGAAATGGTCTTATCTTGGATTGCTGGAAATTCTTTTCTGCCAGTAGACTGTCGGTTCCAGCAAGGGACCCATATTTATAGATTACTGTGAAACTTGTTACATATTATGGTCATCATTTAGAGGTGCACATGTTGACAGATCGTTGTGCTCCCTTGACTTTTGTAAGAGTTATTGCCTTTTTAACTTATAGCTGGATGCAATGTATGACAGAATTTTGTGAATGCAACGACTGCAGTAGGGGATTGCATTGCAACTTAGTATATATTATGGTCTTCAGAAGAAGATATATATATGTTGACCAATCGTTTTACTTATGCAATTTTCACAAGTATGACTCGACTCATTTCTATCTTGGGGTAAGGGTGGGGTGCAGAAGAGGCAAGGGTATAGTTATGTGTGCAAATTGATTACCATTCTTCTAGTTTACCTTTATCTTTTATTTTATATACCTTTTAAAGAATTTTAACATCTTTACTTTTTATGTTTTATCTTGCAGTACTACATGTTTATGTTAATTTGGAAGGATTTATCTTCCTAAGTTAGTTTTCATTCCTTTATCTTTACAGTCTTAGATCTTAACTTTTAATTAGCAGCATATAGCCAGTATTGCATTAATGTGCCTTTAAATCTTATACTTGCATGCATGCATACATACTAAATTTTGAGACATCAAAAACAAAATTGTATGCAATATTCTGATTTTCATTTTTTGATTGTTAATACAGGGTCTCAGCCTTTTCCATTTGTTATTATCTTGGACAGTACAAAATTAAAACTTACATAAAACCATTTGTTCCTTCAGGTGCATGTTAAGGTCATTGGATAGTAGAAAATTTTAAACTTACATAAATCTCTGTTTGTCCTTCAGGTGCATGTTAAGGTCATTGGAACAGTTTGCATACACTTGTTATTTTTAACATTTTTTAACTTTTTGGACTTGGACTCCTTTTTTCAGAAAACTTTGTTAGCATGGTAAAAGCAAAAAACCACTCAAGATAGACAAATTAAATTTGGTAGGCATGTTTGTGTCAATGATTTTCAGGTCATTGTTGATCTACATTGTGGAGGCACATGTGTTTTACAAACAAATCCAGTTTATTTCTCTTTTTATATGCTACTATTATGTCAGTCAGTCTGTTATCAGTTTAATTTCTGCACAATAACATGAGTTGTCCACCATCTGCAGTTATCAAACAATGTGGATAGCTTGCTTTGTGGGTAAAGAAGAACCCTATTGATTTTGGAGTCAAAAGGTGAAAGGTCAGAGTTACTGACAGAGACAAGAAAAATGGTTTCTAAACAATAATTAGTTCATCATCATGTACAGTCACCAACTTTGTGGATGGCTTGCACTTGGGAAGGAGGAACCCTATCAATATTGGGGTCAAAAGCACAATGGTCAAGGTCACTGTGACTGAAAAAAAAGGGAAAAAAAAAAAGGTTTCCACACGATAACTCGTTATCCACCAATAGAGTTACCAAACTTTGGATTGCTTGAAGTTGTGGTAGGAAGAAGCCTGTAGATTTCAGGGTAAATGGTCAAATGTCAAGGTCACTGTGACTGAAACAAAAAAAAAAAAAAAGGGTTTTTGCACCAAAACATTATTTCTACATGACCTACTTTGACCACACTTGGATGGCTTGCACTCGGGGTAAGAAAGAAGTCTGTTGATTTTGGAGTCAAAAGATCTATGGTCAAAATTTTGTGACCGAAAGAAGAAAAATTGTTTCTGCACAAAATTTTCAGTTATCAACCATGTATGCTCACCAAAAGTTTGTGGACGACTTACACATTGAGCAAGAAAGAAGCATATTGATTTTGGGGTAAAATGGTCAAAGGTCAAGGTCACTAAAAGAAGAAAAATGTTTTTTTTTTGTATGATAACTATAGTTCTAGACCATATATCTTGACTGAAGTTTGTGGAGAGCTTGTACTTAAAGGTACAGAAGAGCCCCATTGATTTTGGTGTCAAAAGGTTTTTCAGAATAATTTTTTGTTTAAGAGTAAGTTCCTTGACCAATTTTGCAGAGTGGGTTGCACTTAAGTCAATAAAGAACCCTATAGATTCTGGGGTTTGAAGGTCCGAGGTCACGGTCATAGTAAGTCTGATAAGACAATATTGGTTTCTGCATATTAAGTTTAGTTCAAAACCTCAAACTCTGACCAGAGGTCAAGGTCATTGAGACCTGTTGATCAGTTATCTCCTGTCAACCATACTCCACTAGCGCCTACATAGAGGACTATTAAACACGGGGCAGGCATATAATGTTTCATGCATGGTGCTCTTTTAAAAAATACATGGAACAATAATTTTTAATCGAATGATGAAAGAGACCTGAAAAAAGATGTTAGTTTCACAAATACCTGCCATCTAGGTTGACATATTAGGGGTAAATACATTTCATTATAGTAAAACTACAGTGCATTTCATCATCTACAGTGTACCCCTCTCTTAACCAGTCGGCAATGGGACAGAATAATTTTAGCAGCTATAGGAAGATAATGTGAATTCATTATTCCTATGGTTTAGCAGGGAATATTGTGATACCCTCCACTGATCTGTTCATTATCCCCATTCTTCAGCAGAGGATATTGCAATATCCTTCCATCTGTCCTTTACGACATCTCATTAACCACTGGGTGAAAATTCATTAAACTTCCTAGTGCTGATTCCCTTGGGGTAACCATTTGCCAGTGGTGTGTATCTGTGTGTCATCCTTGGCTTTTTGCCTTAGGGTCCCTAGGAGGTAGGTCAAAGGTCAGATGTACACAAATTTCAATTACAATGATATTTTGAAATATTTAGACTAGACATTGTATATGCAATCGTAAAAGGAAGACACATCATATATGTGATGGAGTTTGCATTATGACCCCAAAGTCACTGTCTGGGGGTGGGGATAAGTGCTGAGGGGTTGGTGGCATGGAGGTGAGGTGGAATATGCAGAAAAAAGTGGAGATTTGCCCTAAGAAGCCATTTCATTTGCAATAGTTTGTTTTTGTGTTCATCATAGTTTTACAGAAATTTACATTTTCATGGGTACTTGTATTGATGGATGTACTTTTGAATGGGAAAGGGGTGCTGCTGTCTTCACAAAAGGATCTTTGTTCATTGGGTTTTTAAATTTGTGATTTGTAACAACCATGCGATCCACAAAATTGTTATCCAGAATTAATAGTGACTAGTCAGTAGCTCGTTGATGGAAAAAAATATATTAAATCCCTAAATCCTAAAACGAGCTTTAAAACAGAGGTAGCTATTGAAGGAAGTTGACCATAAT
Organism: Margaritifera margaritifera; assembly: GCA_029931535.1. Classification (NCBI taxonomy): domain Eukaryota; kingdom Metazoa; phylum Mollusca; class Bivalvia; order Unionida; family Margaritiferidae; genus Margaritifera; species Margaritifera margaritifera. The sequence goes on along the minus strand of JAQPZY010001666.1, from coordinate 7,524,060 downwards.
TGAAAATTGGACAGTATTGCAAGAGGATTCAGAGAATAACACTTGTAGTATTTGTTTTTGCACACACACTGTTCTTTTGTGGCTTCACCATCAGTTACATTGTGTACCACTGAAGGAACCCTTATTGATACAATGTATCATTAAGGGTTGCAGTTGCATCTTCCAAAAATATATTGATAGACTGTATCTCATGTGGTTGTTACTATATCATTAGGTGTTGCGTGACAGACAGTTAGCTTCCCCACAGGCATGTGAATTTCATAAATTTACTTTCCCATTTAAATGTTCACTTTTCATGCCTTAGAATGTTATAGGTAACATTAAAGTTCAGCTTTCTCAATGGATTATCAGCATCTGGATATTTGCTTGCTTGTGTGAAAATAAACTTGCCCAGGTCAATGGGAAATGTGAATTTTAAAGGCCTATACATACCAATACATATGCCTTCACGATGTGATAGACCTTGTACAAAACAAATTGATGTTATATTTGTTAGTCAGTTATGCATTTCCAGCAACAATCAGTGTAGACCCAGATTCAGTGATAATATAATGCGCTGGGAGATTCAGGGTGGAGTGGTGGTATGCGTTGTTTGTTCTACATATTATTCAAGCAAACAGCATTCACCCAGATCTTCTAGCGCAACAGCATATTTGGATCTGTGGTGTTCACTTTTGGGTACAGTCATACATGGGTTAACTTGATTTTAAACTTGTCAGATGAAAGTTTACTTCTTAAGACATCATAATACATCTATTGCACAGGTTGCTGGGACTAACAGGAATTGTGAAGACGGATTGCTCAACACCCTGGATAATCCTGTTCCATGATCTCTCTAAGTGGCCGGACTTTGTCAATCCTGCGATTCTACTCCTGTTATATTGGTCACTGGCCTTTGAAATAAGGGCATCACGGGAACGACAGGTATACTTCTGAACATTGTTTTATCATACCCGGCTGTCCTGCTGATGATCATAGTTGTCTCTCTTTTTAATACACTTTGCTTATTTGTTTTAAGTTTGCAAAGCAAAATGTCAGGATAATTAAACTATTCTGGACCGTCAGTTTTGACTTTGGAGAGATTCATTAAAAAACATACTTTTTTTTACCTTAATTTAATACCGAACTTGGATAATCCTGGGCATCTCCTGCATCCTTTCTCAGTAGCTGCTTGGTTCTTACTTTTTGGTGGCTATTTTTTTGTGGACATACAATTTGGCAATTTCAAAACGTGATTTTAATTTTGGCTAGTTTTATTTTAGCAAATGTGAGCTAGAGAGCAACCTGAGACTGCCAAATTGCTAACTTTTTTCCACTGCAAAAAAATTCCTGCTATGTGGTATTCTTGATATCTGAGATATGGACTGGTAGTCACAAAACTTTGAGAGCACAATATGATAAATATGTTTTGAAACATAAAATTGAAAATCATACTTGAAAGCATTTCAACATTATTGAATTTTACTCAGTATGTATATAGAAATGTCGGAGGCAGTATGCTAGTTTGTAAATTAAGCATGATTTTTTATTATATAATCCAGATGTTTTGAAATTATTCATGTGTTTTAGTCTTTTTCAGTTTTGTGACTGCTTTCCGGTTTCAGGTAACCCTGCATCCTGAAATGAAACTAATGGTTGATTGACATTTTAATGACATTTAACATTCTTGTTAAGGCTGAGTGCATTTGACTCTCGATTATTTTTGTGATCTAAATCCACATGTACAGTGAGATCAATGTTGGTTTTTTGGATCACAAATTGAGTTTGACAGGTGATGTGATATTTGCAACCACCATTAAGGTCCACAAATCTTCAAACAAAGGATTGTTATTTCCCATTCTGACACAGTGGAAAATATTGGCAAGAAAAAAGAAAATTCATTGTAATTCTTGGTGATGCTACATGCCAGGGAGGGTCATTGTGTTACAATAGTGTTCCAGTAGTGGCACCACATGATGGGGAGGGTCACTGTGTTACAGTAGTGGTTATTGGTGGCACAGCATCACACAAAGATTCATTGTGTTACAATAGTGTTCCAGTGGTGGCACTACATAACAGGGAGGGTCATTTTGTTACAGTAGTGTTCCAGTAGTGGTGCTACATCACAGAGCGAGTTATTGTGTTACAATAATGTTCCAGTGGTGGCACTACATGACCAGAATTGACAGCTGCAGATTTTGACATTTAAGACATTTAAAGTGTGTTACATCTGTGGTATGTTAGAATTCTAGTTTAAATAAAGGTAATGGGCCATTCAGTATAGGATGGGTTCTGTGAAGAGTGTGATCAGTCTGGTAAGTTTTTTTATATGTGGCCTAGTCTTAGTAATTGGACACAAACCATGCCTGTTTAAACTATCAGATTGAAGGGGTATAGTTTGCACCCAACTGCCAGTGTATAGACCCAGATCTGTTTTAGCATAATGTGGATTGTATTTGTGATCTAAAGTGAGTACCCTAATCTGTTTTACTATAATGTGGATTCAGCTTACACCTGAATCTTCTTTAGCATAATATGGATCTTACTCATGATTTTAAGTGAACAGCTTAGACCCTAAATCATTTTTAGCATAATGTGGATTATGCAATGATTTCCAGTGAACAGTATAGACCCAGATCATTTCTGCATAATGTGGATTGTACTTAGGATTATAGGTGAACAGTTTAGACCCGGATCAATTTTTGCATAATGTGGATTTTAGGTGAACAGTTTAGATCCAGATCAACTTTTGCATAATGTGGATTTTAGGTGAACAGTTTAGATCCAGATCAACTTTTGCATAATGTGGATTTAGGTGAACAGTTTAGATCCAGATCAACTTTTGCATAATGTGGATTTTAGGTAAACAGTTTAAATCCAGATCAACTTTTGCATAATGTAGATTTTAGGTGAACAGTTTACATCCAGATCAACTTTTGCATAATGTGGAGTGTACTCAGGATTGCATGTGAATAGTTTAGACCCTGATCAGCTTTTGTATAATATTGGATTGTACTCAGGATTTTTGTAAGTGAACAGTTTAGACCCAGATCAGCTTTTGCATAATGTGGATTTTACTCAAGATTTTTGTAAGTGAACAGCTTAGATCATAAGCTGCTGGTTCCTTATACAAAAGCAGATTTGAGTTCTTGCTGTTGGATGGGCATTATACAAGAGTAATACGATAATTAGAAAGACAGTTGTGTGAGACTAGACTGTACAAGTTTACCTCTATATGGTTTCCATGGGAGAAATTCAGAAATATTTAGAATACACAATACAGTTGAACCTGTTATTTCAATTCCCCATTCCAAATGCTTGAGTAACCATACCCCTCAAGAATTTTATTTTGGACACTTCAGTTTACATTTTTAGTACATGTAGGTCTTATCCGATTTTCCTTAAACTTGGAATATTTGCTTATATCATTAAGATCTCAGATGAGGTTGGTAGTGAGCAAGATCCATGTATATTAATTTTGTGATCTTGCATCTGATTGGCTGAGCTTGTTACCCCTCTGGAAGCCACATTTCTGATCTAATTTTTATCATACTTGACATATGCGCTTATAACAACAGGATCTTGGATAAGTTCGATAATGAGTGAAATCCAAGCATATTAATGAGGTAATTTTGCATCTGATTGGCTGACCTTGTTACCACTCTGGAGGTCGCATTTCTAATCCGATTTTGATCAAACTTGGTATATACATGTGTATGGTTACATCATCAAGATATTGGATATTTACGATAATGAGGAAGATCCATGCATATTAATGATTGGCTGAGCTTATTACCAGTCTGGAAGCCATAATTCTAATCCAGTTTTGATCAAACTTGGAATATATGGTTATATCATCAAGATCTTGGACAATATCAAAAGTGAATGGAATGCATGAATATTAATGAGGAAATCATGCATCTGATTGGTTGAGTTTGTTGCCACTCTTAAAGCCATACTGTTGACCTGATTTTGAAATATGGGCCATAATAATGATATCTTGCATCTGATTGAATGATCTTGCTACATCTCAACATCTTGAGATTTTTTTTCTCATCCAATTTCTATAAAACTTGGTAAATGGGTTTAAATCATTAAGATCTTGGATGAATTCAGTTATGAGCATAATAAGTATGTAATTATCTTTAGAGCAAATTTGTATTAGGATATAGTAAAATAGGTAAGTCAACATAATATAAAGCTTGGGAGATAGTTTAACTTGGTTGTGTTCTTACAATACTGTATAAGCCTGCTTTGTGAACTGATCAACTGTTAAGTTACAAAAACCAGGTGAGCGATATTAAGCCCATTTTGGCCTATTGTTTCCTCCCAGTATGGTGCTTTGGAAATAAATGCAGCAGTGTTTTTGCTGAAGATTTCATCTTCTTTATATTTTCAATCCATGGCCATTGGTCATATACTCTCAGATTGTGCTCAAGCTAATCAAATTCTGTAAAATGTTTCTGTCAGCCAATGAAGTTGATTGTTTATGCTTTTTTGGCAAGGAGTGGACTCAGTTCAATAAGCCAGCTTGGGGTGTACTTGATTCAGTCAGTCTCAAACCAGCAACAGCTATCATATATCATTATTTTCTGGGGGGTGGGGGTGTTCTTTATGTGGCCTATGGGTGCCTAAGAGACAACTTTCTTGTGCCAAAGATTAAATGTAAATGTCAAAAGCGCAATGATGCAGCCAAGAATGAACACTAAACTACTCTTACACTGTTCATGATAGAGACTTCAAACATAGGAATACAATTGGGACTGATCATAAGTTTTAGAATTATGATCCGTCCCCTTAATGGTGGTGGTGGTGTAGCTTGAGAGGTTGGGACACTTATCCATATATGTATAAAGCTGGGTGGGTGGGTGTATAGATATTGTGAATTCACTTTATTTGTATGGGGCACCAAATTTTGGGGATTTCTTTGATTTCATGGTTGCTGTGAATTTAATGAATAAAGACTGGTCCTCGTATGGAAACAACAGGGCCCCATACCCAATCCATGAATTTAAAGACCCAATGAAGAATGATCATTGTATGGAAACAATAGGACCCCCATACCCAATCCATGAATTTAAAGACCCAATGAAGAATGATCATTGTATGGAAACAATAGGACCCCCATACCCAATCCATGAATTTAAAGACCCAATGAAGAATGATCATTGTATGGAAACAATAGGACCCCCATACCCAATCCATGAATTTAAAGACCCAATGAAGAATGATCATTGTATGGAAACAATAGGACCCCCATACCCAATCCATGAATTTAAAGACCCAATGAAGAATGATCATTGTATGGAAACAATAGGACCCCCATACCCAATCCATGAATTTAAAAACCCAATGAAGAATGATCATCATGAATTTAAAGACCAAAATAATGAAGAATGATCCTTGTATGGAAACAAATGGACCCCTTTCATACAGACTTTTAGTTGTCTGATACTTGATCAACACTTAACGTTTCATTGTTGATGACGAGATCCATAAGTATGTAAATCCTAGAATATGCCATACATGCACGAAACTACATGTTTTGAGTCTGCGGAAAGAACAAGTTTGATATGGTGTATGGATATGTCGAGTTGGCCATTAGGCCAAGAGGTATTCGTAAGCCATATCAAATGAGTTCTTTCCTCTGACTCAAAACAAAACACAAATGCGGTTTTGTATTTATTACACATCCTTTTTATTTTACACTTTTAAAATATTTTTAGCTTTACAGTAGGAATGAAATTTAAAATGAAATTGGGATTTATATAAGTTCAGTTCACTGTATTGAAAAATATCAATGCATGGATGTCGGAGAAGACGGCATAGTAGTTTCAGTATGGGTTTGTGATATGGAAATACGAATTGAACATATGTATTGAATCAACCATTTAAGATTAAATGGGTATGTAATAAATATTGTGACAGAATATCACATTTTGTGACAGAATATGCCATATATATTGTGACAGAGAATAACCATACATATTGCAACAGAATCTGCCATACATATTGTGACAGAATATTCCATACATATTGCGACAGAATCTGCCATATATATTGAGAGATGACAGAATATTCCATACATATTGTGACATAATATGCCATACATATTGTGACATAATATGCCATGCATATTGTGACAGAATAACTATACATATTGTGACAGTATGTCATACATGTTGTGACACAGAATGTGCCATATATATTGTTACAGATAACATGATCTCTGCTTTAGTCTTGTATTTGGGCTAATTACTAAAAGTTGATAATGTGTTTTATTGTAGCTCGATGCACAATCAGCAGAGGTATAGTATTATGACAGCATGAATTGAAATATATATAATTAAAAAAGAAATCCTGTGAAGTTGTGTCAATCTAATAGGAATAGTGTTGTTTGGTGAAATCTCTAGTTTGAGTCTCGTATAAAGGTTTTTGCTGTCTTGTTGTTGCATTGACCTTTAATTTTCATTTCTCAGAGAATTTGTTTTCCCTATAATTCCAGTGAATAGTGACTTTTATATATGACACTAATATGTCCTCTAATAACTCATTATATGAATATTTAACATATTGTATGTAACATGTGGCCAACAGCAAACAAGGTAGACCCAGATCTCCTGTCACATAATGAGCTTGCAGTTCAGAGTTTATGGAGTTTACTTTACCTTGATTTTAAGTGAAGAGCACATAACCTGGCATGGAAATGATAAAACTCTAGAGCCTGAGTTTGAGCTTGAGATTTTGTTTTGACCAATCAAAAACAACATCACATTTGAAAGGTAATTTCTGATTGACTCAGGCTCAGATTTTTTTATCTCCAGGTCTGATCTACCAGCACATTTATGCAAAGGAAAATCTGTGTGCACACTGTTCAGTGTGTTCACAGTTTGGAACATGTTACACACATTTATATATTGTATAGGGGCATGTAATTCAGATGTTACCCAAACACTTGCAAAAGATTGCATGTACATTGTTTAGGACAACTCAGTCCAGGTAATTGATGATATAATATATTGTCAACTTTTCACAATTAAGACTCTTTCTACAGTGATCTGTTTATAAAAATTATAGATTTTACTTCATATCCTTATTAAGGTAACAACAGAATATTTTGCATTATGGGGATTTTTCAACATAGTTAACATTTTTATTTTTATTTTGAGCAGCCAATCTCCATTTCTATCTGCAACCAGATTTTAATTGCCAGAAGTAAACTTACTAACATATCATTGTTTTTGTCTAGATCATCGTGGCAGAAGTTTGACACAGCCATCAGTTTGGTTTCCATGTGCATGTCCTTCCAGCTGTCCATCCATCCCTACACCCGTCTACATTCTAGATTAACCTCAATGTTAAAGTTGTTTACTTATATAAATAAAAGGCTGGCTCAACAAAAAGGGGGTATCTTGTTACATAATGTATGCAACCCTGTTGCTAAAATTACACTAACTTAATTGTTCAAATTAAAATTTTGGCCTAAATTTGCTTGACTTTTGAATCTGATAAACCATTTTACTATCAAGTAAAAGCAATGCAGACTTATTTTAACAGTGGGTAGCCATTTTACAGTTACCCTCTCTTGGAGAAACATAAATTCTACATGCATAATATGAAGCATTATGTTGACCTTATTTGCAAATTTAAAGGTGTGTACTAACAGCTGAGAAAAGCTTTTTTCTACTTTGTTGCACTCTCTTTTCATGCTTTTAGCTGACAAAACTTGCATGTGCATTTTCTAGACACTAAAACCAGATGAACTTGACGACAGCATGACAGGTTCCGAAGCACGCAAAAAACGACAACGTATGAAAAGTTCAGAGCGGCAGGTACCACCGCCAGACAAGAGTCAAGTCGAGGTTTGATGGAATTTTTCCCTTGGTTGTTGTGAAGTTTGTGTTCATGTGGTAGTAGTTAGTTATACAACCACATTTGGTTTTATTAATTTTCTTTTTCCTTTAAAAGTTTTGAATATTTCAATTTTGATTAGTGTATGTTTTTAATTTACACTGAAATTTGTGCTGTCTTTGTGACTGTCATTTCACACAGCTTTAAAATTTGTATTCTAATCACTGAAAATCTCATTCCATAACAAATTTATTGCACCATTTTTGTGTGTTTAATGCACAGCCATTGCAAATAATACAGACCAAATCTACTGTCACATAATGCATCAGTGGGTCAGAATCTTTGGTGTTTGATGTACATAATGATTTCAAGGGAATTTTAAAGATTCAGATCTGCCGGTGCATTATGGGATGGAATAGCTTGGGTCACCCAGCCTGCTTCAGCTTTTATCACAACACAGTGGATAGACAAATCTCCATCTGAGGGAGAAAAAAAACGAAGTGGAATGACAAGTTGTCTCAAATGATAGGTGGTTCTGTGAGTGTTGACTAAAATTTACTGCAATTAATAATGAAAACAAAGAATGCAAAATTTGCACCTTTAAGGTAAAGAAAAGTATAATTTATATCAGTTCGAAATAATTTTGTAAGAACAATTTTTTTGTATACGAGCTTAGCATCTTTTTGACATCATGTTCATTATGACATCATAATATCATATCAAGGGATGAGATCAAAATGTATCTGTTTGATGTAAACAATCTGCAAGGAGTCGTGGTTTTTTGCTGTTTATTTTCCCTGACTGATATCTGCAAATTCTCTATGCAGATACACTCTGGGCAAACCACGTCTAGAGATGGAAGATCTGGTCTCATATTCTTGAACCCTTTTGAGCAAGAAACTTGACCTCAAGATAAAGTCCCAAAACTTGACAGTGTATACATTTAATTAGTCTATCATAATTCTTGTAATTTTTCATACATGAGAAAATTCTAATTATGTAAAAAATTTGAGAAATTATATATAGAAAAAAATAATTATTTGTGGGTACTGACCATGTACAAATATTAAAGGGCTCTGACCTGAAAAATATGTAATTTATGATATTTGCTGACCTGTCTGTAATAATGTAAAAAATAAACTGGTAGTTTTTTTTCTCTTGTTTCGCTCACACATGCTGATATTTCTTTTGAGCAATTAGTGATAAATCATGAATGATCAATAGTAATCAAGAAACCTTCTGTGCATTGCAGACAGATACTTCCTCCATTTTGTCCAGTTCACCCACAGATGAATCAGATGCCCCAACTTATATTACAATAGCGACAATGACTTCATGAATCTAATTGCAGTAAAAAAAATAATACAAGAAGTAAAAAAGACTTTTGTTTTTATAAATGAATATGTGTTTATGTGCGAGACAGATGAAACAACAACATTGTGTCAGTGCCTAAGATCATGTGTATTTATAGTCATATTTCTTTGTAGCTGTTGTGGTGTGTTACATTGGCAATGGAGAGAGAGAGAGAGAGAGAGAGAGAGGGAGGGATGGAGAGGGGGCAAGAGAGAGAGACGTGTGTAATCATAGTGGTATTTCTTAGCTGTTATGGTGTGTTTCATTGGCAATGGAGAGAGAGAGAGATACATGGTGATTGGAATCTTTGTTTAATTACATCACAATTGTGATCTTCCTTATGTACAAGGTACTGCTATTTGCATGACAGGTTATATTCCATTGTCAGTTAACACCTTTGAATAAACAGTTAATTCCTGTTTTAATTATGATAACCATTGTCATATCATGCCAAAGACCACATGGCTATTCAGAGTTATTACATGTTAATTGCATATGCCTTAAGATTTGGCTGTAACTAAATTTATTGCCCAGGTAATTCTAGTCAAAGCCGGAATGAGGGTAGAAGCCCTTCTGATGAGATTAAAGTAGTGAGTCTATCAGTAGGAAAATGAGGCTATCAGTAGGAAGATAAAAATAATAACAGCTGTTGGTTGAAAAAAAGCAATGTCGGCCATTCACAATAAATATGAATGGTATTGCATTTAACACCCAATGCCTGTATAAAAATGCCTTGAAAACACATGTATATAGAAATATTTATAAACATATTATAAACACGAAATGTTTTAAAATCCAGTTGCATCCAAGAATCAAATATATTGAATAAAAATGCATCTTAAAGAAAGCAAAACTACAAATGCTAAAAAAGATATTATCTCAGAATTGTATTCACTCACTCAGTAACTTCTGCATTTATGATAGAAAATGCCAAGGTTTTAGTATTTTAATTTATTTACTATAATGAAACCATAATAATGATATCTGGTCTTCACTTTGGCATGTACTGATAGATAATTTTTATTTGATAAGAAAACATCAAATGGTGTCCAAATTCTTATTTATAATGCGTGACCTATACTGTGGTGGTTTATGATAGGAACTAACTTAGTAAAGGGCACTCATTAATGATATTGTTTCAGGATTATATCTGTGAGCTGTAAGGCCATTGTCAATCTGTTGATGAACTGCAGTAGATACTGTAATGACAAGCGATCACATGTATCACTCGTTCTTCATTCTTGCTGATAAAGATAACAATAGATGGTTGTATCAAAGAATAAGGGTTGATTATCAAATAAGAAAACAATGAACTTTTTAAAATGAGATGACCAAAAGTCTTTCTGCATGATTATAAATGGTGGTTACTTTTTTATTTCTTAATCTTCTGTTTAATTATTTTGTAAGAGATTATAACTACTATTTGTTATTGAATACGTGATATAATACAATTTACTGGGCACACAATATTTTAAAGTTGAGTTTACCTGTAGTATGAAAAATTAAAAAACAAATTATAACATGAACTTAAACAGGGAGGGAGTGTCGTTATGAATAAGGTAAAAAAATAAATTGTTTAATGCGTGATAATATCGACAGTAACTAGGAAGACAATGACAATAACAAGTAGCAAGAAGTATAACATGGTAATATGAAACAAAAACTTGCCTGCAGTATTAGCAGCAAAAAAAACCAACTTCCTGCCTCTTCTCTTTGATGCATCAATGAAATACTTACCCCAAGTTAACAAATATTTGTTTTTCATATGGTATGTATGTATGTATGTATGTCTGAATGAATATATGTATGTAGTGTTTTATGGCACCTAAGCATAAAAAGTGGCTATGTAATATCAACTAAATGTAAAGTTTGAAAAATCTAAAAGTGAATTGCAAAAAATGTAGGAAGATAAATCCTTCCAAATAAATGTAAACATTAGGTACAAAAAGCTTAAATATAAAACGTTAAGATGTTAAAATTCCATAAAATGTATATAAAATTACAGACAAAAGGTAACACATGTAAAATCCTCAAAACATGATTAAAGTTTGTTGTATAAACCATATTCCCTTAAATAGTCGGAGATTTTCTCCGGTGGTATGTCCTCAGTTTCTGCAAGCAGTTCATGTCAAAATACTTCTGTCTCACAAGGTGGAAGTCAACACACTTGACAAGAATATGGTCAACTGTCAGTGGACACTGGCAGGTTATACATTCTGGTCAAGATTCACCTTTTAGGAGCTATGTACGAGTCAGGTACATGTATGTGTGTTTGAAGAGCAATTGGCACAATACCACCTCATCTCTCCGATTTGTTTATATGAGGGATGCCAGTCTCCAGTAGTGGGTTTCATGTTCTTTAGTTTATTTGTGGAGTTTTCATTCCACATATTTTGCCAAGTATTACAAACATCCTGATTCATGCAATATTTGAAGTTAGTATATGGAATCTTCCACTCAAAAATGATTGACTGCAGAGCAGTAGATTTTATCAAGCATATACTTAGCAAGCAGTACATTGGTATTTTGTTGAATTCTGTCTGAAACATGAACTTCTTTTCTTCATTCATATATAAAATGTCAAAATATGAAGTTAAAAAATGATAAAGAAAAATGACAAAACAATATTCATATATTCTTCTATATTCACATGCATTTCTGTATGTATTAAATTCTTACTAATCTTGGTGTGTTACAGTTAGCTGAAATAGATAGTCAGTTGCAGGTAAGTAATACTAGCTTAGTGCTTACAGCAGGGAATTTTAAGTAGCTTAACTAATAAATATGCCTGGTGATGTAATTTGTCTCATATTGTAAAATTCAGTAACAGGGCATAGTGTTTAGAGTCCAATTTGTTGCCCCTCTGTTGCTTTATTTGTCTCTACAAAAAAAACATGAAGGATAAAAAGCATCAGTTTTCGTTCTTTTTTTATATTATAATAGAGATGAACTTGTTATATAGACAATCCCTTGGCAGATGTGTAGCTCACGTAGCAGTAAGACCAAGTGAGTTACTGTCCTTTGTCCTTCATGCATCATCCATCAACACTTTCATCATCTTTTCCAAAACTGCTCACCAGAAATCAACCAAAATTCACAGGTGGCGTCCTGTTTTAAGTTTCTTACAAGTTTGTAGAAATCATGCTAAACTATCAACTATGGCCACCATTACTAAAAATAGAAAGAAAAAAAAACTTTAAATGGCTTCTTTTAAAAAATAGCTGAACAGAATTTTACCAAATTTGACAGAAAGCATCATGGCATGACTTTAAGTTTTATACAGCTGGTTCCCCAAAGTTGGCAAGCCTATATCATAGGGTGGGGGTGGTAACTACTAACATCTGTGTCCCCCAATTTGTTAGTCAGTGATGTCATTCACACAACAGTGACCTCATTCCTAAGTGATTTGCACTCCCTTTGATTGGTTTGTGGTTTCACATCAGTGCCATGCATCAGAGATTCTGCACTTTTACTAAGATGGAGGATAGTTATCTGCAGTCTCATGAGCACCAGTTGTCAGTAAATATTATACAGCTGATGTTGATCTGCCATCAGATATATGCTGCTGTTACATAAAGTAGAAAAAACTTTAAACAACTTCTGAAAAACTGCTTAACAGAATATGACCAAATTGTACAAAAACATCCTGGCGCAAAGGACTTTCAATTTCATGCACATGATGCAGATCCACCACTCAACAGAATTCAACCAAATTTAATGGAAAGCATTCTGGCATGAGGGGCTTTCAAGTTTGAACAAATGATGTCACTCTACTATCAATATGGCCACCATTACTAAAAATAGAAAATGTCATTAAATGAATTCTCAAAAACCACTCTACAAAATTTGGACAAACTTGAGACAAAGCATCTTGGCATGAATGGGTTTTTAAAAATTTGTACAAATGATGCTTATCTGCAATGAAATTTGGCTGCCATTATCAAAAATTAAAAATCTTTAAATGACTTCTTCCCAGAAAACACCAGACAGAATTTGGACCAAATTTGATAGTATCGTGGCATCAACAGCATTTCAATTTTATTGATGTATCCAGCTGGCCATCAAATATGGCCATCATTAGTAAAAATAGAAAAACATTAAAAACAACTTCTCAAAAGGTGCTGAACAGAATTTAACCAAATTTGACAGAAATCACTTAGCCACAAAGGACTTTGAAGTTATAAAAATGATTCCAATCTGCCATCAAATATGTCCAGGTTACTAAAAACAGAAAAACATTTTTGTATAAAAAAAAACACTCAATAGAATTTGACCAACTTTGCCAGAAACCATCCTAGCATAAAGGCTTTTCAATATTGGACAGATGATTCTGATAATGCCATCAGATGCGAATGAATATACCCCAAGAAAGAGAAATCTTGAAACGTTTGTTTTCATACGATATGCAGTTAACAGCATTGGGGGAAATTTCTACACAAAGCATCCTATGGACCCAGAGTTCTCAGCCAAAATTCTCTTGCATTTGCCTATTAGGCAGATGTCAGCCAGGTGTAGTAAGAGGCAACTAATGGAGACAGGAATTGCAGTGGCACAGAGGTTAGCATGCCAATCAGTTAGGGTTGGCTAGTAAAGCCTGTCCTTGACAAGGCACTTTACTCCAATTGCCTCAGGACTAAATAACCTACTTGTGTTACTGTGCTGTAAAACACCAAAACAAACCAGACTAAATTTGCATCCAGGCATTAATACCATTCAAATTGTACAGATAAAGTGCTAGCTGACCATCACTATTAAATACAGAAAATCCCTCAAACATTGGTATTTTCATCTTCTCAAAAAGTACCTGACTAATTCTGACCAGATTTTTCAAAATAGTAGCCTGTCACAAAGGCCTTGTTAGTATGTACGAATGATGCCAATCTGGCAACAAATATGGCTGCTGTTGCTTAAAGTAGAAAAACCTTTTAATGACTTCTGCTCAAAAAACAGACAGCAGATATTTACTGAATTTGTTAGAGAGCATTCTAGCAGCAAGACTTTAAAGGTTTTATAAATAATGCTGATCCACTGTTAAACTCAAAATTAGCACCAGTCCACTTGCCAAAGGCTTGTAAATTTCCTGTTGAACTAGTAGTTTTTGTAAATTAAATTTCAATAGTCCGATGGCTAGTAAAGTTTCAGTTGTCACTAGTTAGCATTTTGTGGGAAGGACTAGTGAAGATTCAGCAGGACTAGTAAATTTCTCAATATACTGATCCTTCTGGCTACAAAGAAATTTATGTTAAATTCTAGACCTGTGTATAGTCACAAAACAATTATTCATGGTCACATAAAGACTGACATACTTCATGGTAACAGTATGGATGTCAAAAATGAATAGACTAAGTATAAAAAATAATAACCCCCCCCCCCATTTAACACACTCTTGTGGCAGATGTATGACTAAAATAGATGAATAGTTTAGAATTTACACCCTTTTTACATTTATATGCATAGAGAAACAAGAAGTTTAAACCATGATTAAGATTGTATAATATACATTTACAAGCAAAAATGTAAGAAAAAATGAGGATTTGCTGAGATGCATGTGAAATGGGCAGTCACAAAGTTGAAATATTGCATGTGTTTTGATATGTTGTATTGCTAATATTTATTTGCTTTAGATATAATTGAATATAAGCTGATTTACCAATGTATTGCAAGAACCTTGGGAAAATTTCATCTAACAGCCTTGGCTTGTAATGTCATATTGATAGCTTGTATTTTATTGTTTCAATGTTCATGATTTTTATGCATGTTGCATATTATATATATTGTCTCAGATGTATTCAATGTTTAATGTGTAGAATGAATCAATGTTGTAGCATACCCACCCGTTATAATACTTGTGCTAGCACAGAGCTAAACAAAACTTAGTGCAAACATTTTCAAATTGCAATGCATTTAAATGGAAATGGTACATTTTAAACTAAATTAGAAATTTGAAAACACTTACCGTATATACTCGCATATATACCAACTGCAAACTGCATAGATCCAGATCTGCATAATGCACCGGCAGATCTGGGTCTATGCAGTTTGTAAGGACTAATCAGTAGAACAAACAACATAGACCCTGATCTGCCAGCGCATTATGCGACGGCAGATCAGGGTCTATGTTGTTTGCATTTGGACCCGGATTATACACGAGTATATATGGTACATGGAGAAAATGAAAGACATAGTGAGGATGTTGTTATCTGGTGTCTGTATCAAGCCCATAACTTCCATAAAAGCGAGATATGGTGTTACGTGGAACCCTCTTATTTGTTTTGCTTTCAGGTTGAAATATTTAAAGTAGCAGACATCAGAAAGCTGCACTTAATGATTGTGCAGGTCATTCTGGTGATTCAGAATACTTGAGTAACAATCTCTTCATCTCTCTGTCTGTCTGTCCATACTTGTGTTTGTCCACTTGTCCTTTACAACATATTATCCTAAACAATGTTGTGGAAATGAATTCAACTTTAGGCTTTTTTTGTTCATATAAAAACAGTTTGCAAAATGGATATTATTATTCTTGTTTCTTTGCCTGGGTGTAATAGGAGTGGGGTGGGTTGGTTGTCAGATGTACAAAAATATGAGGGGGGGGGGGTACCATACTTTATATATGAAGTAATAGTGGGAATATATATCAGTCCTCTGGAATCAGTTGTATTTGCTAGATATGTCTGACAGAACTGATTTTTGACTGACTATAAAATGCCCTAATTGGACATAGGAGAGTTAGTTAAGAAACTCATCTTCAGACTTTATAAATAATTGTTTCAACTTAAACTCATACACAGGTATTGATCTTACCTTATACAAAAGATATACATTGCAACAGGTGTGAAATTGCTGTTGTGGCTACAGGAAACAGTACAGTTTAACCATAATAGTTTCTACTTCAGTCATGCTTGGGTGTATACCATTCAATTTCATGGACAAAGAAGGATCCCACACAAATAGATCATTTTCAAAAAAACAATTTAAAGAGAAAGTGAAATATCTCATATTCAAATTATAATGTCTTCTGATAGCTATGGCTCTGTACTAATGCTTAGCCAAAACTGGGAGTAGCAAGTTTGATTATAACAGCAAATCTTATAACCCTGCAACATCAATGGTTCGGTTCCAAAGTCTTTGTCCTATGAAACTACATGTAGCCTACAGTACATTGTCATTTGTCCCATGATCATATGAGTGATTTGCAGCTGATAGCTGCATTTCTAGCTACATTTGTAAAAAAAATTATATTGGTTCAGATTTTAGATGTATTGCTAACGCCATAGCTCAAATAATGACTTGAAAACTTTTATAAAAGACAAAATATGGATATATATTAGTTAACACGGTAAGATGAAAATGGTGGTGGTGTTGGTGAGGGTATGTGGGATTTGGTACAACTGCCTCGGATGGAACAAATATTCAACAACAGTTCACAGACACATGCACATGCACACACACACATGCACAGACACAGTTTAGGGTTATAACTCCTTTGTCACTGTATGGGTGTGGGGTGTGGAGTGGGTTGGTAAGGTGCAATATACAGTGGTACCCCAGTTGAAAGGTCCCTCTTAAAAGAGGCCACCCCATGATCAGAGGCCACATTGATCATAACTAACCTAATACATTTTTACCATTTTGTCTTCCTTCTGAAATACTGTCCTTTTTATAACACCGCCATTTCATTGCATAAGGATTGGCTGCATAAGAGGAGAACCAGTGTATGATACAACACCTGGAGAATGATGAACCATCACAGTTGTTGTAGTTGATGTTTCAGTTATCAAACATTTACTGTAATAGAATTTTATTAATAGTCATTCTTAAAAAAATGAAACCTTAATCCCTGTCCATCAGATGCAGTATCATGTTTGTCCGCAATGTAAGTATTTACTTAATGATCTCATTCCATTAGTTCATGGCTTTTTAAGATTAAATAGGATCATACAATTTACTCAACTAGAGATGGAAGTCACCAAAAATGTCCACACTTTTTGTTATATATGAAAATGTGATTTTTACATGAAGGCATGCACTGTAAGGATGATTACTTACTTTTCTAGTTCATATTTTAAGCAGTATTTTGTCCAGCCTTGCTATTCTTTCCTGGTTCCAATTATACTAAAACACAGTATGAACACGGATACAATAAATTTAAGGGGTTAGTATGTATACACATGTATATGTGTGTGTGTATGTATATATATATATATATATATATATATATATATATATATATATATATATATATATATATATATAATGACAAAAAAATTGATAACGGCGCAAATATAAAATAGTTTCCCAATGTTTCGAGCTAAATAAGCTCTTCGTCGGGGGCAGAAACAATTGACATCCACAAAACAAACACTAAACACAAAAGCAAGAAGAATTCTTGACTCACACATGTTTAAATGATGGGGAATAAACAAACCAAGGATAAACAATAGAAGAAAGAAAGAAGACAAAATTAAAAAGCGGTCTAAAATGGGTAAACTACATTTATTATAGTTTCTATGAAGTTATTTCCCCTTACTTCCTTGACAACAATGATAAACCCGCTTTGATGCATTGATGAATCAGACTTGCTTTGTGGTCAAATATGATTAAATAGTTTACAAAATGTAAAAAATATAATTTACTGCGATAGATTAGGTCAACCCAATCATACTGCTATCTTAAGTCACTGATATTTATATGACCAGCCTATGAAAGTGAGGTGAATTAACGAAAAAAGGGTTGGGTGGGGGTGGAGTGTGGTGCTGAATAGTGAGTTTAATCTTCTAAGCTTCGATTCTGGAGAAACTTTGGTATATAATAAAAAGAAAATTTTCTTTTCCTGCATAGGAAAAGAAAATATCCTCTATATATATGTTATGCTGCCATCAGCCCAACAGAGTTGTTAAAAAAAATGTGTAGTATTTAGCCCGTGTAACATGCAGAGGACCAAAGTATTTTGACCTAATTCCAGGCTTAGATCAAAGGACTGATACCATGCGCAGTGATAAATCAATGCCATCATCAAAATGTGTAATATATGAAATTTGTGGTTCATTGTAAATGTGTTTTAGTGTATCCAATGATAGGTACAGAGAGCTCTAGATAAAATTTTAATGGGTATTTTGCTCCATGGTTTGGACCTAATTTTTTATTCTTTTACAAATTTAAATAGGGTTTTTTGTAGACATCTTGTACTAAAACTTGTGATACCAGACAGAGTCTTAATCAATGGGATGTTTTTCATGTCTTTGAGGATATTCAAAATGGCTCATGGACCACCACTAACATTGGAGTTATATGGCTTCAGGTTTAAAAGTGTTCTCTCAGTGATAGAGAATTATAATTTCAAGGATGCACAGAAAATTTGGAACTTGTCCTGAGCACATAGTTTTTATTGATTGGATGTATCATAATAAAACATTTGACTGCTTACAGCATGAGAAAGATGCTGACAACTTTGGACTAAATGCTTACAGACATCTTTGGACTAAATGCTTACATTAAAACTGTTTAAAACATATGTACTTTTAACACATTAAATACTTTCATGATGCATTTTTACTCATTTATTTGCATAAAATATGCAGTTGAAGTGTTTCTCTAGAGCTCTGTGTAAATTATCCTTTTAAAATAATTGGTGATGGGTGGGTTTGACTACAAAATATTTATATTTTTATTGTAAATATCTTTTGAATTGATAATTTTTATCAACTGCATCTCTATTTCTTTTTAATTTACAATAAAAGTAAATGTGTATTGTATATGTGTATGTGTATCCATGATTCTTCACTACATCATATTTTTTTGTCATATGTTTTAAAGTTTTTCTGATATATTTTAATACATACTTTGGTTTTTCCTGACCTTAGAGGCAATCAGTCTAAATGTACCATGCATATTTGTTTCATACATGACAATACTAAAAAATGTTTGCATATTTGTAAATTGCCACTTTTGTCTTTATTCATTTCCAGATGCAAAAAGTAAAATACTTTTGTTTTCGTTTGCATTAAGACAGTAATGGTGTGTATGCTGATCTCTCTCTCTCACACACACACACACATACATACATATATATATATATATATATACATATATATATATACATATACATATACATATATATATATATACATATACATATATATATATATACATATATATATATATATATATATATATATATATATATATATATATATATATATATATATATATATATATATATATATATATATATATATATATATAAAGTTTTAAGCTGGTGCTTACCTCTTTATGTTCCTCACCATTTTGGAAAGGATGCATAGAACCATGTAATGTATCTTGGAATTTTTTTAAAACCACTAGATGCAAATACCATGATCTCTACTTACAAAGAACTGTAGGTGATGAATTATAATCAAGTGACAAATGAAATTGTTACTATACCCATGTCTTTCTTTTGTATTGCATTCTAGAGAGTCAGATTGAAGCAAGAGATCACTGTAAAATGTTACTATTTCAAGAAAAATATTATTTGCTAAATTATATTAATCTGATGGACTGCTTTCATTTTGTTTCAATAGCACCTGATGGATGCAGAGGTGCGAATCTATAGCAGCATGGAACGAGTGCGTGAACAAGAAGATCGATCAGGGTCCCCATCCATGCTACCTGGTGATGAGGAAACAGAAGATGAAGTCGATAAAAAAACTCCAAAGAAGAAAAAAGAAGTTCAGAGATCTTTGCTTATATCGATGTTTGTGTTCATCATGAAACAAAGTTATGTCCTGACACTTATTGCCATGATGGTGAGTCATGTCTTGTCATTACATAACATCCACTAGTTCAGCTGCAGTACATACTTGACATGCATTACTTTTTACAGCTTTTTAATCTGTTCAGGATAAATGATCAGCTGCAGGACTATTCATTCAGTTCATACAGGACCCTAATTCTACTGTAAGTGTCCTTGAGATGCTCACATTAATACAGGACATTGATCCTACTGCAAGTGCTAGAGATGCTGACATAAATATAGGACCCTAATTCTGTCCTAATTGTCCTGGAGATGCCCACATTAGTGATGGACCCTAATCCTGCCTTAAGTGTCCTGGAGATGCTCATGTTAATAGAAGACCTTGAGATGTTTATAATATTTACGAGACCCTAATATCCCACTAGAAGTGTTGTGGGGATTCTCACATTAATGCTGGACATTAATTCATCTCACATTAATGCTGGACATTAATTCATCTCACATTAATGCTGGACATTAATTCATCTCACATTAATGCTGGACATTAATTCATCTAGTTTTCTACAGGACCTTAATCCTGCCATGTCATGGAGATGCTCACCTTAATAAATGACCTTAATCATACTGTAAGTGTCCTTTGAGATGCTCACATTAATAAAGGACCCTAATCCTGCCTTAAATGTCCTGGAGATGCTCATGTTAATACAAGACCCCAATCATGCCTTAAGTGCCCTTGAGATGTTCACATTAATACTGGACTCTGATCCTACTGTAAGTGTCCTTGAGGTGCTCATGTTAATAAAGTACCCTAATCCTGCCTTAAGTGTCTGGGAGATGTTTATGTTAATACAGGACCCTAATCCTGGCCTGTCATGGAGATGCTTACCTTAATAAATGACCTTAACCCTTTGGCAGCGAGATACGACTCCAGTCGTACTTTACCTTTGCCAGATGGATACGACTCCGGTCGTATGTTCACTACATTTCGTTACCAACATTTGCAGACACGTGTTTAACTGTATAAAACGTCATCAGTTTACGTGTACTCTTTTGAAAAGAAGGAAATAAAGGTAGAAGGTACACATTACGTTGCCAGATTGTGTTTAAAAGACCCCAAAACTGGTAAAAATTTGATTTCAAAATCGAGTTTTAACGTGCCGAGATAAAATATGGCGGTGATATTCTGAAGAGGGAATTGAAGAGAGTTATGTGCTTGCTGAATTAGTTGAAAATAAAGACCATTTCACGTGGAAAATAGACATTCTAGCCAGTGGGGATCGGTATCTTTACTTCTTCAAAATGAACGGCACTGATGATAACTGGTTATTTGAAAATTTGATTTCAAACACGACTTTTAATGTGTGGAGATCAACATGGCGGACAGCGCTGAAACATCAATTTATGGCAGTGATGTGGATGCCGATTTTGATGAAAATATTGACAATTTTGTGGGGAAACTTTATGTTTTAAGCAGTGCATGTCGTGAGTTTCACTTCGACGAAATGAACGGAGATGATGAGAACTGGTTAGTAGAAAATTTGATTTCAAAACTGAATTTTAATGTGTGTAATTCAAAATGGTGGACAGTACTGAAGCGGTCATGATGCTGATACCGATTTTGATGAAAATTTAGACAATTTTGTGGGGGAAAATTTATATTTTAGGCAGTGAGGATCGTTATCTTGGTTGCATCGAATGAACTGAGCTGATGATAAATAGTTAATTGGTATTTTTGACTCGGATATTGACGATGATGAAGATGTGGATGCTTTTCCAGCTAACTGGACATTTTGAGAACTTCACTTCTCATAAAGTTCGTACATATACTGATGTTGAGTGTGTGCATAATATTATGAAAATTTCCTGCATCCCTGGAAATGGACCAAAATACACCCAATATAACTCTTATATTATTACATTAAAATTTAAAACACTGAACCAAAATGAAAAGCTTTGTCGACTTACCAGTAAGGATTATTCTGTTTTTTGTTCTCCAATTCTCATGCGAGTAAATTTAATAAAATTTTAATAACTTTAGATATTCTTGATGGATTTTTACTATTTTGTCACCTTCTTAAATGGTATAAAATTCCCCCCATTTCATACAATTACATAGAGGAGGTAAAATGAATATTGCAGATAGGAAAATTGCATTGAAAGTAAGTTATTACAAAAAAATGTAAAGCATTTATTTTTGCTTACATAACTTTACTTTCAACTGAAGTTTTACGTCTGAAAATTTTCAGTTAAGAAATATATGACCTTAAGGAAAATTTTATGCTTTTTAAAATGGTATACAACATTGAAAAATAATTTCAAAAAATTGTCCTGTAAAGCCAGATTGACCAACGTCACTGCATTCTCTCATGCTGCATAAACCACTGACTGAAAAATTTCCAGTTCTATACAACTGCCTGTCTGAATGGGGTTCAGTATGAAAAGGGTTAATCAAGTTATAAGTGTCCTTGAGATACTTACATTAATAAAGGACCCTTAAGTTGCCTTAAGTGTCCTGGAGATACTTACATTAATAAAGGACCTGTGCTGGAGATGCTTATGTTAATGTAGGACCCTTAAGTTGCCTTAAGTGTCCTGGAGATGCTTATGTTAATATAGGACCCTAATCATGCCTCAAGTGTCCTGGAGATGCTTACATTAGTACAGGACCTTATTCCATCCTTATATTTCCTTGAGATGATCATGGTACAATAGGATATTATACCTATCACAGGTGTTCTGGGGGTGTTCATGGTAATACAGGACTCTAACCCTGCCATATGTGTCCTGGATATGTTCACATTCATACAGGACCATAATCTTGCTGTAACTGTCATGTTCATGTTAATCATGTTAATACAACTCTGATCCTACCATGAGTGCACTTGAGATGTTTATGTTAATACAGGATCCTAATCCTGCCATAAATTTGTATCTTGGAGATGCTCACGTTAATCATTTTTGTCCTGTCTAGTGTTGTATACAGTATTTGCTTGTAAGACACCCACCTGTGAATGGTACGGACACAGTCTGCTGTTGCATGATGCATCAGCACTGGAGATGTTCATGTTAATCATTTTTGTCCAGTCTAGTGTTGTATACAGTATTTGCCCAACTGTGAATGGCATGGACACAATCGGCTGTTGCATCAGCACTGGAGATGCTCATGTTAATCATTTTTGTGAAGTCTAATGTTGTAAAAGGGTATTTGCTTGTAAGACACCAAACTGTGAATGGCATGGACACAGTCTGCTGTTGCATGATGTATCAGCACTGGAGATGCTCATGTTAATCATTTTTGTCCAGTCGAGTGTCATATTGCAGAAATCGATCATAACGTCATGTAATTTGTTTGTTCACAGAGTAACTTTTTGTGTCTAGCCCAGTAGAGAACCTCCATAATTTTTCTTTAAACTTAAAATGTTTTATTTTTTTTTATCCTTCTGAGCAAATATTTTGGAGTTGCTAACTTGCACTCTACGGTAAATATTATCTTAGAGTTGGAAAAACCCAACTATAAAAAAGGAAAATTGAGCAAAATGTCTTACTTCATGTTTTATTTGAGCTCCAAGTAAAACTGGAGTCCTGCCTGGATTGCGAAGCATTTCAGCTTATGAATTGATGTTTAGTGGTTGTGTTTAGGTCATTTTCTTAGACACTTTTACTTGTAGAGTCACATAGGTTGGTATTTGGATGCATCATGTGAGGTACTATGCCTTTTAGGTCACAGTTATATTTCATGGTCCAGTGATTTTGGTTAACAAAAGCGTTAGCTCATTTTCTCAGGTACTATTGTTTGTGGAGTCACAGAACTGGGTAGTTGTTGCATAATAAGTACTAGACCACCAGTGAAAATTAGGTCACTGACTTGTATTTCATGGTTCAATGATTTGTGCCTACCTTTGGGTTAAACTCAGTTTCTCAAGGTTAGGGTTTGCATTTGTCATTTTCTCAGACACTTTTACTTGTAGAGTCACATACATTGTAATGAGATGTGTCATGTGGAGTACTACATCTTTCACTGAAAATTAGGTCCCTGTGACCTTTATTGCATGGTCCAGTGAGTTTAGAGAACCATTGATTTTAGCTTATTTTCTTGGGCACTATTGCCTGTGGAGTCACAACTTGGAATGTAATTCCATCATGAGGAGTACCACTGTCATCATTGAAAACTAGGTCATTGTGGCCTGAATTTCATTGTGCTTATATTTGCTTTGAGCTTAATTCTCGAGGTTAGGGTGTGTGTTGTCATTTTCTAAGACATTATTTCTTACTGAGTCACATAAAATTGGTATTTAGATGCGTTGTATAGAGTACTACACCTTTCAGTGAAATTTATGTCACCTACATTTCACAGTCCAGTGATTTTGGTTAACCTTTGTGTTTAGTTCATTTTCTCGGGCACTATTACCTGTGGTGTCACACAACTTGTGATTGCATCATGGGGGGTACTACATTCATCAGTGAAAATTGGGTCACTGTGACCTATCTTGTTTAAGTGATTTGTACTTACCTCTGGGTAGAGCTAAGTTTCTCTAAGTTAGAGTTTGTGTTTAGGACATTATCTCAGACACTACTGCAGTTTTCTTGCTTTGGCATATTTTGAAAATTATAAAACAATTTATGTAAATGTACATGTACTAAACAATTTTGTCTTCTCCATGTCAAATTTTTGGTTTCAAAAGTTTGGCCTTGTCCTTTTCATCATTCAAGACAGATTTTGAAAGGAAAGGAATTTAGCTTAGCAAAAATTTCCTGCATATGACAGATTTTTAGTCTGTCTTGCTTCAATTCCAGGCATGGAGTATCACATTCCACAGTTGGCTGACTTTTGCACTGCTGCTAGCGGCTTGTGGAATTTGGATGATGCCACGATCTCGACGTGTCTGTCTCTTGCTGTCCCCGTTCATCATGTTTTATGGAGAAGGGCTACTCATTATCCAGTTTGTGTATGGTATGAACCTACCACAGCTTCCAGAAAAAATTGGCAATGTTGATTTAGCAGAAATTGGCCTGAGGAAATTCACCTATCCTGTTCTACAACTGGCTGTACAGGTAACTTTGGAACTTGAATGGAACATATTTTATTTTTTATGGACAGGGGGATTAATGGGTATAATGCATCTGTGAATTGTCATGTTTGAATGTAATAATTAGAAATCATTTTTTTCTGAGGAGATAGGCTATCAAATAGTTAGCCTAATCGAAGGTTTAAAGTAATAGGGTTGCATTGATGGATTGTACTATTGCGACTTGTACATGATAATGTCAGGATATATAGGTGTGTATGTGGAATGCAAGTTATTTAGCACAAAAACCATAGCCAATTGCAAAACATTTCTTTTCACCAAGGGTCAACATATAATTTAAAATGTCAACTAAGCTGAAATGTGGGCACTTTGGTTTATATATGCTGATAAGGGGTTGTGTAGGGTTGCAATGAAAGAAGGAAGAAACACTGACATTGTTTCAGCATGGCCACTAAGTTGTTCTATTTTGTGCATTGATAGCCCCAAGAAGGGTCTTTGATAGTAATAATGTCCCCTCCCCCCCCTCAATTTTTGCTGTATTTAAACAATTTTACTAGTTAATATATTAAAGACTAAGTGTCAACTTTTGCTGCTGTGAAGAACATTATGAATATTTGTATCAGCTGAGTTTCAGATAAGTTCTAAATGACATCTCAGATAATTAATTTGCAGTTAAAATATAAAAATCTTGGAATTTACATGCCTTTGGCTAGTGCTTTACTTTATATCCTTTTAATTTGATTTTGACAGAAAATCAGTTCATGCTATTTCTTGTTCTCTTTTGATTCGGTTACTCGCTTTTACTCATTCACTGACTTGCTCACAGAGTTAATCAACATTTGAATAAATTCTAATTAAATTAAGTCCCATATTACTCTTACAGATCAGAATATTAGTATCAGGGCTTTGCTTCAGAATCAGAGTTAGTAAGAGACTCAGTATCTAGAAAACCATGGTCAAGTTCTCGGTCCAACTTTGATTGGGTAATGGCCCCTATTTGACTTAGAAGTTTGCCCTTGTATCATGAATGTTATTTCTGCTCAGTAACTTTTAAATGACTTTATATAATTGAATTAAATTTGGTTTGGGCTTAGATCAAGTTAGATTTTCACTTTTTGCCATCAAAATTTCAGTGAGTTATGGCCCCTGCTTGGCTCAGAACTTTGCATATGTGTCTTGAATCAAGGTTTCTTTAATATCATCTTATTGGCAGAGCATACACATCATCTACAAAGATTTATAGTAGTGAATAACATCAGGGTCAGTTCTAAGATTATATATTGTTGATATATTTTGGTAACATGGTTAGTCCATGATAATGTAATTGATTCTACATGTTTCTGACATATTTGTCTATTCCAGGTGTTGTACACATCCATGTTTTGGATGAGCTGTTGGCAGTTTATACGCGAGCGTAGGACATGGATGTTGGCAGATGAAGAAAAATATCAGCTACAGCCAATCAGCAATACTGAGTCAAGCACTTCATGGCCTGTGGTCTTCAGTATGCATCAGGAAACTTACTTTACTCTAATATCTGTTATTATGAATATCACATCAGGGCTTGTAAACTTAAACTCCACATCAGAGTCTGAAATTTTGACATTCCATAACTTCAGCTAGAATGAAGTCAGACTCTTAGAAATTTCAGGATCTTATTGAATTTGGCTACTTTGTTAACTTTGCTAATTTTCAATGGATTTACTTAAAGTTTCATATCTAATTTTGGGGTCTTGAGCAAAAGCTTCAGTTTCATG
This sequence comes from Margaritifera margaritifera, assembly GCA_029931535.1. NCBI lineage: Eukaryota > Metazoa > Mollusca > Bivalvia > Unionida > Margaritiferidae > Margaritifera > Margaritifera margaritifera. The sequence goes on along the minus strand of JAQPZY010001666.1, from coordinate 7,497,361 downwards.
CTGATACAGACTTCGGGATTTTGAGCACAAACTTCAGTTTCATGCTTCTAAAGATTTTGAGGTCTTGAGCACAAACTTCAGTTTCCTGCTTCTAAAGATTTTGGGGTTTTGAGCACAAACTTCAGTTTCATGCTCATAAAGACTTGAAAGTATGGGGTCAGGTCCTTTAGCATCTTACCACTAGTATAATGAAAAAGGTAAGAGAAAAATATTTTTCTGCCTACTCTGTAGGCTGCACAGTTTGGTACTTTGGTGTGTACACAGTTTGGTACTTTGGTATGTAGTTATCCTGTGCAGATGGACTATATATAAAACTGTATACATGTTTTGTTTGGAGTTAGCAGGAAGAATGAGTTTGATATGGCATAGTGATATGTCAAAGCCGTCAGGCCATGATATAGTCATACTCCAAATCAAGTGAGTTCTTTCCCCTGAATCAGAATGAATATAGTTTTGTATTTATTACATACCCACTCTTTTATGTTTTCCAAATATTTTCAGCTATAAAGTGTGAATGGTATTCAAAACAAATCAAGATTCATAAACAAAATGATTTGGTGCTCAGATGTGGATATCAGTGAATACATCTAAATAGTTCCATGTCTGGCTGTGTGATACATGAATATGAATTGAACAGCCATATCTAATGCTTGACCAACCATGTAAAATTAAATGGGTATGGAATACAATTATTATAATGAATATTCTGTAATCACATACAGTGAAACTTGTCTTAGCAGACACCTGCATGTTGAGAACACTTGTGGAGTACGGTTAAAATGTCTTATACACCTCCATATCAAGGACACTTGCTTATGGAGTACAATGAAATCTGTCACAGCAGACAGCTCCAAATCAAGGACACCTGCTCATGAAGTACAGTGAAATTTGTCTCGGCAGATGGCTCCAAATCAAGGACACCTGCTCATGGAGTTCACTGAAATCTGTCACAGCAGACAGCTCCAAATTAAGGACACCTGCTCATGGAGTACAGTGAAATCTGTCTCAGCAGACAGCTCTAAATCAAGGACACCTGCTCATGGAGTACAGTGAAATCTGTCTTGGCAGACAGCTCCAAATCAAGGACACTTGCTCATGGAGTTCACTGAAATCTGTCACAGCAGACGGCTCCAAATCAAGGACACCTGCTCATGGAGTTCACTGATATCTGTCACAGCAGACAGCTCCAAATTAAGTACACCTGCTCATGGAGTACAGTGAAATCTGTCTTGGCAGATGGCTCCAAATCAAGGACACCTGCTCATGCAGTACAGTGAAATCTGTCTCAGCAGACAACTCCAAATTAAAGACACTTGCTCATGGAGTACAGTGAAATATGTCTTCACAGATACCGCCATATGAAACATACCTGCTTATGGAGTACAGTGAAACGTGTCTTAGCAGATGCCACTATATTGATGACACCTTCCCATGGAGTACAGTGAAGTCTGTCTTAGCAGACATCTCCAAATCAATGATGCCTGCTCATGGAGTACATCGATATATGCCATTGCAAACACCACCATATCAAGCACACCTGCTCATGGAGTACAGTGATGTCTGTCTTAGCAGACACCACCATATCAAACACACCTGCTCATGGAGTACAGTAGTATCTGCCTTTGCAGACACCACCATATCAATCACACCTGCTCCTGGAGTACAGTGAAATATGTCTTAGGAGACATCTCCATATCAATGATGCAGGCTAATGGAGTACATCGATATATGCCTTAGCATACACCACCGTATCAAGCATATCTGCTCATGGAGTACAGTGATGTCTGTCTTAGCAGACACCACTGTATCAAGCACACCTGCTCATAGAGTACAGCAATATCTGCCTTTGCGGACACCACCATATCAAACACACCTGCTCATGGATTACAGCAATATTTACCTTTGCAGACACCACCGTATCAAGCACACCTGCTCATGGAGTGCAGTGATGTCTGTCTTAGCAGACACCTACATATCAAGGACACCTGCTTGTGACTACAGTAAAATCTGTAATGATATGCACCTCCATATCAAAGACACCTGCATATGGAGAACAGTGAAATGTGTCTTATTTCTATATCAAGGATACCTGCTCATTGAGTACAGTGAAATGTGTCTTAGAAGACACCTAAATATAAAGGACACCTGCTTCTGGAGTACAGTGAAATCTGTCTAAGGGGACAGCTCCATATCAAGGACACCTGCTTCTGGAGTACAGTGAAATCTGACTTTGCAGACATTTCCATATCAAGGACACCGGTTTATGGAATACTTTGAAACCTGTCTATATGGTGATAAAAATGATATGAGAATTAACAAAAGAGACATAAACATTTTACTCTCTGAACAGGTGTCCTTTATATGGAGGTATCTGCCAAGGCATGTTTCACCATCCAGCATAAATGGTTGGTATTATTTCATCTACATAGATGACCTTTAAATGAAAGACACTGTCACAAAGGATGAAAATGTGTGGTCGAGTGTCTTTTATGGACAAGTTTCACTGTAATTATAAGTTGACATGTGAAATTTAGCTCATTGAGACATCAGACTTAACCTAAAAATGCAATAATAACCTGTCTCTGAAGGATTTTATCATTATTCTTGACTTGTATTCTCAGTTGCAATATGAAATTTTGTTTTGATTTCATTTTCTAAGAGAAAAAGCACAACAGTCACTAAAAAGAAAGGATAAATTAATAAAATGGGTAATCATAGACTCTGATTCCTAACACTATTAATTTTGAAAATCATTTGAATCTGTCCTATATACGCCATGTCGTGACTTTTTAAGTTGGTCAGTCCCTAATAAGTTGCATTGTTTATGCCCCATTTTAATCATAAAATGTCTTATAAAAAGAATACATTGAATGTATTTGCTGCATTGTCTAATGGATATTGTGAATCAAAGAAAAAATCTTGGTTAAGTATATCGCAGAATTCATGTAACATTTACCTTTGCATTCACCTGACATTTAGAATTGTGTTTAATTCCATTCTATTTAGTCCAGTTATTAAGTTAATAGATCGCATCTTCATTTAGGTAAATAACATTAGTCTTGTATATTTCTCATTGAATTCTTTTTCTTCTTTTACAAAAGAGAGAGAGCTTAAGACCACAATGCTCAAACATGATTAATGTTCACCTTGCTGACTACCAACCAACCCATTCATATGTCGATATGAAGTTTGAATTGTAATGATAACACATGGCAATATTACTCTTACCTTATGTTTACCTGCATGTCACTTTATCAGTGGATTATTACAGTGCAATTCCTGATTGGCTGACTACTGGTATTCAGTCTGTATGAAAATGGCAGTGCACATGATAGTGGCAAGGGTAGGAGATGTAGGTCAGGGAATATATTTGAAGCAGGAATATTCTTTTCATGTTGAGCAGGTGTGGGTAACTTGAAGGTGGTTTTCTAATGTCTTGTCATTGTTGAGTATAACTTGATTTCTAGAACTTAGGAAATTCCTATATCATGAAATATCAATGCATGGATTGGATTTTCTCTCTGAAAGTTTTGCAAAGTACACGTAGTCTAACTCTAGTGATATACATGTGCTTTTGGTATGATGTTACAAATACAATGCAGTTTCCTGGTGATCTTCAAAACATGGCTGACAGAAATAGTACCGTTTTTATTGTTTGTTTTTGTTTAGTGGGCCACTAAGCCGTGAATGATGCTAAGTGCTTTCAAATGTTTCCATGCATTGGCAGATATCAATATGACTATACTACTTTATTGTGGTACTTGTACCTGACAGGCTGTTAAACTGATGGAGGTGGATTGTTTCAAAATGAAGTGTAAAATGACACTTCTGTGATGCAGAGCAAAATAACTATTTTGGGGGTCCAAAAACATAGGGTAAAGATGGTACATGTGATAATACTACCAGCTGTTGCTATGCATGTTAAAATGTCTACTGATATACAACCAACTAGTAAGTTGTTTTCACTTTGGAGTAAGGGCTGTTCCATTTAAACATACATACTACCAATGTAAGACAGTTTTTAAAAAAAAATACATGCCAGTTACTCTGATTACACAAAGAGTTTGTATGAAAATTACACAAAATTCTAAATTGCATCTATGGGTGACTATTCCGCATTATAAGTGCCTTCTCTAGGTCCAATGTATGTTTTACTGGATCGGCCCTAAGTACTAATACTACTAACTAATCAGATGTTTTTATGTAGGAATTACTAACACTACTAACTAATTTACAGCCGAGTATATAAAAATGAAGTCCCTAGGATATATCTCGGATGAAGACAGTAAGAGTACTTCTATATTTTCTTGGTGAGGGAAACAATTTTAATATATTTTGCTCCAATATCTTTGGCATGGAAATTATCTATCCATTCAGGGAGCTAACAGATATAAAAATACAATTTTACATATATCAGTTCAATATAATGATTCAGTGCCTGCTTTTTTCATTTACATATAAAAAAAACTTTTTTATATATCAGTTTTGTGTTGCCTGCATAGCTGACAATTGGGTCAAGACATGGGTATCACATTTTTTATGGGAATTAAGATTATGATAGCATCGGCATTGGTGTCAAAATCAAATTTTTTCAAAAGCTTTCATTCCATCTTTGAGTTCTGATGTTCAAGTAATGAAGCTGTGATTATTTATTCATTTTAGGATATGAAATTCTTTGTTTAGAATTTTCATGCAAACAAAAAGTGTTGCAAACAGTATGGTGGATGAGAGACAGTTCCACAGAACACTTTTGGCTTTTATGCTGTATATTGGAATATATAGATTATATTTTGGAATTAAATACTGGAGTTTTCTTTGGGGTATTTTCTTCTTACTATGAATACTAGTAGTAGTAATAGTAGTTCAGTAGTCTTACAGATGAGAGATTGTCATCAGCTATGTATACTGATAAATAATTCAACCCTTGTGTACAAATCTGCAAATATGGTAATTTGTCAATGACTTCTTATGAGTTGGGATGTATTTTACCATGAAATCTACCAGGAAAATAGGTGACTATACTAGCATGCACCATCTATTGATCAATAGCCCTTTATACTAGTTAATACACTGAGATTTTGTATGCCCCATCATGACAGTGGTAGTGGCATCTAGTGTTATTTTTGCCTGTCCATCTGTCACATTGGTAAAATTTTGTGTTTAAGTCATTTCAGGCACTGGTGGGGGTGGGGTGCGGTTCTGTTTTCTATTAACACATTTCTGGTTTCATATATTTTGACTTTGATTAGAAAAAAACCCAGCAGATTTAGTTTTCAGACACACTTTAATCATCAGTTGTTAATTTCATTAGTGTACAACAGACAGGTCTTGGTACGAACCTTAGTATCTCTTGCTTATAAGGTGAAGATTTTTGGCTTGGTGGATTTCAATTCCTCCATGCTTATGGCATAATGTCCATTCTCTTTTACCAGATACAGTTTTTATTACTAATAATAGTAACATACATTATGGTCTAGTAAAATTAGTAACAAAGTTTAGTTCCAATGGACTTTCAGTTCAACTTTATATGGCAAGGGAGGCAACTCAGGTAAATTATTAGACCTTGTAGTAGTTATATCATTTGGACATTGCTCAAATGACACTGATTTGTAGTACTTGAAATGACAGTGGAAAATGTTTTTAAAAGGAAGTCACAATAAATTGATGATTCCTCAATGTTTCAAATGTCAATATAAATTTTCTTGTGTCATATAAAGAAAAGAAAATTTAACATATATTATAAATATTATTTACAGCAGTATGTTTACAATAGTAAAAAGGACAATGAATAGCAATACCTCTGTGGTTGTATTCTTCCATCTGAGCTTATGTAAATTAGGATCACTTCAATCCATCAGTATTCTCCATACTTTGAATAGGATGTCTTGCATAAGAGTCAATTTGCTATCTGCATACTTTGAATAGGATGTCTTGCATAAGAGTCAATATGCTATCTGCATACTTTGAATAGGATGTCTTGCATAAGAGTTGATCCACTACCTGCACGATTCAAAAGATTTTTTTGTGAAAAATCTTGACTTGCAAGCAAGCGTATAGTGTAACTCTTTTTTTGGGGGGGAAGGGGGGGGGGGTGGGGGGTGGGGGGTGGTGGAGGGGGTGGTAGCAATGATTATCATTGTAGATAAGTAGATAAAGGTTTCAGTCAACATTATTGAATACTACTACAGAAGTTGTAATAGCACATGAATGCTGCCATATAATAATGTTTGAAAGGCAGTTAAATTAGCTGTCACATATAGAACTCAGACATCTTTAAAGTATCAGTAGACAAGGCCAGTCAGATGTAAAATAGTTTGATAGGTGTTTGATAGGTCTTATCATGTCTGAAACTGTTTCATATACTAGATAAAGGTCAATAAAAATATACTATTCATGGACATGAAGTTTTAACTGGCAATCATGCAGCATTCAGCAATTTGATCATGTAGACATATCATTCCTAGGGGCATATACATACAATTTTATTTTACTCTAGTTCATGAGGCCATATGGCCAAGTGAGCTGACAGCATGTCTGCATGTTTGACATACCTTGTTTGTCCGTCAACATTTACCATACCCGTATGGACTAAACTTGATGTGGATCATCTTGGTGTCAAAACAATATTGACCATTATAATGACTTTGATCTTTCGTAAATATGGCTGCAAAAAATAGAAAAATCTAATAGTGTGACTTCTTATCTGAAACTGCTGGACCAATTTAAATCGAAGATGTCCAGCAGCTTCCTAGCATTGGTTTACAGCCCAGTGTCAACCATATTGGTGATATCAGGTCCACATGGGCCTCTTGTCCGCATGGGTTAGATTTTTCTTACAGTATATCTTGCCCACGTGGCACAAACCTCAATGCATATTCATTACTCTGAAAATGTTTGCATTCTTAATGGTGCAAATTGCATGCACATTTTTTACCTTTATCTTTTAGTTTATTTTCTTTTAACAGAATTTTAACATCTTCACATTTTATCCTTTTTTTTTCTCGGTCTTTAGGTTTACATTTATATGGACTGGTTTATCTTTCAAAAGTTTTGTGTGAAAATTCCTTTTATTTACATTTTTAGAACTTAACTTTTAATTAGCACTATATAGTCATTATTGTGCTGACATGCCATTAAACCCTGATACATACATACATACATACATACATACATACATACATACATACATACATACATACATACATACATACATACATACATATCATTAATTTGAAAAAAATGCATATGCTTGTTTTAATATTATTATAATTCATTGTAATACCTTTACACATGACCATGGAAAATATTATGAAGTATCTATTGAATTTATATCAGGAACACTACTTGTTTAATTGTCTACTTGCAGGGTTTTTTTTATACGCCCAACAAAGTAACATTTTATACCCTGCAAATGAAAGTTGCATGATACTATTAGTTTATCATCATCTGTCCAAGCAGGCAGGTGGGCATTAGTTTTGGTTTTCAGATGGTAACTTAAGTTCTTGTTAACAGATTTCAACGCAACATGGTACATTTGTTTCAGTCAGTAGCTCCAAGGTCAATGTCATTGTTCCTAAAAATAGATTTTGCCAATGCATTTCATTTCTGGCTGATAACTTCAGTTCTAGAAAACAGAATTCCATGAGATTTAGTACATTTGCTCCCCTTAGCCCCAGGAAGAACATTAGGAGTTAATAGCTCCAAGGTCCAGGTTGCTATGACTAAAAATTGATTTGGCAATTAGCCTATTGTAGAATGTCAGTCAGTCAAACACATGCCAATACCAATGGGCTGCTGACCAATACTATGAAAAAGTATTATGCATTACATTATCAGAGGCACAATTTTAGGCTTGATGGACATTGTGGTCTAACGACTATCACCTTGCAGACTGACTATGACATATACAAATTCAAATGGACATTTCATTTCTGTACAATAACTTAAGCACTACACAGCATATTTGTACAAAGTTCTATAATATATTGTTGTCTTCTGCCTAAGAAAGACCCCTGTTGATTTGGGGTTGTGTACCTTAAAAGTCAAGAGTCGCTGTTAGGAAAAATATATTTGGGCTTCATATTTCAGTCCCAACCAGAATTTAATGTGTCTTCAGACAATTTCAACAAAACTTGGTACATGTATTAAATTCCTTTAATCTTAGAAAGACTATTGATTTGGGAGTCAGCAGCTTGAAGTTCAGGATCAGTGTTGCTAAAAATAGATTTTGCCCTTGCATTTCGTTTCTGGACAATAACTGAACTTCTTTACAACCAATTTTAGGGAAACTTGGTACATTTGTTTTCCCAAAATAGAACCCTGAGCAGTTCATTTCTTGGAAAAGTTTAGACCAGGAACAAATCCTAAATTGGTCAAGATTGACTAAGCGGTACTGTTAAAACCATGTCTGTACATGTCATGAGCACTCTAAGCATATTCCAGAAAATACATTAAAACAACTAACTTTATGTTGGTAGGGTATCATATGCCATTTGCTGTTTTGTCTTTAAGTGTCAATAAAGTCAAGTTACAGTAATATGGGTATGGATGCCTGATTGTGGTAAAATCCTGGGCAAGCTTTGCTTGAAGTAATGTTCATTTTTCTTTGTTATCCAGCATGTTTTAGATAGAGGACTGAAACAAAAGACTTATTTAATCTAAATTAGTAAATATTTATTGACATAGAAGTTCAGTACCTATAACCATTCTGAAGTGTTTAAATGAAGTGCAGGTAAATATTTCTGATGAATCAAATTCCTGGGTCAGTTAAAAGGCACAGTTTTGATTCATATGTAAAAAGAAACATATGTTACTATGTTACTTATATGGGTACATTGTGAATACATGTTATCTTCGCTGTACAAGTTATGCATTACCACTAAATACTATATTTTCTTTTTAAGATTGCTAGACAAAGCTAATAAATGTTTGAAAAAGCCTGAGAATATTAAAGTGTAGATGAGTACATTACTAGGTTAATACCAATATAGAACTATCTTGACACTTCATTTTATATCTGCCCTCTAGTAGGTGCAGACTTGGGGAATTTGCCTGCATTTTTAAGAGTTTCAGGTAGTTGTATTTCATATAATTAACTAAACAAAGTTAAATATATTTATTTTTTTTAGATCTTTTAAGCACAATTTTCAAAATTTAGATTGTGTAAAGATAAAAATATACTGCATCTGGATATATTAATAATTATTTCAATTTATGCACATATTTTCTATATCAATGATTATGAGAGACCCTTCAAGCAAGTGGTGTCACAATTAAATGAGGCTTGACCCTTCAAGCAAGTGTAACACAGTTAAATGAGGTTTGACCCTTCAAGCAAGTGGTGTCACAGTTAAATGAGGTTTGACCCTTCAGGCAAGTGGTGTCACAGTTAAATGAGGTTTGACCCTTCAAGTAAGTGGTGTCACAGTTAAATGAGGTTTGACCCTTCAAACAAGTTGTGTCACTGTTAAATTAGGTTTGACCCTTCAAGCAAGTGTAACATCGTTAAATGAGGTTTGAAGGTTTGATATTAGCATTAGCTGCCATTGATATTTTGTAAATCATACTATTTCAGCAACATAAAGATTTTATATATATATATATATATATATATATATATATATATATATATATATATATATATATATATATATATATATATATATAGTTTTATGGTCGTTACTGAGGATAGTATATTGCAAATCAAGTTTCCACACTAAATTTAGATAATTGTTTACAGTATTTAAATGGCCAATAATTTGAAGTTTTGTTACTTGTTGTGAAGCTGTGTTACTGGTTGTAAATTTGTGGTACTGGTTATGAAGCTGTTGTACTTTTTATAAAGTAGTATTACTGTTTTTGAAGCTTGCTTACTTTTTTTACTAACAGAAAAGAAGGGGATCTGATTTAGTATTTGTTTCTTGTTTTGGTTCAAGTTCATATCTATTACATTTGTTAATTGTTTTTGAATTTGTATAGTTTTGAACTTAATTTTCAGTATTAAATTTAAAATCAATCAGTGATATTCAGTCTTGCTTTGTTGCATACCGGTACCTGTGATGTGTGACAGTGTGAGCAAAAATCTCAATATTTTGAACCATCTCACAGTCTCACTCCCTGAGTTCCATTTCTCACAGAATTTGAACCATCTCACAGTCTCACTCCCCAAGTTCCATTTCTCACAGAATTTGAACAATCTCATAGTCTCACTGCGGGACTTCCATTTTTCACAGAATAATATGTTTCTTGTGCTAAAATTTTTGTTTTGATATTTTGAACCAAATGACCATACTTTGCAGGTGTTTTCATAATAAGTTGCATGTTTGTGTAAACCTCTAGCTGGAATTAAATAAGGATTATTTTGGTCATTATTAATTAGTGCATGCATTTTCCCTACATTGTACACCTCAATAACTTGTATTAAAAGTCAACACAAGATACATTTTGTTTGCATTTTGCATCAGTGCATTTGATGACCTTGGAAGAAAAAAAAAATCTCACAGAATTTACTCAAATCTGACAATATTTGGTCAAATCTTACAATCTGGTACTTGAATCTCATGGACTTTACTCAGATATCACAATATTTGGTCAATTTCACAGTCTGGTACTCAAATCTTGCAATATTTGGTCAAATCTCACAGTCTGGTACTCAAATCTTGCAATATTTGGTCAAATCTCATAGTCTGGTACTAAAATCTTGCAATATTTGGTCAAATCTTACAATCTGGTACTTGAATCTCACAGACTTTACTCAGATATCACAATATTTGGTCAAATCTAACAGTCTGGTACTCAAATCTGACAATATATGGTCAAATCTTACAATCTGGTACATGTACTTGAATCTCACAGACTTTACTCAGATATCACAATATTTGGTCAATTTCACAGTCTGGTACTCAAATCTTGCAATATTTGGTCAAATCTCACAGTCTGGTACTCATCACAGGTATGCTGTGGGAGGATGATGGAAAGTTATGGGATTAATATTTAAAATAAAATGTCTCTTTTTAAATTAACTTTACCATATTTGCTTGTGTATATAATGCTTCCAACTATGCACAGCTGAGATGCAGATCTGCTCTCACATAATATGCCAGCAGATCAGAGTCTATCATGTTGTGTCTGCTAATGTAAAGAATACAGCATAGACCTTGGTTTTCTGGTGCATCATGCAACAGCAGATATACATGTCTATGCTGCTCTTAGTTGGATGCATAGTTATAAACAGGTTGTTATGGTAACCAAAATTAAAACAGTCACCAAGAAATCTTCGATTGGGCCAATATATTTGATGGAAAATTTGTTTTTGTATAGAAAATCATCAGTATCAGTACCATTCAGGAACATAAACCTAGAAATTGTCAGTTTGTTTATTCATTTTATAACAGGCTCCCATCTTCAATTAGAGTTTTTGTGTTTAATTTGCATCTATTTTGTTATTATGCACCTGTCTGCTTTTTTCCTAGAATATTCTAACATGTCTTAATTTTATTCAATTCCTTCCTGTGGCAGATTTTCCTGTTGATGCTGTGGATGGCTATGATAGTCCCACTATAAAGGCAGTAGGTAGGCGGCTACTCTCTAAATGCAGATTTATGTCCCCTTTGTTTTGAAATTGTCTCTTTTTTATTAACTTGGATAAATCAAGTTTTAGGTTGCATCAGCATCACCAAACACACATATACAAAGCACACATTAACACCAGCAAAATGGTTGCTGTTGTCCAGCTATATGTCAGTATCCATCAAGTTGATGTTACCTCCCTTTAGTTGTAATTATCAAGATTTCAAGTGTAGGGTTCAACTCAAATGTAAACAATACTACAGGGAAACCCCGCTATAACACTCTTCATTATAACATGAATTTGGATATAACACGGTTGCGACATGTGACTTTTGCATTTTTAGAACCTCTTCACTAATTTCTCGCAACTGATTTTTTAATTACTGCAAATTTGTATTGCCAGAGTAAATGACAGTTTGATTTTTAAATCTGGTAAGATGTGTTGTGTTCGTGAAGATAAAGGTTTGTCTTTCTTTAAATACATAAAAATGTTACAATTTTCTATGTGTGTGTTCATTGCAAATAAATATTTTTATGTCATTAGTCCGTCACTGCACTTTATTGTTATCTTGTTAATTTGGGAAGACATCAGCTCTTAAAAATCGATGATAATAGTTCATCTGATTTGTATTGAACCATCAACAATAATGCTAGCAATTCTTCTTTGTGTGTGTGAATTGTTGTTCAATCCAGGGCAAAGAATTGGCCACCAATGCCTGCTCAGTTGACTGGCATACACACCTATACACCAAACAATACCATTGTTGGAATAGGTTGATTACTCGAATCGATCAATGAATTGACCTACCTAATAAATAATTGCAAATCGACAACATTAGTCCCACAGCAAATGGTTGTTGAAACTACTTGGCGCTGCTTTATTTACAATCATGCACACCTGGCTTGGCAATATTGTTGGGCAATCATCAAGTGATCATTTGATTGGTGGCTGAAAATCGATCAGTTATTTGGTAAGCAATAAACTCCAATGTCTATCCCATAATAAGTGGAATTAATTATTTTGTGTATGAATATATGGCACAGATCCGATAAATTTGTTGACTATTGGCAGACATTTTGTCAGGATCAATTTTGATCGTTACCACATACATGTATCCACCCCAACTGCTGAAAGTTAACTCCATAAATATATCCTCATTTTATGTCTTTCATGAAAGTTTTAAGTCATCACATATGCTTAAATTATGCAGATGACATCAGCTTCAATCACTTTGATATATACAAGCCCCTATTCATTGTAATGCTTGGCTGTTACATGTACTACTACTGTAGTTGGACGCTGACTGGAACAGAACCATTTAAATTTTAGGAGTGGATGGATTCTCTAATCCCTGTTTTGCTGTGAAGTAGTGCAAAGTCATAGTATCAACTTATGTTTCAAACCATACAAGGCCTATTTTGTTTATTCTTGCTTGTCTTTAAGACTGTTGAAAATGGCTTTTATCCATGCAATTGAATGGGTTACTTCCAAACTTGGTTGAGGCCAGTTTAGAGGTCGCATTGTACTTCATGTATTGACAGTTTAGAGGTCGCATTGTACTTCATGTATTGACAGAGAATCTCTGAGGTAGTTTCATACCTGTTGTTATGTTCATCTCAAGTACATTCCAAGGTCAAATACCCATGTAAGAGTTTCAATGAATTTACTTTTATTAGCCTAAATACAAATTTCTTATTAGAAACTCCCAATGTTTGATTTGGGCATTTTATTGTCAGTCAAAAATTGGTCCCATTGGATGTGTCCAGCATAAATATTTCAGAAAATGAACATATAGTGTTGTATTAGTTAGCGCAAGTTTATTTGCATGAAATTAAGTATTTGGACTTGAATGGAATATATTTCAGAAATTATGCTTCTTTGTGCATATTTTTGATGGAATGACTGTTATGGATACAATGAGATCAGTTGGCAAGTATATGAACTTAACTATTTACACTATTCAGTTGCCAGTTCTCTTATACATGCATGTACCAATTCATGGTTCTCTGCCAAAAATTTAATATTGAATATGCAATTACTGTTTTAAATACTTCTTCTTTAATATGCTTTGCCCCCTGCCCCCCCTCAACACGCACCTTGTATAGTCAAAAGGATACGAATGCAATGTTTTATTAGTTAACTGACTTGCCTCGATATTGCACGATACTTTACATAACATGATGGCACTTTGTGGACACCATCCATTGTGATATAGCGGAGTTTCAATGTAGCATGTACTACTTTTAATGGCATGTTTGTTGCAAAACATGCATGAATGTCACCTCTTTAACATAATATGCTGTTTTCCTCCCTTGATAATTAAACAAACCATTTATTAAATTTTAGCTCGCCTCTACATAGTAGAGGAGAGAAATTGTGCTACTGCTGGCATCAGCGTTGGCATCAGCAATATAAAAGCATTGAAATATGTACAGTCTCACTGCATTTCTTCTGATCTGCTGGTACAGTTTGCAGAGGCAGCTCAAGGTCTGTGCTGTTGCAGTGCACATTATACATGGGTAATTATTGTCTATCAAAGTATTAAGTCAGTGCACATATGACATACCTGTTTGTAGTGTACATATTGCAGGTTTTGGACCACTTGTAGTTTTGTATCTCACCATCTCGTATAGGGATATGAGAACATTACACATCAAAATCATGGGTTTCAATAACAAAGAATGTAGCAGGAGAAGTTGAAAAAGTAGTAGGGGGTCCAGTGGATGACAGTCAAGCTGAAATGGCATGGATATATCAACTCGAGGTTAATTGTCTCTCTGTAATGGAAAAATTTGAAATTTGCTTTCATTTTTGTTTTTTTAAACGATTATAGAATTTTTTATTAAATTCATATTGAGAACTCATATCCCAAGGGTTTTGTTCCTAATGATCTTATGGGTTTAAGCCAGTTAATAAGAAAAAAAATATATTGTGCAGAATCATCTGGTTTAAGGATATTGATATTGAACCATTACAGTATATTTATATTTGTTTGAATGAAATGAATATCTCTTAGCTACTTAGCTGCTAATAAAATCTGAAGAATATTTTTTTTTTAAAGCATGGGAAAATGCAGTTGTTAGGTTTTAGAATAATAAGAAAAAATTAGCAAAATTGATTTTTTGTGATAATACACAAATAAAAAATCAACATACAAATAATTAAAGAAGAGGAGAACATCACAGCATCGTTTGTCTATAGATTGTGGTGTTGCAAGAGCCCAGGGCACAAGATGCTGTACTTTATAATACTGTGAATGTTTTGAAACTATTGCACATTATAAATAGATTACAGATTTGTTTTTTTTAAAGAATTGAAGAAAGTAGACACTCTTTCAGTATATATGTTATATATGTCACAGCATGTGTGTTCTACTTGCATTGTATTTTATTTTTATTGTGTGCTTTTATCTGTTGTGTTTAGGTCAAACTGTAGGCAAAATGTTTGACATCTACTGTCACTCGTGTCGTTTGTATATTGCATCTGTCAGCATAGGCTAGCCTCATGTAGTCTGTTTCATGTCACCCCCTTCCTCAGTAATTCATAGTTTATAAAACTCTGCCAGTTTGTTACAATGCACTTTTTAATTTTTTTATGCTCTCCGGGCCATTCATTGTGTTGCCAATTTACAATTGCTATTTACAACTTCTTAAAAAGTGCTCATCAGAATTCGACCAGATTTTTCAGAAAGCATCCTGGCATGAAGTTGTCTGAAATGTGTTCAGCTCCTGCTGATCCACCATCAAATATGGCCACTGTTAATAGAAAAACCATTACATGACTTCTCAAAAACTGTTCAGCAGAATTGAACCAAATTTGATAGAAATCATCCTGGTGTGAGGGCTTTCAAATTTGTTGAAATGATACCAATCCACCATTAGATATAACTACCAAAATAGAAAAACCATGAAATTCCTTCTCTAAAACTGCTCAACAGAACTTGGCCAGATTTGACAGAAAGTACATGTCATGAAGGTCTTTAAAAAAATTTCAGCTGGTGCCAATTTGCCATTATGCTGCCATTATTATTAACAATAGAAAAAAACTTTAAATGCCTTCTTCTCAAAAACCATTCAACAGAATTTTACCAAATTGGAAACAAAGCATCCTAGCATGAAAGTCTTTCAGATTTGTTAAATGATGCTGAAACACCATCAAATATGGCCACTATTACTAAAAATAGAAAAACATTAAAACAATTTCTCAGAAAAACGGCTTGACAGAATTTGACCAAATTTGACTGTGTCCTGGCATAGATGCTTTTCAGTTTTATACATATGATGCCGATTCCCCATCAAATACAACTGCTGTTACTAAAAATGGCCCAGCAGAAATTGACCAAATTTGACAATGTATCCTGGCATAGATGCTTTTCAGTTTTATACATATGATGCATATTCCCCATCAAATGCGACTGATGTTACTAAAAATAGCCCAGCAGAAATTGACCAAATTTGACAATGTATCCTGGCATAGATGCTTTCAGTTTTATACATATGATGCATATTCCCCATCAAATACGACTGCTGTTACTAAAAATGGCCCAGCAGAAATTGACCAAATTTGACTGTGTCCTGGCATAGATGCTTTTCAGTTTTATACATATGATGCATATTCCCCATCAAATACGACTGCTGTTACTAAAAATAGCCCAGCAGAAATTGACCAAATTTGACAATGTATCCTGGCATAGATGCTTTTCAGTTTTATACATATGATGCATATTCCCCATCAAATGCAACTGATGTTACTAAAAATAGCACAGCAGAAATTGACCAAATTTGACAGTGTATCCTGGCATAGATGCTTTTCAGTTTTATACATATGATGCATATTCCCCATCAAATGCGACTGCTGTTACTAAAAATAGCCCAGCAGAAATTGACCAAATTTGACAATGTATCCTGGCATAGATGCTTTCAGTTTTATACATATGATGCCGATTCCCCATCAAATGCGACTGCTGTTACTAAAAATAGCCCAGCAAAAATTGACCAAATTTGACAATGTATCCTGGCATAGATGCTTTTCAGTTATATACATATGATGCATATTCCCCATCAAATGCGACTGATGTTACTAAAAATAGCACAGCAGAAATTGACCAAATTTGACAGTGTATCCTGGCATAGATGCTTTTCAGTTTTATATATATGATGCATATTCCCCATCAAATGCGACTGCTGTTACTAAAAATAGCCCAGCAGAAATTGACCAAATTTGACAATGTGTCCTGGCATAGATGCTTTTCAGTTTTATACATATGATGCCGATTCCCCATCAAATGTGACTGATGTTACTAAAAATGGCCCAGCAGAAATTGACCAAATTTGATAGAAAGCATTCTGGTCGTAAAAGGGTTTCAAATATATTCAAATGATGACAATTCAACATCAGTTATGACTTTTAAAAAACTACTCAACAGAATTGTACCAAATTTGTCAAGAAGTCTTCTGGCATGAAGGGCTTTTAAGTTTTTACAAATGATGCCAATCTGCCCTCAGATATGGCTGCTGTCATTATAAATCGAAAAACCTTTAACAACAAACTTTGATCAAATTTGACAAAATGTGTCCTAGCTTGAACACCTTTCAGATTTATGCATATGATGCTGTTCTGCCATCAACTATGGCTGCCATTTGTAAAAGCAGAAAAACATCTACACAACTTTGTCTCAAAAAACTTGAACAGAATTTGATCAACTTTGACACGAAGCATCCTGGCATAGGGATCTTTCAATATTGGACAGATGATGCTGATGTGCCATTATATGTGGATAAAGATACGAAAACTAGAGAAGCTTTGAAACAATTGTTTTCATAATATATGCAATGAAAAGTATCTAAGTTATAAATTAGGCCCAAATCCCCTGTTGCTGGGAGAGATTTAGGGGACAATGCTGGTTGTATAAATGTCCTTTTTATGCCTAGAAAGTGGTCCTATATATATGGTTTATGAATAAAAGTAAATCACCAGCATTAATATACAATGTAAAAGCTCCAAGCTTTTTCTTTTCACTTTACATTTCGATATGTGTATAAATTGGCATACATAAGATGACATATATCAACTACCCAGGTGAGCCCAATTGGGCTCACTTGGGCTTGTTCAGCTAAAAGTTGAGTGTGTGCCTTGTTTGCTTCATTACTAGCATGTGATCACCACTTCTGATCATGACTAATTGTACACAAAAGGAAAGAAACTAAACATTTATGGTTCAGTTTGACCAGGATTTAATCATTATTTCAGGTACGCACTTCTGATGATGCCAAATCAGAAAAAAGCAAACATCTTCTAGATTTAGACTGAGCTGTATATACTGGAAGAAGACACAGATCTTAATTTGATGAATCATCTTTGATGGAATATTAATTATGAAACTTTTAAAATGAAATATCACCTGCTACTGGCTTCTGTTGAAACACGTGAAAATTAACAAATCACTAGATCAGTCAGACTGATTGGTCTAGTAATATTTAAAGTTGTGAAACAATGTCAGAATCAGCATATGTACACTACTCCTTTGGAAGGTTCTCAATTGGATGTGTGTTACTTAATAATAGAAAGGGATCACTATATTTTGAATTTTGCTGGTGTATCTAAAAGTGAGTGTAAAAAGTCGTCTACACCTGTGTTGTGGTAGACATTAAAATAAAAGATAAAAGCTTGCATTTTTGGGATGTCTTACACATCTAGATTTTTTTTAAGTTTGCAACTTCAAAACATATGGTCAATTTAAAGGTATTTATTTAATTTTTTCTAGGCCGGTACATATGGTACACGCTCGGTAAGTACTGGATCATTGTGTGTGCTGGGATGCTGCTGCTGATTGCCTTACAGGATGTCGTGATCTACCGTATCATCTACATGTTCTTCTTCCTCTTCTTCGTTCTCTCCTTCCAGGTATGAGGATACTACATAAATGTAATTTATCATTGTTTACTCCTTGGCAAGTCTGAACATATTGCAGGAGAATCACCTTATAAGACACTTGCTCATAAAGGACAACATTTAAGAATCTTTTTTCTTAAGTTGACTTAATTATTTCACCTGTATAAGAAGGACACCTGTCCATAAGGTACACTTTTTTGTGATCTTTTATGGTCATTTTTCATATTGCATTCTTCCCTCTTTCATCTGTATTTACTCAGTCACTTTTTATTAATTTTTTTAATTTATAGATTTAAGCCTTTAACTATTTTAAACATTCAGTTTTGACACAGGAGGTTTTTAAGTATTGGTTTTCATCTCTATAATCTTAATTTGATTTTTTCATGTAATGGTATAATAAAGCATTTCACAATACCCTCACACTGAAATTATATTTATTAGATGTGCCTATGTGTTCTTGTTATATTTACTTATTATGTTCTAACTTTAGCCCCTGCATATTTCAGCTGTCATATGCATTTTGGCGCTTGATGATGTTCATTTTCTGGTGGGTTGTAATACTCTATTCCATGACCATTTTGATCATTCTGTATACATACCAGTTCAAGGACTTCCCCCAGTATTGGCATGACACCACTGGTCTGTCCACAGAAACGTAAGTTTCAACACTAGATTTGACACTTCTCTCTAGCCAGCAGTAAGGGAGATAACCCATGTTTATAGCACATAGAGTAGAGAGTCTATTGCAGATGTACTCCATTTTAATACTGATCATTCTGTGCATATACCAAAGGCATCCCTTATTACTAGCATGGATCTGCAGATTGTTGAGCCAACCATGGTGGAACCTTGACATTGCCATCCTATGCATATACCAGTTCAAAGGCATCCCTTAGTATTGGCATGGCTGTATTGCCATGGTGGAAGTTTAACATAGGCATTACTTTGGTGTCCATCTGCACGTCTGTCCATATGGTCATCCACACCCTAAATTAAGGTTAACGTGAATTATTAGCTCAATGTTAAAGTTTGTATTTGCCAGCCATAAAGTGGAGCAAATTATGTTAAAATATCAGTCCATCTGACTGTTACTAATTTTGTTTCTTCACAAGAAAAATATGAGTTCTCCACATTCTTTTATCTGTCAGATCATGACAAGTCACATGAAAACATGATTTTGGAATAACCCCTGCCCCAACATGATTATCAGTAAATCTTAAGGACAAAAAGACATTTCTCAACACCATGATATATGCCCATAACCTGTAGCCTGTATAAAAAGCAAACTCTCAGGATTTGCATACTTCATGATTAATGCTTATGGAATACTATCACCACTGGGCAGTTTGTACAGTTTATTGTCATAGAGGTGATTAAAAGGTAAAGGCAGGCAAAGATATGCAACCACCATTTCAGATTACTGGATTGACTGACAATAGCTAAGGTGATTTTGCAATGAGTAGTGCTGTGGGAGGGCCGATTAGGCTAATTTGCATAGATAAAGTACATGAAGTGGAAAAGACCAATTCATTTGAAGTTCAGTAAATTGGAGTGTGTGTTCAAGAAATAAAAGTTATTACATTTCATTGCCTTGAGTGAAATGTTTAAGCCATTTTTTTTAAAGATTATTGTCTGGTTCATGAACAGCAGCAACATTTCTTTGCAGTCTGACTTTAGTCCATACATAAAATGCAAAATGTGATTATTTTGGTGGTAGAAATGGAGAAACTAGCAGTGTGGAAGTATGATTACATTTTAAAGGCAAATGTCAAAATGCAGCAATGATTTAGGGAAGGATGAGCCATCTGTGAAGCAAGAAAAAGTAAATTTCAGAAATCCTGCTTTTCACATACTGCAAGCACCTTATTGACACAAGTCATTTAGAGTCATCTGTATGACATTCATTGACATAGCAACAGCACCCTGCATTGGGATTAATGCAGAAAGAGGATTTTAAATGCTCAAACAAATTCAACAATACCATCAATGTCAGCAACTGTGGTCCACAGTCCAGTGGATTTAAAGACAGAAACTTTTTGCATTATTATATGTGTGTCCTAAGGTGGAGCATATTATTTTATGATTCATGTCTGTCTGTCTGACCATCCATCCATTCATCCATCCATCTGTCTGTCTGTTACCAATTTCATTCATGCACAATAGCTAGAGTTTTTTACCATCTACAGTTATAAAACCTTGTGGATAGCTTGTACTTGGGGTAAGAAAGAACCCTATCAATATTGGGGCAAAAACATCAAAAGGTTAAATTCAGAGGTTGAAAGAAAATGCTTTGCACACAGTAACTGAAGTTCTCTACCATCTACAGTAACTAAACTTTGTGATTGGCTTGCATTCTGGGGTGGGGTGGGGTGGGGTGAAGAACCCTGTTGATTTCAGGGTACAAATGGCAACAGTCTAGGTCACCATGGCAACAGTCTTGGTCAAGGTCACCAGCTGAAAGAAGAAAAAGAAAAAAGGTTTTCACACAATAATTCGAGTTTTGCAACATCTGCAGTTATCAAACTTTGTGGATGTCTTGCACTTGGAGTAAGGAAGAACCCAGTCGATTTTGGAGTGAAAAGGTTAAGGGCTACAAAAAGAAAAATGGTTTCCACACAATAATGTGTTTTATCAAGCATCAACAGTTACCAAGATCACTGTAGCTGAAAGAAGAAAAATTAATTCTGCATAAAAAGTTACATTCTTGACCATGTACCTTCATGAAAGTTTGTAGATAATGTGTGCATTGTTTAAGAAGTAAGCCTATTGATTTTGGATTCAAAAGGGCAAAAGATTAGGGTCAATGACTGAAAGAAGTAAAATGGTTTCTGCATAGCAGCTTTAGTTCTACCATGTTCCTTGACCAAAGTTTGTGGAGGTTTTGCACCTAATTTATGGATGAAGCCTATTTATTTTAGGGTTAAAAAAAATCAAAGGTCAGGGTCATTGTTGCAAAAAAAAAAGGGTTTTGCAGAGAAACTTTTGTTCCAGAGAAAGTTCCTCGACCAAACTTTGTGGATGGCTTGCACTTGGGATAATAAAGAAACTTATATATTCTGGGGTGTGGAGGTCAGAGGTCATGGTAATGCTGAGTCTGATAAGAAAATAATGGTTTCTGTACGGTAGGCATAGTTCAAGATACATACCTGGACTAAAAATCGAGATCATTGAGACCCATAGGTCAGTAATCTCCAGAGTCAACCATTCCCTACTAGTGACTACATAGAATAATACTAAACATCGTATGAGTGTATAATGAGCCTTTCAAATTACTTTTGTTTACTTTGTGCTAAATAAAAGAGGTGCTGAATGAAAAGGGGGTCTCTTGTTTCATTTTTTATACCTAAGTCTTCTAACACTAGATTTTACATTTTCCTATTTGCACTACTGTGGTTTCAAGAGGCAAAACATAATTGTTTTGGCTTTGTTTATTTCAGCCTTGCAGATTTGGGATTGCAACACTTTGACACAGCAGGGTTATTTGTCCGTCTTCTGACCCCAACCAGCTTCCTCATAATAATCATCTTGCAGGTTCACTACTTCCACAAACCCTTCCTACAGATGTCCTCCCTTGATAGATACAGGTAAGCATGGAAATCTCTGACACCAGCCACCTTCCTGTTCATAATTATCCTGCAGGTCCACTACTTACACAAACCATTCTTACAGATGTCCTCCTTTGATAGATACAGGTAAGCTGGGAACTCTGATCCCATCCAGCTTTTTTATCATAGTCAACTGCAGGTCCACTACTTCCACAAACCATTCCTACAGATGTTCTTTCTTGACTGATACAGGTAAGTGGGGAATTCAGACTTGAGTCAGCTTCTTTATCATAATCATCCTGCAGTTCACTACTTCAACAAACCATTCCTACAGATGTCCTTCCTTGACAGATACAGCTAAGCGGTGAATTCAGACTTACACCAGCTTCCTTATCATAATCATCCTACAGGTCCACTGCTTCCACAAACCATTCATGTAGATTTCCTCCATTGACAGATACATGTAAGCAAGGAAATCTGATCCCATCCAGCTTCCTTATCATAATCATCCTGCAGTCCACTACTTCTAGAGACCTTTCCTACAGATGTCCTTGTAAGTAGGGAAATCTGACCCCAATGAGCTCTCTAATCATGATCATCCTGCAGGTCCACTACTTCCACAAACCTTTCTTACAGATGTCCTCCCTTGACAGATACAGGTAAGCAGAGAAATCTGACCCCATCCAGCTTCAATGTCATAATCATTCTGCAGGTCCACTACTTCCACAAACCATTCCTACAGATGTCCTCCTTTGACAGATACTGGTAAGAAGTGAAATCTGACCCCATCCAGCTTCCTTATCATAATCATCCTACAGTTCCACTACTTTTAGAGACCTTTCCTACAGATGTCCTTCCTCAACAGTAAGTAGGGAAATTAGACCCAATGAACTCTCTAATCATGATCATACAGCAGGTCTGCTACTTCTACAAATCTTTTTTACAGACGTTCTCCCTGACAGATAATGGTAAGCTGAAAAATCTGATCTCGAGCAGTTTCCTTATCATGATCATCTTGCCGGTCCTCTACTTGCTTAGACCCTTCCTACAGATGACTGGACATTGTTATAGATGGAGGAAATCACTGACCTTGGATGGGTGACCACATACCCGTTATATACCTGCTGAATTAATCATATTGATTTGGCCAGTTTCTTGGATCCTGGTCCAACATATCGGATCATGCATTCTGATCTTTTTTTTCATGGAATCAGTATATTCAGGCATCAAGTTTACAAAATCTCTCATATCTCCTTGCCACTGTGGACTGTCATACATGTAGTCATTAGGTGAAATGGCTACATGATGTGATTATCCATAGACTGAAAAGTACAAGGTCAGCATCACAGTGGACAACACTGATTGCAGGTAGACAAATATATTCATCAAGTTTACAGGGTTTTTCAACAGTATGAGGACAATAATAGTGGGACATGAGAACAACCATTATGACCAGTTCATATTAGAATGGTAATTGACTTGTGTTAAAATCTGAAGCTAATGAAGTGAATCACAGGTGCTTTTGCCAGAATAGAATCTGAGATGGTCTTAATTGGCACACTGCTCAAAATAAACATATTAGAAGGATAATTTAAAAAATAATTTGGGCTTAAAAGTAAAAGTGTTGATTTATGTTTTGTCCTAAAAAAGTGGCATACATTCTTATGAGATAAAATATGATTTTGTCTCACCTATGTAAGCATGTTGACATTTAGGTATCACTTTTCTTGCTGTGAGAGTATTATTGTCATCAAAATTAAGATCCTGTGTTTGTGCTAATTAAATACAGTTGGTGTTCATCATTGCATGGAACTAAGTTGAGAAACCACATTCCATATCATTTTCATTTAATTTTGTTTTTGTATACCCCTTTAAGCATTTGTCTGACTATGCTGTCATGCATTTTCAGTGGAATTGATCCTCTGGCTGACATGACTGAAACCTTCAATGCAGATGAGGTTAGGAGAGGTACCATCACCTACTTTGTAGGGGGAATGCGCTACAAGAAGAAAAAGTGTAAGTATTCAGGGAGTGAACTTGCCATTGTTCCATTATCATGTATTACCCTATTTAATCATTCACTTTATAAATGAAACGATCATAGTGTTGGAAATATAATAGGATATATAGTAAAAATTGATGTGATTTCTGTATGTACAAAGTGTGTAAACAAATAATTGTATGATTTTGGTAGCAATAATACCTGCTAATATTACATTCTAACATTAGTTTCTTGTCCAGGACGAAAATTTCCTCCTCCAGTTAGTAATTGGAAGTCTAGAACAAAAAGCAACACAGTCCCAATCAAATGTCTTTGGCACTTTTGTTCATTTGGAATACTGTCCTTATTTTCCTTGGACTTTGAGTGCTTAAACATGTGTTTTGGGGCACTGAAGAGCTTAGCTAATCCAGGTGTCTTTTGCCATAATTTCAATCAGTTGTATCCTTTTTTGTATTGCAATTGACCTTTTATCCCCAGTCCTTGTGTTTAATTTTAATTTTGTGTGTTCCCATTTGTCATTTTGTTGAATTTTGATTTTTGTATCTTGTGCACACTATTTAAGTGGTGATACCATAAATATATCACCATGTGGGTACTGGTGTTTGTGTAGGCATTACCCATTACAATTTTGTTCCATTTGTTGTCTTAACAAATATTTTCACCTTTTCCGCAATGCCACAAGAAGTTGGTAAATGCAACCATGAACAATTTTCACCCCATCTGTTTTGTCTGCACTAAGTGTGTATGCATGGGCAGATACCCTTTCTGTGCACTATGGGCAGATTAAGTGTGGGACAGAAAGCCACTGCTTATACAGAAACAGGAAGAAAGAAACAGCCTTTTCTTCTTCGCAGATGGATTGGCTCTATTTCAGGTAGGGTCTAATAGCACTTCCCAGTTCAAGGTATTTGCCAACTCACAAATTCCGGGAGTGATCAGAGGCACTTTCCAGTTTAAGAAAGTTGCCATCAAGTTGATTCCAGGAGAGATCTACAGAGATGCTGCCAGGCCGCGGGATCGCGGGTTTCTCGCAAAAGTGATAGATAGTCGCACAACTTTTAAAAGCCAATGGGGGAAAGATCACGCCAGTTATCTGTGCTTCCCGCGATTTCTCGAACTCAATGCGTGACTTTTTTATTTTTTGTTTTTTAATTAGGTTGATCAGATCGTCTTTTTTGACTTTTCTCCATGATCTCAATTACTCCTGTATCTATGGAGAATATTGTTTGAATACAAGCACCTTTATGATGGAGATCTGTTGGAGTATTGCAGAAACTATGGAGGTATTCCGATTGAATTGTTTCCTGGTGCTGTGTAGTAAATTGATCCATCGATCGAAATGTCTAAAGCGCGACAGTAGTGTGTTATGTTGAAACAAAATATAACAGATTTCTTTAGGAAACTCAGCGAGATGGAAAGATCATCTGTTAAGGGTGAAACTAGGGAGGATGAAATATCTGACGGTTTGTTGCCAACTGAACATAGCGCAGAAAGCTGTGATACAGAAATAACCGGCATGATGTTGTTTACTATGGTTTAGGCCATGCAGAAATTCTGATACATCGACAAAAATATCCAAGGAACAACATGCCTGAATTGTGGAAAATTGTGTTTTGGATACCTGTAAACCAGTTCCCGAAAATATTCAGACTGGTCTTAATTGCAGCAGTTCTTGCCTTTACGAAAAACTGATTGTGAAAGGTGATTCAGTTCTCAAAGCAAAATTCACACTACTCGGCGAAATAGGGTAACCACAGACCTTTAAAACTCTATCACTGTAGTAAGAAAATGTCAGAATATCTGAGAACAAAACAAATAAAATCCTATAAAGATATATAATTCGGATTAAGTATTTTTTTTTCCCAATTTTTTTCTCTAAGTTATTCTGACATTTTCCTACTACAGTGATAGAGTTTCAAAGGCCATTGGGCTAACATCTGAAACAATAAATAAACTGATGACTATACAGATGTGTGTGGTCCAGTAAATTATTTTCAGTTTACAAAGCCATATTTGAAGGGCAGTGATAAGAAACAAAGAAGAATATTTACCAGCTGAGCAACAATTAGGTATGCAGCTACATTATACATTTATTGTCAAAGAAGTGATACAAAATCATTAAATGCTTGTTTTAAATTAGGTGTTTCTACACCTTATAATAATGTTGTCACCCATCTTCTACCATTCAGCTTAGTTTACCCTTGCCCCCCTCCCCAGATGATCCCCCCCTCTGAGGGTAGGTGTGGGGGACCTCCTCCTCTTAAGAAAATTTCTGGCAGCATCTCTGGATCTATGCCACTCTCTGGTATAAGAAAGCTGCCAGAGTGCCAGTGAAAGGAGGGATCAAGGGCACTTCCTGGTTCAAGGAAGTCACCAACATTCCTGAAGAAATCTTGTCTTTCCAGCATAAGGAAATTGCTGCCTTCTTCTTGCTCTTCAGAGAGGTTGAGATCATTGATTGTGTTAAGCAGGGACTCCCCTCAGTGATCTACCATCTTCGTCACTTGACTGGTCACTGGGTACCAGGTTGAGACACGAGTCATTGGGTACTTGATCAAGGCATCGGGCACGAGTTACCAGGCAGGCCAAATATCACTGTTTCAGCCAGTACTGGACATCGTATTTCTTCAACCAGGATTGGGAGTAACCTGCTGCCTCTAGGGAAATGGACTGGGTAGATACCCCCCCTTTTCCTTTGTTTTATGGGGCTTGGGAGACACATGGCACCATGGATGACTTTCCAATGGCTCCATTGGTCAGAGGACTTAGCAAGCTGTAGTCTCTACATGTTCCCACTTAAGCTTTGTTATCAAAGGATAGGGAGGATGGCTGCCACTCCTCTCTGGCAGCGAAAATGAATCCTCTCTGGCAGCGAAAATGGGTTACAAAACCACTTCTCATAAAAAAGAGAAGGGAACAGACAGTCCTGTCTTGCCCTGCCAGATGAGACAGGATGAGCTATAAATTATAGTTTACCCCAGTGAATTCAAGAAGACTCTGATTGAGTTGGCACCTTCTCTCCATCTAGTGTCCACATCTCTGGCCCCCACCAGGCAGTTGACAGAAGATGAAGATGCGTGGGCATTCAATAAGGCGGTAAACCTTGCTTTTACCTGATAGACCCATGGTTTACCACCTTCTGCGCCTATATATGTGTGCAAAACCTTCTGGGTTTTTGGACATGAGAATTCTCTCCATTCTGGTGAAGCTTTCGGAGATGCAGAATAAAGCAAATCATCTGTTGCATCCCCACTTGACCATAGTAAGGGGTATAGCACAGAAGCTGACCCAAAGCCAAGAGGACTCCAGAGAACAGAGGGGTTGGTCAGTCCCCTCTTTCAGAGGATAGTTACAGGGTTCACATACTCACTTAGCTGCTTAAGTCGCCTGGCCTGGATTCAGGAGTGTCTCAGGTATGGATCTCCAAGTGGACCTGGCCTCACATCCCAGTCAAGACGCTTGAAGCTATGGAACTTAAGGTGCATGCCTTAGTTGCCATATTTTCACATGACAACCTTTTCTAAGTGTACCCTTCTGCTTTGCAGAGACTTCTGGAGGCCATAGCCAACACATCAAGACACTTGCCTCACTGTTGATGGCACTATTGGATGAGCTGCTCCATCTTTGTAGGGATGCCATCTTGGATTCTTCTTAAGTCTTGCTGGATCACAGCAAAGATCTATGGAGGGTGGGCCCACTGGACTCAGAATTCTTATCGGCAGGTTAATCCCTACGATGGCCTCTCAAAATCTGAGAGATCAACAGTTGCAGTTGTTGGTCATGGTTCCAGGCATGGCTAAATTGGTAAAGAAGTGCACTTAGCCTGTGTGGGTCACCTGCCTGAATGCTTTAAGCCAGGATCTCAGTGGAATTGCCAGAGTCTCTTTATGACCCCTTTTTGCCCCTCTTTCACTAAGCAGTGTGGCCTTATGGGATAGGACAGGAAGTCTGTGGATTCCCCTTTCCCACCCCCCACCAAGGAGGGATGTAGTCAGCCCTAGGGAATCGCTACCTATCCTGCCAAGTAGTCTTCTTCCTGACATCCCATTAGGTGCCAGACTGGGCCGCTTTTCAGAGACCTGGCTAGACCTAATGGACAATGCATGGGTCCTCTCAACAAAAAGAGAAGGTTACAGGCTTTACTTCCAGGACCCACCACCTCTATCAATAACCACCATTGTTTTGCACCAGACTAATCTGGAATCTTAAAGGGAAGAGGTATACACCCTTCTAAAGAAGGGGCAGTAGAGAGGGTGCTAAACACTCAATGCCTGGGGACCCTGAACATGGCAGTGGATCTAGCTTCTACAAGAAGAATTCATATGAGGCCTCTCAAAATATATACTGCTAGCAAACTGGAGACCTAAAAGGGACCCCCTTTCAGCTTTGGTTCTATCTTTATCCAGATTTTGTCACCATTTGAGTTGGTGGCTAAATCAGGGCAGGTTTCTTGCCTGAGTTCCAATACATGCCTCAGAACCTCACTACCTCCTGTATGCTGATGCCTCTGATTTGGGTTGGGATGATGACCTAGAAACAGAGAGGGACAGTCATTCAGGGATTGTGGTCCAGGCAGGACTCTTCCCAGCATATCAACAACATAGAAATGTGTTCTGATTTTCTAGAACTACAGGCTGCTTCAGTCTTGTAAGACGCAGTTGTGCTTGTCACTGACATCACAATGGGCATGCCATACATAAAACACCAAGGAGGCATTGATGCCCCTTCTCTTTGCTTTGAAGTCTGGAACATCCTTCAATGGACAGCTTCAGAGAGGGATCATTCTAAGAGTCTGACACATTCCAGGCAGGAGGAATATTCTGGTGGACAGTTTGTCAAGGCAAGGATGTGCAGTTCTGACAGAATGGTCTCTGCACCGTTCAATAGCAGTCTTTTTCAGTTGTGGGGGAAGCAAATGGTAGACTTATTGGCAATGAGACTCAACAACAAACTGCTTTATGTCTCTCCAGTGCCAGATCAGAGTGTATCGGGGTGGGAGGGGGTGGGGGTGAATGTATTCAGTCTGAAGTGGGATTGATGGTACACGTACCCCTTTCCACCTTCCACAATAATCTCTCAAGTGCTTCACAGAGTCAGGACATCAACATCATGGCTCATTTTGATAGGCTCCACCTTCATGCCTGGGTCATTTCAAATGTGGCAATATCAATTTTCAAGCATGGTTGCAGACTGCATTGTTCAGGATAGGAGGCAGTCAACCTCCAAGGTTTACGATGCCAAGTGGAAAGTCTTCTGTAATTAGTGTAGTTGGCAGGGCATATTACAGCATTTTGTGGTGTGTCAAGTGTCCTATATTTTCCTTTTTTTCCCTGTATTGTTTGGTCAAACCAATATTTTCCTTTCTTTTCCATCCAGACATTCCTATATTTTCTTATATTTCAAAGATTTGGGCAAGCAATAAATACAAAACTGAAAAGAAAAGTGCAAGAGAAATAAATTATACATTTTGGTGTCTGTTTTCAAAGCTAATAATTCTTTTTATCTTTAATTTGTGTGCACTTTTCTTCATGTAGTTTTTTTATTTCAGATGTTGCACCCCTGTTCAGCCCAGCCCAGCCACTTAACAGTTTACGTTGTTGGATGTGTCATAAGATTAAAAATAAAAATGTTTGGATAATTTGACTGCTACAACTACTACTACTATGAAAAATAAATATGCATGATAATATCCAATAACGTAAACTGTTTAAATATTTTAGAGCGTTGTTAACAGTATGCCCTTTCCACAAAGTTTCTTGCAATCATTGTTTAAAACAAAGAGAGATTTCTTACTTCATTTGGAGCATTTTTTAAACCAGGAAGTGGACATATTTGTGACTTGTATTTTCAGGTAACAGTACCTATTGAAAAGTAAACAAACCATTTGAATTCTGGTAAAAGATGCCAAGGGATCAAATTATATTTAATGAAGGCTGGTTGTCTGAAACAGATAAAAATGGATATGAACTGAAGTTATGGTGCACAAAGGGTAGTGACATATATAATGCACTATGTACCATTTGCGAGACTTTAAATAAAGTGTCACAATAGTGGACTTAAATGAATTCTCTAACAGGTCAAGATAAACCATATTGGTATTCAAAGTACCAGTGACTCGAGGTAAACTTGAAAAGGGTGGAAGAGCAGGAGCATCAAATGAAAAGGACAGTCACTTTTAACCTTTACATTATCAGCACCATTGACTAAAGGTTAACTTGAAGAAGGTGAAAGGGCAGGACCATCAACATACCTGTCCACTATTACACTTGTGGTGTAATTCTTACTAAATTTATCACTGAATTACACCTCAAACTTGCCTGTATATGGATTATTTAGTACACAAAATTAAAAAATCAAGCAATAAAAAATTGTGTTTCCTTTTTATTATCATATCTTTTATCGTGCGCCATATACATTAGAGAATATTCTAGAAAAGAAAGATGCTGTATAAAAATAGCATAAGAATACGCTTGTCCATCGTAGACTTACATGTACTTTCCAAACACTATCATTATGTTCTATTTATAGCAGCTGTATATGACACATTTCCAAGAAAACATATGACGTTTCTTCAATTGGAAAACTTCACCTTGCGGATTAACTATATAAATGAAGAGAATTATTTGGTGGACCATTCTATGTTTCATGTTAAGCAAAACACACTTTATTGATGTGACTCATGGATGTTAAGTGACTGAAAAATGTTAGAGGAGAGGGATCTTTTTAAGCTTTAAAACATGTCAGATCAGAAAAAAGACAAATCAATAGTACTTAACACACAAAAAAAAAGAATATGACATGTAATGCAGCACTTGGGTTGAGCATATTGTCATGCTGATTGCAGGATTTTTGGAGTTGACTTTATGATCACTCAGCAAAAGTTTGACATTTAGACTACTTATTGTCAGCTAGTATGTTTTTTGTTTGTTGTCTGGTACTAATCCACATGGATTTTGCCCATTTGTGACAAGAACTTTAACCAGCTGCAGATCCAGGTTAGTAGCAAAAATAAATGTACTAAATAAAATGAATGAGCTGGTGATTGGTCCAGGAGAATACATTTACCCTATTTCTGTTATTATTTGTTGTTCTTATTATTCCTGTATTTTCCTATATTTTCAAAACAAAATTGCTATATTTTTGTCATTGAAATATGCTTGATGTCCTGATTCTGTGCCCTTTATTAATCATTCCTCTTTGGATGATATGAAAGCGGCCTTTTGGTATTCTCATTCCATCTCGATTCAGTGGTACACCAGAGTGAGAGCATTTATGCATTAGGTCCAATTGTGCCAGCCTAGCAAGTTGTTAGCAAGTCATCCTTCAGTCTGCAGCAGCAGCATCCTGGAAATGTATATTAAGTTCTCTGACAGCTAGTCATGGGGTCAGAATCCACCGTGTGGGCTGTTTAAGTCAGCATTCTCCTGGAAATAGATAATTAAGTTCTCTGACAGCTGTTATCAGCATCCTCCTGTAAATGTATATTAAGTTCTCTGATAGCTGTTATTGGTCACAATCCTACCTTCAGACTGGTTAAATCAGCTATGTATTAATAGCAGGTAATTTATTACTGCTGTTGAAATGTAGTTTTGGGGGGTACAGCTAATTGTAACTATGTAATACTTACCTGGTAATATTACTCGATTCTCTCCTCCCTCATCCCAATGGTGTCCTTTATTCTTAGTTCAGATGAAAGAAGGACGATATTGTGAATGAACCAGAGTGACTAAGACATCAGACTGGGACTGTATTGTTGTTGTTCTAGACCTCCAATTATTAATTGGAGGAGGGAATTTTCACCTTGCACTGGGGACTAGCTCCAGGAAAAGAGATAGTTTAATAGTAGCAGGTAAGTATTAAATAACTAAAATCAGTTTTAACGACCAATAACTACCATTTTTCTTATCAAGAATATACAATCCTTTCCATTAAAATAATAAAGCAGAACAAAGACTGAAGTAAATCACCATATTATTTTAGGAGTCCTCCCAATCTCAGTTGCAATTACACTTTCCAAAGTCAAAGATTTTTAAAAAAAAAAAGGGATAATGACTTACAAAAATTAAAATGTTTGCAATTTACTTCTGAAAATTTTATTCCTAATTAACCCATTTTTTTTGCCCTAAAAGAGATGGGCCCAGAATGATTTTTCAATCACTTATACAACATGGGTTCCACAGAAACATGGTCTCTCGCCGTTTTCAAAATTATGGGGCTGCACAAAAACTTTAACATTGAGTTGACACTGCTGGCAGATGACATCATGCTCATTATGTCTCACATTTTTCTTCAAGGAAGGCAAGACTATAATCCGTAAATAATAATATATGATTTAATGTATATTTCAGCCTGGAGATTCATGTTTGCAAGAAGATTAAAGAAACTGTGGCTTTCTACCAGTGATATCTGGGCTGATGTTTCCTCATGTCTATGGCGACTGGCTGAGGTCCACATCTTTAAACTGGTGGCCTTCACAATCTTGATGGTGGCTGTATTTGATGTGAGTTTTTACATGGAGGTCATAGTTTCAGGCTGTAATGCATTTAGTTTCAGGAAATATTCTTTCGTATTTTTTCTCTTGGGACCACTGTGTTGAGATATTAAAACTATGTCTTTTGCACACTTTTGATGCTCCTGCTTGTAATAATTCAGGTAAACTCGCAACCTAAATTGTATGCATTATAATATGTATACAAGTTCTTCATCAGTACTGTGGAAGCACGTGATGGTTTTCAAATACGTTGAAAAAGATCTTTTTTAGAAAAAGGTTGCATTTCTTTTAAAAATATGTTCATGTCATTTCTAGGAATTTCTGATGTTTGATTAATCTGATCTCTTTTTACACATACAATTTAATGACATGGTTTTTAGTGCAACATGTGTTGATATCTCACACTTTTCTGTGTGATTCTAGTGAAAAACAAAATAAAGCATAACAAAGCTTGTGCAACATGAATAGCTCACCATAAATTGCATAATTTAAAACTGGATCATTTTCGACCTGTTTATTTACCTATCCCCTCCCCCTCCCACTGCAATTTGACAGTGACCCATGGGTCATAATCCAAAATTCCTTGAATATATTATCATGTTTCTTCCTGCAAGAATAAATTCAATTTGGTAATAATAGAGATGTTGTTTTTTTTAAAATATTGAAATGTGTGCATCTGACTTCTGACCACTACCCAGTGATCTAGGAAAGAGTGTTGAATACCCCTGTTCCACTGTTCCACATGGTTATCATATGGACAGCAAATGCGAATGTACCAAAGTTTGAGATTTTTTGCCTGGTAGTTTAGAATGAGAACAACAGAGGGATGGGTAGACATATTGACAGACAGATGACAAAGAAATGGTAGACAGATTGACAGACAGATGACTAACAGGGGGATGGGTGGAAAGATTGACAGACAGATGACAGAGGGATGGGTAGACAGACTGACAGGCAGATGACAAACAGAGGGATGGGTAGATAGACTGACAGACAGATGACAGAGGGATGAGTAGACATATTGACAGACAGATGACAAACAGAGAGATAGAGGGTATTGGAATATTTAATATATATTCCAACAATTTATTCCTGGAATTACATGAAGTCTGGTTATTTTACACAAAATTGTTACATCTTTGCCATTGTTATTGTAGCTTTTGTCTGTGTGAATGATAGACATTGGTTTAGTGCCCATCATATTGTGTTTCAGGTTTTGTCTGTGAATGATAGACATTAATTTAGTATTCATCATATTGTGTTTCAGGTTTTGTCTGTATGAATGATAAACATTAATTTAGTATTCATCATATTGTGTTTCAGGTTTTGTCTGTATGAATGATAGACATTAATTTAGTATTCATCATATTGTGTTTCAGGTGTCAGCTATAGGGGCAGTATACATGATCATGATAGCTGTGTTTTTGCCCTTCACTGGCTGTGGTGCCCTCTTGACCCACTTTGCACAGCTGTGGACAGCACTTGTACTAATGGCTAAGATGATCTTCCAGTTAAAGTTGGTGGACACAAGTTACTGGCTCTCCAACTGTACAGCGGTCAGTGATTTACATAAAGGCATTTTTGTGACATATTCTATGTTCTGCCTTAAAGAAACATATAAGTCAAATCTTTCCATGTGCTTCAAAACATTTACAGGTTGTTTCATGCATCTTACTTTTTTTGTAATATCATTTTGCTCAAGCCTGCCTTGGTGTGTGTGTCCATCCAGACATGCGTTCATCTGTCCACACCCAAGATTAATGTCAATGTTAAATTTATTATGCAGTCAGTTTCTCAAGTACCAGTGGCCATAGAGTCATGTTACTTGGTATGTGGGTACATCTTGATGTTGTATCACACAAATTTATCAAAAGCTCAGGAGCAGGCTTGTCATGCTGGCTGTGGCCAGCTTTTTATTGTAGGAAGTATTGTGTATTTGTAACTTTGTGCATGCTTCTGTGTGTTTTTATCATCAGTTACATGGTAAATGTTTAATGTAATATGATAGAGTATGAATTCAAAAAGGTTAGACACAAGATAGCATAATAGATGCAGTTTTGCAAATGTTTTACAGCTTGATAAAAAAAATCCTTAGTATGTAGTATTAGGTTGTGTGTGAATGGTGCAGAACAGCACTTTAGTATAGGTCAGAGATCCTAGTATGTGTTGAAATATTAAAATGTACAGTACCATTATATCTTGAGACAGTCCAAGATATAATCATCATTGCATGTTAGAATTACATAGTGAAGTAAAGATCATATATTAACTTGTCTGTAATATTTGGCCCATTACAAATGTGATAGGGGCATTTAGTATTAACTTTCTCCAACCATCCTTCCATCTGTCCATTATATGTCCTAGGGAAAGGCATACAGTTCCCATGATATAACCAATTATGTGTTAAAAGTGCCATTTAAAACCAATCAGCCAGCCACCAGCCACCATTGGTTAAGTTTGGCATGTAGGTTGCTTTCTCGGGTCCAGTGATGGATCATTTGTCTTCTTCAGACATATTATCTCATCATAATATGTTAGGAGTTCTACTACAGCCTTGCAAATACAGCCTTCTCAAGGAGAAAAATGATGTTAACCATGCCTTTTGACTTGCTTTAACAATATATCCCATGATAGCTTGTACTGGGCGTTGGGACCTGACATGAGCTAGCTTTGTACCTTGTTCACAACATTGTCTTAACTTTTGCCCAGTATCATTGGTTCTGGCTAAGGTAATCTGTCTTCTTGACACACCCAGTTCCTGACCCAAGGTGAAGATAATATCCATCATCCAGCTATACTATTTCTAGCCTGACTTTGTTATAGAGCACAGTGCAGCCAATACCTTCCATGATATCCAATACCAGATCTCCAAAAGCTACGTGGACCAGCACCATAGAGATCCATCACCAATCCTGACTCTGTCGTAATCCACACAAAGTACCGGTTATGGTAATTTCTCTTTCCTGGATACATGGTACCCATCTCAGACTTTTGATGATGCCTAAAACCGACACTGGAGATGACCATTTCCAGCATGGATGGATGTACTCCCAGCTTCCTTTACTGTCCAAAATTAGGTTCAGAGGAGTTGGACAGGGAACCGGTCTAACTTTACAGTAGTGCCTCAGATGCTTTAAACAGCCCATATTTTTCACGCAAAATGCCTGCATAATCAAGCTGGTGCTTATAACATTTTTTGGAAATGGCGTCCAATGAACAAAAACACTTTGAAGATGAAAGGGACAATAAGCCTCTTAAAATGTTTAAACAGTCAGCATAGAAGTATAAAAAGGAATATTCAGATTCTTGGGAAAAAAGCAGGAAAGGCAACAATTACATGTATTGGACATGTGTTGGTTTGAGAGTGTCTCGTGGTGGAAGAGATGATTGCCATTATCACTTGAAATTGAAAGAAAAAAAACCAGAACAAAACAAATCCAAAGATTATGTCAAGTTGAGAGATCTAGTAGAAAGCTTTTGAGCTCTTTGGGGTTTGGAACTGCAGTGTCTGAAACTGTACTGGAGGTAAAAAAGGTCTTAGTGTATTTTACAAACTTTTTTAGTTGAACATAATGTTTGCCTTCACTGCATTAATCTCAGATCACACTTCTGAAATTTTTAAATGCACGTTTTCATATAGACAATTGCAGTACCTAAAATTCTGTTACATCTTACAGAAAACACTGGTCTACAATTTTTTTGAAGTTGTCTGCTTCAGAGATAAAATGTGCTATTTATTAGGGATTTTGATGTGCTGAATTCAAATATGACAATTAGAACAACTGATTGGCTACTGTTTTCAAGATATTTCAGTTTTACATTTTACGTCTATGTATATTGTGTACATAGTACAGTTTTAATCATAAATTGTAAACCTAGGTCTTTTCATGTGTTTATGGTTGCTTTACTTGATAATATTTCACCTGTCCTGTTTATGTAACACTTTAAAAAACAGCAAAATTGTTATATAAATAAAAAATATATTGAAACAAAAGTAAATAAACTATTATGTATATAAAAGTACATAGTTTAGTCCTTATTCAGTGTCTTCTCTGCACTTCTTGGCTTGTCTCTTGTATTCATTAAATGGAGCATCTCTTGTCACTGTCCAGCAATAGTCTGCAAGCATTGGTGGGCTCCATTTGCCCTGATAGCGTGTCTCCATTGTTGCAATGTCCTGGTGAAATTGCTCGCCGTGCTTGTCACTCACTGCTCCACAGTTCGGTGGAAAAAAATCTAGATGAGGGTGCAAAAAATGTATTTTTAGTGACATGTTGCAACCAAGGCTTTTGTATGCCTTGAGGAGGTTTTCCACCAACTCACTGTAGTTGTCTGCCTTGTTGTTTCCGAGAAAATTTGTTGCCACTAACCGGAAGGCTTTCCATGCTGTCTTTTCCTTGCCACGCAGTGCACAGTGAAATGCATCATCTACAAGAAGTTCACGAATCTGAGGACCAAGAAAGACACCTTTCTTTATCTTAGCTTTACTTAACCTTGGAAATTTTCCATGGAGGTACTTGAAAGCTGTTTGTGTTTTGTCCATGGTCTTGACAAAGCTCTTCATCAGACCCAGCTTGATGTGCAAGGGTGGTAACAAAATCTTCCTTGATTCAACAAGTGGTGGATGCTGAACACTTTTCATCCCAGGCTCCAATGACTGTCGGAGTGGCCAATCTCTCTTGATGTAGTGGAAATCTCTCGCACGACTATCCCATTCGCAGAGAAAACAGCAGTACTTTGTGTATCCAGTCTGCAGGAGATTCCACTGCTGTAGTCTGGAGCCCAACAGCTCTGCCTTACTCTTGGGTAGTTCCAAATCCCTGACAAGGTCATTCAGTTCACCTTGTGTTATGAGGTGTGGTTCAGAGGAGGAGGATGGGAGAAAATATGGGTCATGTGACATTGATGGTTCAGGAGTAGAAGTTTCATTCTCTTCCTCTTCCTCATCTGACTCAAGTGAGAATGATTCTGGTGCATCAGGAACCGGCAGTCCTTCTCCGTGGGGTACTGGGCGTATAGCTTACGGAATGTTTGGATAATGCACAGTTTACTTTTTCTTCTTTGACACACCTTTCCCAACTGGAGGCACAATGCAGAAGTAACAATTGCTGATATGATCTGTTCGCTCTCTCCAAATCATTGGCACTGCAAAAGGCATAGATTTCCTATTCCTGTTCAACCACTGGCGAAGATTTGTTGCACAAGTGTTGCAGCATATGTGTGGGGCCCACCTCTTGTCTGGATCTCCAATTTTGCAGCCAAAATAAAGGTGATAGGCTTTCTTAACCATAGTGGTTATACTGCACTTTTGTGATGCAAAAGTCACTTCAGCACAAACATAGCAGAAGTTATCTGCATTGTTCACACAAGTACAAGGCATCTCTGCTCACTTTGGCTAAACAGAAATGTGTCCCTTTGCAAAATCAAACACTGACAAATAAGAGAGCATGACACTGGATGATTTGTAGAGCTGATATAGGGCAATTTCTTCAGCAGAGTGATGTAAGCTTAGTTATGATTGCATCATCCATGACTTCTAGGAATAACATGATGCAATTCATATCATGTATGACACAATACCAGCTTCAGATTGCATCATTCATTGTTTTGCCTAAAAAGCAAGTACTGTCCAAACTCAGTCATAGATTTATTCATAGACCCAGTCAAAGATGTATTTTAGTCATTTGTGGTTTAAATTGAGATCCCTTCCCTTTATAACTCACTTATCCTCCGCCATTCCCAAGTCAAGGGTCGTATATACTGACCCAGTATCATATCTTTACAAGTAGAGACAATCAAAAATTGTAAGCATCATTTTCGTTCTCAGTGACCCAGAATTAGTAAAGTTTGACAACATTTATTGCAGAAGCATTTTGGCTGTAGACCAGTGAAATTGGTAAAACTTATGAATACAT
This sequence comes from Margaritifera margaritifera, assembly GCA_029931535.1. NCBI lineage: Eukaryota > Metazoa > Mollusca > Bivalvia > Unionida > Margaritiferidae > Margaritifera > Margaritifera margaritifera. The sequence goes on along the minus strand of JAQPZY010001666.1, from coordinate 7,458,948 downwards.
TTTGCGTGCCCTTACTGAGAAGGTCTTGCTAGGGCGGGCAGGTCTGCTTTGACATCAAAAACGTGTTTACAAGCACTTCACCACTCAATCTGATAATGTCCAGGGAAGACTGAAACTTCCATGATTCATTGAAGAAGGCTTCCAGCTACTGACCTCTGCAGATGAACCTTCTATCTCATTGCTGGCTAAATTGTTGCCAACTTGACCAAATGATCACAGTTTCGTATTACATGAGACTTCATCTCAGAAAATGTGAGGACCTCTCTTGTCTTACAGCAGCCATTCTACTCAAGCATCTGCTGCCAGTAATCACAATTTGCATGGATGCCAGCATGACTGGCAGGGGTGCCCTCTTTTCAAAACATTAGCAGGGTTTTGGCCCTTCAGAAGTGTTTCATGCACATTAACCTCCTGGAGATGAAAGCCATATCAAATGACTTGTAATAATGGCATTAGTTGCTATTGGGAAGGGGATTTTGATTATATGCAACAACTTTGCTGTTTTCAATTATCTCTGAAGGAAGGGGGAACTATGTCCCCAGATTTCTACCTTTTGTTCAGGATCAAAAAGTGTCCTTGCTGACAAATTCACATTTAAGTCTGCTACATCTCAGGCGGGCCCAGACAGAATCAACTTGTTCACACAAAATGTTTTATACACCCTGGGTCTTAAGTCAGATCTGTGTTAGTTCACTGAAATGGAACAGTCTTTGTGCATGTTCCATTTCCCTTGATCATCTAATTCTTCAGGTCATTCAGAAAGGATGGAATGAAAATACAGACTAATTTTGATTGCTCACCTCAAGTTAGAGAGATCTTGGATAAATGATCTCCTGAATCTTGTGATAGAGATCCTAGGAAAATCCTGCCTTTTCCATGTCTGCTGAAATAAATACGCATGAGGTTTCATTCCCAACCTAGAAATGTTGAACCTATGCACGTGGCTCATATAAAATAAGCCCTCAGAAAGAAACAATTCTGTGAAAATAGAAATATAACTCTATTAAAAACCTCGGTATTACAAATAGCTAACTTCCTCCTTTGGCTTTTGAAGGAGAAAAGTTAATCCCAATCACAATGAAGTACATCTGTTCGACGATTTCTTACATGTTTCATCATCATGGAAGGGAGGACATAGGCTAGAACAAAGATCATTCCAACTGTCATCAATGCATTGAAGTCGTACCTGAAACTTGCCAATCAGTAGAGTGAGGTCTCACTTGTTCTTGCACTCAACAAAGCGACTATTTTCGTTTAGACTTTTTTGTCCTGGTTTCCTTGGGTTATCTGTTAAGCCTTCAAGGAAATAACCCAAGAATATATGAATTTTGTATACATATAGGTCCATGAGGTTAGGCAGTTGATATCAGCATTACATTCATTAAAACTGTTCCCTGTCGGACATTATTCAAGCCATGCAATGAAAGTCTAATATAACATTCACCAGCTTCTGTGAGAGAGACCTTTCGTACCAAAGAGCTCAGTTTAACCTGTATCAGCAACACAACAGGCTACCTTTCCACAATGCAGGTTACTCTTCTTCAACTGGATTTGCATGAACAAAATCTTTCCTTAAGATCATGTCCCTTGATTGATCTGTGTTCTCTTTTGCCTGTAACTCACACAAAACTAGAAGCTGTTGTCTATACATTTTCCTGAACAGAGACATGGCCATCTCTTGGGTAAGGGGATGTAACTCCCTATACCTTGTACCTATTGTCCTAATATATTATAATTGGGTAATGTATTTGTAGAAGGGAAGTTTTGGAGTAAAAAGTGTTTCTTCAATAATACTTTGATAATACTTACCTGATAATAATACTGGCACTCCTTTCCAGCCCTTGTTGTAGTTATATCCTTGGAAGAGCATTCACTTCCAATCCATTAGTAACTGACAAATGATGGGAGTGGTACCAATCTCTTTATCCAAAGGGATACCATACTTGTTTGACTTTGGTCTCAAGAAGCAGATGATGTTTTAGCACTTTCATTGCTAAAACAAGTCAGACATTTGTGTTTTCATTTGGGAGAGCTGGATTTGTGAGGTAGTGGAAGGATTCCTAATGTATTATGATTGGGAAAGTATTTATTGAGAGACATTTTACAAAAAAAATTAGTGTCTGCTTTTTTGGTAAAGATAATATACTTGTGTTTTAAGGTGTTATACCTAGTCATATGAAACTGCATCATTCAGGACTAAAATACTTTGAAATTGTGTACATTTTAACATAAAATTTTGAATTTTTTTTTGTCTCACATGTTTCAGCCTGACAACTCCAGTGAACAGTATCCTGAATACTTTGACAAGACCATTGACAATGCTCTTTGGGTGGGACTACACAAGACTGGCAGCATTGCATATTATTTCAGGGTAAGTCTGAATTCTCTAAAACAGGGGTCCCCAATCTTTTTGTGCCTACAGGGACATTGTGAGTTTATAAGAGAGTGGCAGGCATCAACCAATTAACTTAACCCATTTTTTATTATTCATTATAACCTGTTACGCGGGCACACAAAAAACCTTGGCGGGCGCCAATGGAGCCCGAAGGCACAGCATTGGGGACCACTGCTGTAAAAGATGTCTGACCTAAAATCAGGCAAAATCTACACATTTCCATCTAGAAGTCCGTATGTATACTGCTAACTTGCTAGAGTTAAATTTTTGTTTAGAGTTAGTTGGTGGAGAAGCAAGACATAATAGTCACTTTATGATGACTGCTGGGAATCGGCGCCACCAGCATTATGCACATTTTTTATGGAAGATTATCTTCTGAACATGCATATAATATCCTTTTTGTTTACACCATTTTTCTTCCATGCCAGAAATAGCAAAGATTGTTGCTTTTGCTTCTAATATTTATCTGCATCATGTATTCCAATATAAGTTCTAAAATTCAAATTCTACTTTTAAAATGTTGGAAAAATTTGGATTTATGTGTGTTAAGTTTCAGAAGTATGTCCTCAGCTAATCCGACCATTACTTGCCCTTCTACTTAACTGCTTCAGCAGTTATGGAAAAAGTCAAGAGATATTCAATTGCAGTCCTGAATTTTCATTGGTTTTGTTGAGGTCACATTTGTGGGAAACTAGACATAGCAGTCACTTTACTACTTGTGTCCACATCATCAACAGTTTGTTAAGATTTTTGGCTAAAGTTTTTAATTTGTATATATTTCTTAAACCCCTTGATAGATTCTCATTATACTTTGCATGAATCATTATAATGCTAAGAAATTCATTCTGTGACATTGATCATAGGCTTGACATGCTGACCATGGCTTTTTTTATCTTTAAAACTTTTCAAAGCACCATGCGTCCATGAGAATTTTAGGTTGCTATCTAGTTGTCCCACCTGCATATGTAGAGCTCAGCAAATTCGATAACCTGATGCCCAGGGCTTCTGTAAATCTAGATCGGGCCCCTCCCATATTTTAATTGAGTTGCCCATCGGGATTGTAAAAAACTGTGTTATCTAATTTGCTTGAAAGAAACCTTGAGCATGCAGATGAACTGCAGCATATTAATTTTGAAGTTCTTGAAAGACACCGGTAAATTATTAATATTCATCCCCTTGCTGGGGCTTCATTTGTAGGTTCCTCCACCTTACAAAGATCATCTGCTACATTGTATCAGTCTGTGTACAAAGCTAAGCATGTGACTGATGAATATGGGACAGTACTATTTCTGTTCTCCATATTTGATTGGTTACCTGTTATTAGCGCTCACTTGTCCTGCATGAATAATAATGAGCTGTCCCTTGCTCATGCTGACTTGGTGAGGCATCACTGGTTAAATATATTGAGTGGCACCTATTGGATTGTTTGATGGTTAAGCTAAGCTAGGGAATTAATGACTTATAAAAGCTTCCAATACAATGTTTTTCACCCTAAAGGAACTGAGATACTTACATTCTGTTTTAATTTATTTAGTTCAAAGAGTTCGTAGCTGCTGGTTCTGTTGATATATGTAGTGAGTGTGTTCTGTAATTGGGACACATCCACAGTACAATGACATGGGCTAATTATGAAACTTGAAGCTGCTGTTTTTGGTGATTGATGAAAAAAAGACCAATGCATCTCCGACTTCACTTCTGTTTTCAACTTGGATTGAGACATGGGGAATTTTGCAGCATTCAGAAAATAAAACTACTGAGTACTTGTTTACATTAAGACCTGGAAAAACATTGCTTTTAATGAAATCAAATGAAATAAAAATTTAAGTAGACAAAGTCATAGACAATTGTTTTCTGAAGTGCACTATTTTGAGAGGCAAGAACACATAAAATTAGTCAATTTAAAGCATTTTTATATTTTTTAAAAAATTTAAAGTACAGTAAAACTTGTCTTGAACAATCTCTGCTATGAGCGACCACCGGCCATTTAGGACCACAGTCGTAATGCACGGATTGATTTTATTATATAAATGCACTGTCATGAGTGACCACCTGCAGAATGTGACCAGCGACCACTATTCCTTGGCAAAATATGCATTTCAACACTGCTATGAACGACTGCATCACAAAAACAAAGATAAATACCACTGACCTTTAATCCTTTGTAACCATGACCACTTAAAAAGTAAAGACTGTTATAAACAAAATCAAAAACAACAAAAAGTTAGGCTGGCTACCAAACTGTATGTAGTATCATATGTTATTGATTTTAAACCAGACTATAGTACATGCAGATTGTTCATTTCGAAATAACTCAGCTTTTTCTGAAAGACTAAAGTATGATCCATAGGATTGACTGCAAAGTCGTGAATGACAGATTTTTCTAAAATAACACTGCTTTAAATGAACCTATTGCGAGAACTGAGACAAACAGACTGACTTTTATTTAATCCTTTGTAACAATGAACGCTTAAAAGGTAAAGACTGTTCTAAACAAAACAAAAACAAAAAAACCCATTAGGCTGGCTACCGGTTTCCTAACTTTTAAAGGTCATGCATGTAGTGTTCTTTGTTATAGACTGTAAACCAAATAAAAGTACATGTCGATAACTTCCATTGTAGCGTCAAAATCAATGTAGCAGTCACATACATCGCTTGTCTTTGGAGTTAATCCGTAATGCCAGGGGTGAATGAAGTCAGTGTATTTGTCTTTAATACCAGTAGGTGGGAATCATTTTCCAGATTCAATTGTTAATGAGAGATGTATATCTTTATTGCTATATAAAATTATTTTCAGATGAATGCATGCAGTATTTTAACAAGAACTATCAACAAAGAACACAATAAATGTACTGTGATTGGTTATTTTTCCTTCTTAAAAAGTGCTGAATTTCGACCTTGGAAACTGGTCTTTTTGTACAAACCTGTTATGAGAGACCATCTCTCTTGGCAGAAGGGGTGGTCTCTCAAGACTATAGCAGTTTCAACATTTTGTCAAAATAATAGTAAAAATATATGATCCTGTCGGGCAAGTGGATTTAGAGTCAGGGCAAGTGATTTTTTTAATGCTCCTTGCCGTGGGCCTGTGTATTAAAAAATTTCTTTGAGCACTGATATGCATAGTGAGATATAGTAGTTACTTTTTGGCCTATGGCAGCAGTGATGGCAGTGTTGTCAACAATGTTGAAGTTTTGTGTTCAAGTTGTTGAAAGTCATAAATCTTAAGCATCAGTTGATGCATTCAAGTGAAACTTTGGGATATTATCTTCATATGTTTTGCCTGCTTCAGACCTAATAACCTGTATGATTGTACTGTAAGGCTTATGGAAACTACCCTTAAGTTGCTGACTTGTGGAACAATAGCCAAAAGTATGAAAATATAATTCCTGTGGTCAGATCCAGATATTGGTTTGTATGGGTTTGGTCCATATCTGGATTTTCATATTAGACTCTGTGGAGTTGGTCAGGGAACCAGACTAACTTGATAGGAGGTACCTTGGATGTATTTATCTACCCATGTTGTTTATGCAAAACACCTGCTTATCAAGCTTTTTCTTTTACATTATAGCATCGTCTAGAAATATCATCCAGCAAATAAAAAACCTTAAAGGCAAAGGGGAAAGTCAGCCAGTTAAGAAATCCAAACAATGAGCACAAAATTATTAAAAAGAATATTCAGATGCCTGGATGTGCTTGAGAAAAAATCAGGAAAGGTGGCAATTACATTTATTGGACATCATGTCAGTTTGAGTATTAGCCATAGCACTTCAGAAAAAATCAGGAAAGGTGACAATTACATTTACTGGACATAATGGCAATTTGAGTATTACCCATAGTAGGAAAGATGCATGCTGGTGCCATGTGAATTTAAAGAAAACATAAAGATTACTTTGAATTGAAAGATCTAGAAAGAAGTAATTGATCTTATTGGGGAATATAACCACAGTTTCTGAAACAGCTGAGGTCATTAAGGTCCAAGTGCACTTTGCAAACTATGTTGTTGAACATAACGTTGAACCTTCACTGCATCAGACCACATTTCTAAGCTTTTCAAATGAATGTTTTCCACGTAGACGACAGCAATACATGATTTTTTGTTATATTGTACTGAAAATTGGTCCAACTTATGAAACAATATTAGCTGTTTTACTGAGAAGGTCTTGTTGGGGTTGGCAGGTCTGCTGCTTAAACAGAATGTATTTTTATCATTGTAAACAATATTAAGTTTTGTGTTGAAATCTGTTGCTGTATTCAACTGAAACCTTGGGATAATATTACTATAGGTCTAAATTTTTTATGCTGATTTGCACGGAGTTCCTGTCTTGCCTCTCTCGCCTACTTAAGTGGAAAACTGTTGCATCATGGTAGACAAAGTTTTGTGTGAAAGTTTATTGAATAATTTGTTACATGTCATAAAATAATGTAATTTGCTTTGTTTAAAATACTGGCATACAACAGATACCCACCATGATCCCCATGAATTCCCCTTGGATGGAGTACCTTTTCTGTGATAAAAACCTGTTTATAACAAGTACTACAGTAAAACTCCTCAAAACCGAACTCTTGGTATACCGGAATCCCTTCAAGATTGAATTGGGGTGGGGTGGGGTGGGGTCACAAAATGTTCCTTCTTTAATATCATCATTTTGTTTTGCACCATAAGAAAAGAAAGCTTGTAGATAAGGCATTAAAGAAAGATTATGTTTATCTGCTTATTATCTAATTGTAATTGATGCTATTCATTTGTATAACTGATCAATAGAATGTTTTTTGTTTATTTGTGTTTTTTTACTTATATACCCAGGCGTTATTAACCAGGCATGTGGCCTCACTTTTGATGCTTTGCTGATGGAAACCAACAAAACAGTATTCTAACCGTTAGATTAACTCAGTTGAATTTCAGAGGAGAAAATCATTAAATACATGCATTTAAGGTGCCATGACTGTCATTTGTTTTCACTCACATATGAAAATGTCAGAATGACCAGCTAAGTGTTGTAGGACTGATGATTCTGATCAAAGTGTATGAATCTGTGCCAAAACTGGATGCGATTTTTGGAGTAACATCCGTTGTTCAATTTATTTTTCATTCAGTGTTAAAAAACAAACAGCTTTCTTAATTTTGTGCACTTTTACACACACAGACAGACGTTCTCTCATAATTAAGGTCTCTCTCTCACACTCTTTCAAGTCACATAAGCACTTATTAAAAGACATATTTTTTAAAATATGCGAAACCCTCAGTAAGCTGAAAACCTCTCAAAATTGAAAATTAAAGTTGGTTCCAACAGTTTTGGTTTTGAGGGGTTTCACTGTATATGTTGACCTGAAATTAGTTGTCACAGTATGGGATCATTATACTACAAGGCAGTGAAAGCAAGCAAGATATAATCTTCGCTGAAAGATCCACATCTAGTTTTCATTGGGTGTTTTAACTTAACTTTTTGTCTATTTATTGTAGAGTTATCTAGGAATTCTACTGATCCTGGTTTTGGAGCGAGTTATCATATACCATCAGGTCCAGTACTTCAACCGACCAGGAGAAATCAAACCCAAGGAGCGTGTTATCTTTCCTGAGATCAAGAGAGAGGATGCTGACAGGGGAATCAAGCGCTGTATCATGTACCTCTTTAACTACTTTTTCTACAGGTTTGGATTGGAGGTACCAAGAATTTTCATTAGTTCAGAAATAAGAGCTTACATATTTCTTTGGAGGGGGGGGGGGCACAAAAAGTATAAAGGCAACACACATGCATGTTACAGGAGTCAATATAAGGTGGAACTTGTCCATAATGAACTGCTGAGGATCTCTGAAATTCATTTATAACATTTTGCGTCCATCAGTCTGTCTCACCTCTCCATCTGTTGGTGCATTCACAGTTAAAGAAATCATCATAGCTCAGCAGCCCTCATACATAGCTAGTATCCTTTACAAGAATTGTGGTCCTGTGGTTAGTATCCTTTACAAGAGTTGTGGTCCTGTGGTTAGTATCCTTTACAAGAGTTGTGGTCCTGTGGTTAGTATCCTTTACAAGAGTTGTGGTCCTGTGGTTAGTATCCTTTACAAGAGTTGTGGACCTGTGGTTAGTATCCATTACAAGAGTTGTGGTCTCTTGGTTTCTTGTCATCCTGACTTTGATTTCCACAAGAAAAGTTTTTTAAATTTTTATTTTTTAGGTTTCAGACATATTTGGCATGTGGTTTTAGACTGATGAAATCATAAATAAATTGATTTCCAGCATTCTATAATGTAATTTACAGAATTATGGCGGGGCCCCTTGTGGCCGAGTGGTGTAATGAGCTCATTTTTACAGATAACTAGCACATCTCACCTCTGTCCGTGTGAGTTCAGGTCTCGCCTTGACCAACATGGGTATGTGAGAAAGGTTGCCAGTAGCTTCCTGTGGATCAGCGGTTCTTCCTGGGGTCTTCCTGGGTTCTTCCTCTACCAAATATACTGGCTGCCATGTATAGCCTATCATGTGCTGAAAAATGGCTTTAAATTCCACAAGACCAAGACTAAGATGAAATTATGGCCTGTGTTTGCTTGTTGTATAGACTTTGGTTTACATAGCATAATTTTACTAAGCTTTGCTCAATTTGAAAAAAATTTGGTATGCAGCTTTGTATTGATGAGTCCATGAATGAGTTTGATTTCCAGCATTCCACTACATCAGTTACAGGAGATGTGACCACTGATTGCATAGCCTTCTTACTTTGGTTTCCACAGCATAACTTTTTTAAACTTTGTTGGATTTCAATCGAATTTGGTATGATGTTTTATATTGATGAGACCTTGAGTGCATTTTAGCATCCCATAACTTTAAAAAGGAATATTGGATTTCAGTAAGATTTATTATTCATTTTTATATTGATTTGACTATGAATGAGCTGGATTTCCAGCATTTCATGCCCCCATTATAAGAGTAATAGCCTCTGAATGCTGTCCATCTTTTCCAAACTAACTTATAAAACCTAATGGGGGAAAGGTTGTGCAAATTACATATGGTTCCGATGACTTGTTGTACCCAGTGCCTGTTTTTTGTTTTGTTAAAATTCAAAATAAAGGTTTATCAAATCATTTTTTTTTTCTTTTGTCAGTGATTTCAGTCGATCTATACTTGGGTAGAATTAGTGTTTGAATACTAGCACTTATATGAGCAAGATCTGTGGATTTTGTAGAAACTATTGAGGGATTTTGATTAAATTGTCTCCTAGAGGGTTATAGCAGATTGATCTATTTATCATCCATGATTTACATTTGAAAACTGTAACAGCAGCGAGTCATTTAGAAACAAAAGAAACAAAAGGTAACCAATTTTTTTAGGAAAGAGGGTAAGATTGTCTGCTATGGACAAAACTATAAGGGAAGAGGATAGGTTGGATGTTCTGATGCTAACAAAAGATGGTGCAGAAGGTAGTGATACAGAAATAACCAGCAGCTTTGCCACTTAGCACCTGGAAGTGTAACAGGAGGCCATGGAAAAGATAAAAAATGTGAAATTTCAAGACAAGTGGTTGAGTACCTCTAATTTGGTAAGGAAAGAACCCTAAGGAAGGATGTTATGATTTTTGTGTTGTGATTGTATATAAGATAACTCATTTACCACTGAGAATGGTTGTAAAAACATTATCAAACGTCAACTTTTACACAGCATATAAAGTTTGTAGGTCATATCCAAACACATTGGAAAAGTGTAATGTATAAAGAATTTCAGTCTGCAGTGGTAAATGCAGTTTTAAAAATGGCTGATAAGAGTGATCCTATCATTTGTGCCACATAAACAGCATATTTCATTGCCTGTGAGAACTTGCCAATTGCAAAATACCCTAGTTTGATAGAGTTGCAGAAATTGAATGAATGTGCAGCATTACAGTCCTTAAGATCAGGGGATGATGCACTCTATGAATTTCATAGCACAGGAAAAGAATTAGTTGACACTGTTGTAGATTTAATCACAACATATCTTGATAAGAAACTCCAGTATAGTGAATTTATCAGTGTTATGATAGACACAAGCACTGGCGTTTATGTGAATAAAAAGCTTGTTGTATATGCAAAAGTGGTTAGTGGTGATTTAAATCCAGAAACACTTTTTCTTGGAAACTTGCTTGTAAGTGAAATACATGTGCTGGCAGATGTTCTATTTAGTGAGCTGGAAGATTTTTGAAGAAAGAGGTGTGTTTTTCAGTAAGATCTTACAATTTGGCAGTGATGGTGCCTCCATTAGGACTGGTACAAACACTGGTGTTGCAACTCAGTTCAAAGGAAAGAATCCCCCTTTTTGTGTCAGTACACTATATGACACTGAGGTTAAATCTATGTTCTTCTAAGACTGCAGAAGAGGTACACTGTTTTTAAATAAAACCTATTAAGAAGGTTTGAAGGAATTTTCCACATATTTTAAGAAGTCATTTGCAAAGGACAGCTGAACTGAAACAAACTCAGAATGTCTTGGAATCATCAGAATATTCTCTGAACAAATTTCATGAAGTCGGTTGGATGGCATACTGCAGTGCATTATATGTATTTATACCATTCATGGAAGCCTTTAGTCAGCTGCTTTGAAAAACACAAAACGGACAACAGTATGCATATATGCATGAAAATCTTACACACTAAAAGTTTGTTGCCATGCTTTATTTTCTGATGGACATCTGTCAGCATGATATTTCCAAAGCAGCAACTGGATGTATCTGCAGTGAAACCTGTTGGAGATGAATTTTATATATCCTGCTGTAGAGAGAGATAAGAAAGGGAAAACCAATATCAGACAATTTTTTTCAAATAAACTTAAGAAATAGGCTAACATCTGAAACAGTAAATAAACTGATGACTATACACAATACAAGAGGTCCAGTAAAGAAACTGATGACTATACACAATACAAGAGGTCCAGTAAAGAAACTGATGACTATACACAATACAAGAGGTCCAGTAAAGAAACTGATGACTATACACAATACAAGAGGTCCAGTAAAGAAACTGATGACTATACACAATGCAAGAGGTCCAGTAAAGAAACTGATGACTATACACAATACAAGAGGTCCAGTAAAGAAACTGATGACTATACACAATGCAAGAGGTCCATTAAATAAACTGATGACTATACACAATGCAAGAGGTCCAGTAAAGAAACTGATGACTATACACAATGCAAGAGGTCCATTAAATAAACTGATGACTATACACAATCCAAGAGGTCCATTAAATAAACTGATGACTATACACAATCCAAGAGGTCCAGTAAAGAAACTGATGACTATACACAATGCAAGAGGTCCAGTAAAGAAACTGATGACTATACACAATGCAAGAGGTCCAGTAAAGAAACTGATGACTATACACAATGCAAGAGGTCCATTAAATAAACTGATGACTATACACAATGCAAGAGGTCCAGTAAAGAAACTGATGACTATACACAATGCAAGAGGTCCATTAAATAAACTGATGACTATACACAATACAAGAGGTCCAATAAATAAACTGATGACTACACACAATACAAGAGGTCCATTAAAGAAACTGATGACTATACACAATACAAGAGATCCAGTAAATAAACTGATGACTATACACAATGCAAGAGGTCCATTAAATAAACTGATGACTATACACAATACAAGAGGTCCAGTAAATAAACTGATGACTACACACAATACAAGAGGTCTAGTAAATAAATTGATGACTATACATAATACAAGGGGTCAAGTAAATAGATTGATGACTATACACAATACAATTGGCCCAGTAAAGAAACTGATGACTACACAACAATACAAAGGGGTGAAGTAAAGAAACTGATGACTAGACACAATACAAGGAGTAGAGTAAAGAAACTGATGACTATACACAATACAAGGGTCCAGTTGGGGGTTACACCATTTGATTTCATGGGTAAAGATGGATTTCCAACAAAAAGCTGGGTCATTTAAAAAAAGACAGGAATATAATGGTGAAATAATCCTAGTTCAAATATATAATGCATGCTGATAACGAAGGCTTTGCTCTTAACAGCAAACCCCTTCAGCAACTTAAATAGTTCTGTTCCAATGACAGTGTCCTCCACATATAGCCTATCATAGCAGTACAGTATCCAAGTACCTCGTAGTTACCGAAACTAATGTCTGTATTTATAGCCATAATAAAAGAAACTAAAAGAAGAATTGTGCTATGTTTTAAGTATATATTGGTATTTCCATAGCTATAAAATGACTTAGATACTTGAATAAAGGACGAAATGTGCACACACACACACACACATGTTATTACATGTTAATAAGTTGCTTGTACAAATCTTGTATCAAATATGTAGATTGTTATTTCAGTCATTTAACTGATGCAATTTTTCCAGGTGTGTTACATCATGACAGCCATTACAATCTGTGTACGAGTTGACGTTTTTGCTGTAATCTATGCCATCTTCCTGGGAATATTGTTGTGCCTCAGTCGACGTGGAAATGCAATCTTCTGGCCATTTTATATCATCATTCTGGTCATACTTTTAATAATACAATACCTGTCATCACTAGGCTTGCCCATGGGCTTGTGTGCCGGTGAGTTTATTGTGCTTTGAGAAGGAAACAAAGTTTCCCCCAGCATTAATAAAACTTTTCAACTCGGGTGTGTACTAAACTAAAAAATGTTGTACCTGTGTAAAATTTCAATAAATGCAAATTTAAAGTCAGTTCTAAATGTAAATCCTCAAAATAATCAGTTTGTTTCAAATAGTAGGTTTATTGCAATTAACCTATTGTCATTTACAAATAATTAGTAGCTGTGATTTTACCTAGTATTGAGACGTTTTATGAAAATGGGGCCTGATACTTGTGTAATATCATGCAAAACCTTCTCTGAACTGTTTGAATTAGACACTTAAATTCTTGGGCTGTGATTGGGGTTTAATAATGTCGACATACACAATGTGGGGTGGAGGAGTCATTCATCAGGGAGATGATAAAGAGATGATAAGCTGAGAAATATATGGAGTCAATAATGAGTGATATCAGGCCCACTAGGGCCTTTTGTTAAGATAACGTGTTAGTTGGGGATATTCATTGTTCACACCAAGGAGCAAGTTTTATCCTTTTTCATTCAATAAATCTACCATACCGCTTCATGGCATAAAAACGATAAAAATATATTTATATAATCATATTAAATTAGTGAATAATTTATGGATAGGCCTGTCAGTGAGAAATACATTGAAAGTTTGACAGTTAAAGTATTCTTTTATCTTTTTTCAATATAATGTTTCCATGGCAACTGGCAACAAATGAAATGACACCACCTCATACATGTAATATACATCATATGAAGAAAATTTTAGAGGATTCATAAAACGGTTCTTAGTCAGTGTAGCCCTTTACTGTTTAACATGTGTCTGTGAATTTTCCTGAAGATTCTAAGAAATATAATGAGAATTGATTTGTAATGCTGTTTGTCCTCAATTGGTAATTTCCTCTGTCTGTTTCATTAATAATTGGTGACATTTATTTGTAGACTACCCCTGGGATGCTGAGCTGTTTGTAGCTGATAAAGAGAGATTCTACAGTCTGGAAAAATGGTTTCACCTGCCCAACTTCCATGATCCACCTTCTGCCACCAAACTGTTAGGTTAGTTTCTTATTCTGTATTTTTCTTGCTTTTAATTTTTTCATCTTTCTAAGGTATACTTTTTTGTGTGATAATTTTTAGCCTTAGTTTATTATCTTGGCTTTTTTAATATATGAAGTTTTTGGTGTTTCCAAGTATGGAAATTCAAGAATACAAAATATCATTCCATACTTTGGAAAATTAACCTTGCTGTCAAATAAGTTCGCATAGACTTTATTCCTAATGGTACATTTTGTGTTCTAATTTCTACTTGTGTTTTGCCATTCATAGAAAACAGGGGATATTAAATTAAGCTTGTCCATCCTTCTGTCCATTTGTCCTTCCACCATTCCATCCTTAAAACCATCCCACTTTTGTTTATGATCCATAACTATTATTGGATTTCAACCTAATTTGGTGTGCTGCTTGATATTTACAAGACCTTGCTTGAGTTCAGTTGTCAACATTCTACATCATTTAGATGAATTAAAGCCACTGATTGTCACATCCACCCGCTTTTATTTCTGCACATCTCCCTTAATTATGATTGGATTTCAACCAAATTTGGTATGCAGCTTGAAATTGAAAAGACCTTTGCTGATTTCATTTGTTAGCAGTTTGCACCTTCATTTAGCAGAGTTATAGCCCCTGATTGGCAGCTTGATATTGATGAGGCCTTTGTTGATTTGGATTATCAGCCTTATGCATAATCGTTTAGCTCGGCCCCTGATTGTCAGTCCTACCCAATTTCTTTTAGCACAATAAATCCCTTGATTGTTATTGGATTTCAACCAAATTTTATTTGTTGCTTGATACTGATGAGACTTTGGTTGAGTTAGAGTGACAGCATTTTGCATCATAGTAAAGTGGAGTTATCGACTCTGATTGTCTGACCCACCCATGTTTTTTTCTGCACAGTAACTGCCTTAATTATTATTGGATTTCAACCGAATTTGGTATGCAGCTTGATTTTCTTTGCACTGTGGCTGATTTTAATTGCCATTGTTTTGCAACATCATTTATTGGAGTTGTAACCCTTGATTGTTAGACTCATCCACTTTCATTTCTCTGGAATAACTCTCTTAATTATTATTGGATTTTGGTATGCAGCTTGATTTTCTTGAGACCTTGGCTGTGTTTGATTGTCAGCATTCTGCATCATTTGGCAGAATTATAGTCCATGATGTCAGCCCCCCCCCCCCCTCCTCACACAGACACTTTTGTGTCCAGACAGTAACTCCCATAATTAATATAATATTGGAGTTTAACTAAATTTGGTTTGCAGCTTGATTTTCTTGAGACCTTGACTGGGTTTGATTGTCAGCATTCTGCATTGTTTAGCAGAGTAATAGTCCTTGATTGATATTCCCCCTCCCCCAAACCTTTGTTTCCACACAATAACTCCCTTAATTATTATTGGATTTCAACAAAATTTTATGGACAGCTTGATCTTGATTAAGTCTCATGTAAGATTGATTTTCAGCATTCTACATAATTTAGTGGAGTTGTAGCCTCTGCTTGATGGACACACCCACTTTAATTTCCGCATAATTCCTTTATTTATGATGGATTTCAACCAGATTTAGTACACAGTTTGATATTGATATGACCATGTCTGAGGTTGATGATCAGCATTTTAAGCCATTATTTAGTGGAGACAGCCCTTGATTGTTGGACCCAGTAACTTTAATTTCTGCACAATAATTCAATTAATTTTAATTGGAGTTTAATTGGTATACAGCTCGATATTGATGAGATGGACTTGATTTTTTCCTATTTCAGCTGACTTTTTCCAGCTACTGTTTGTGACCTTGCAGTGGCGAGTGTTCTGGATTGAGCCAACTCATCCTCCAGATGAGTTAAACCCATCAGACAAGTATGATGGTGGAGACAACCTAGACATTGTTAATGAAGTGGAGGCCAAGGCCAAAATTCCTGTCAAGGACTTCACCAGGGAGATCAAGTATGACAATTCTTTGTTGGTTTCAGATAATAATTAATTTTACATAATACTAGTCATGGTAGCATTTTTGCACAGAACATCATCTATTACCCAATTTAATCTTTATTAGTGTCATAATATCATGTCATAAAAACTGTATGGTATTATGACATGGCAAGTACAGCATTTGTCACACAGTTTAATCTTTATTAGTATTATGACATGACAAGTACAACATTTATCACACAGTTTAATCTTTATTAGTATTATGACATGAGAAGTATGGCATTTATCACATAATTTAATTTTTGTTAGTATTATGACACGACAAGTACAGCATTTATCACACAGTTTAATCTTTATTAGTATTATGACATGAGAAGTACGGCATTTATCACACAGTTTAATCTTTAATTGTATTATGACATGAGAAGTACGGCATTTATCACATAATTTAATCTTTATTAGTATTATGACATGACAAGTACTGCATTTATCACACAATTTAATCTTTCTTAGTGTCATAATATTGTGTCGTAAAAACATAACAAGTAACAGCATTACATTCCAACATAATAAAATTATGCAAAACCAGGGACTTCTTACATTGGAAATTTGGATGTCTATTGATTTGAAACATGAAACCTGAGATACTGTATGGCTGGTATTTTTAATAACTGCTACTTTATTTTTTACAAATTTTTCACATCTTGTCTATCCATAAATGAATTAAAGGTAAACACATAAAAATATAATAAATGTGTCATAATCCATTACTGCTTAATTTCTTAATGCATAAAAAATGGATACATTAAAAAACATAAACTAGTCATTTTTACTGTTTAATGCAAATATTTATGGCATCAAAATTCCTTGTCTGACAATAAACTGTGGACATTAAAATAATGAATGCCAGTTTGAGCTACCAGCTTTTTTCTATAGCTGTGCTAATTCATGCATATCAGTGAACAGTTTCACACCGTCTCAACAAGTTATTCACAAGTCATATCTGTTTTTCTTTGCCTTGTATTCTAGTCAAATGTCTCCTTTGCACTATGTCTTGATATATTGGAAGTTATATATGCTGTGGTTTTCCTGATTTTTTTTTTTTTTTACATAACCTAAAAAGTTCCACAAATGTGTATTGTTGACCCATAGAAAAAATTATGAACTTCACCTTTTTTACACATGTGTATGTCCACAGGTAAGACAGTAATCAGGATAATTTGTGTCCACAGGTATCACAATGTGCAGAATAATATCGTGAAATAATTTTCTTGAGGCCTCAATTTTTTTCTATTTTTAATTTTCTGTACTTTTCTGAAGTTAAACCAACATTGTCACATGACCATAACAAATATTCTTTGTGAACAAAAGCAATGTGCCTTAATTTGTGCACACAGTGTTACAGACAAGTATTGCCAATCATGGAAAGTCTGTCTCACAGAAATAGGGATGCTCAAATATTTGACACTAAATTTTTAGTGTCATATGAATGCGACTCCATGATAATTCTTATGTTATATATTATTGTTAATTTTATATATTGTTGTTAAAAAGCTTATGTTTCTTGTGGAAAATCAAACAGATGTAGATTGGGTCAAGGTGATATCAAAGAATCTTCCACCAGTATGTAGGATGATAGGGTTAGTCCATGCCTTGCCACATTGTGCACACATTCTACATTGTTTTCCATTTATGCGACTATTTTTGACACTTTTGGTAGGATATAGTTTTAAATATTCATTTGCAAACAGCAAAGAAGAACTGATAATTGCTTTATAACAGCAAACAGAACTTAAAATAATGTAATAATTCAAAATCTTGCCTTGTAAGGTCTCAGATTTAACCGCAAGGTCTTATTTTACACTGTTATAAATTGTGGACAAAATTATCACAAATTATGCCATATATAACTTGAAGTTAACCATTACCATTTTAATTTTAGAGTAATCAATGGCTATCTCTGTGCTCATTATTCATATTTAATGATCCTTGTTATTCATTTACTTCATGTATTTTGCTTGCTTTCTCTCTGGATTGAATTGATAAAACCATTAATTAAATGTTATCTAAGTGGTAATTGAATTACTTGACTGGGATGAGCTATACCAATTGGCTGGAGTTGATAAAACACAAAAAAAAGAAGGTAAGTTTTAAATGGTTATTTGCTGTATAAAAGGTGTTCGAGATAACTACCATATGGACTCAGTTCCAAGTTGAGTCCAACTGCAAACAACATAGACCCTGATCTGCCATCACATAATGTGCCAGCAGATCAGGGTCTGTTTTGTTTGTTCTACTGATTATTCCTAACAAACTGCACAGATCCAGATCTGTCAGTGCATTATGCAATGGCAGATGTGGGTCTATGCAGTTTGCAGTTGGACTCGACTTATAAGCAAGTATAGCCAATAATCCATGGCGTGTGACCGCCTGTCATTAAGACATGAGCAGTGATCAATTCAGTGATTATATCTTAACAAGTGTAGAACAAGTTTAACTAGATGTTGACACCATTTTGGGATGGCAAGGCCTCTTATTCTTGGCATACAAACTTAAAATCAGACTGTTACTTGGACTACTGTAGGTGCTTATATTGCCAACCTGTGTCATTAATTGGATGTACATTATGTCTGCCAGCCCTTAATGGAAGCCTTGAAAGTCTATGCACTTGTGTACTAAATACAATCTCAAACCCCTGTTTATTTGATATGAAATTTTGACTCATTTCATAACAGAATGTCACAGATAGTACATACCTTTCAATTAACTTCAAAAATTACATGCCTAACGCTCATACAAATTCCAGAAAAAAATAGTAGGAGCAATTTTCTCATGTTAAGAATCCAAAGTTGAATAAGAAATTATAACGAGCTATCTTTTCAATTATAATGAGGTTTCTTTTTGATTGTGTGATTATACAATGGGCTCAGTTTTCTTTTACTTTGTCTGTTTTTTAGGCAACAATAATTTTTATATTTCACAGAATTTTCTTTATTTATGCCAGAAGTTTTAACAATGTACACATTTGCTCTTGACAGGTTAAATCATGACCATTGAATTTACCAATAAGATTAAGGGTGTCTGTGACATTCAGCTATCCCAAATGGCAGAACATACAGTCCACTAAATGTAAACCTTTATAGTACAGTAAAACCTGCCTTGAAAGACCAGTCATTAGAGACCACCTGTCATGAGAGACCAGATTCTCAATGCATGTATGATTATATAGTGTTATGACTTGTCATGAGACTCCACCTGTCTGGAGAGACCATGAATTTTTGGCAGAAGTGGTGATCTTAAGTTTTTACTATAATATGCATACTGTACTTTTTTAAATTTCCTCCTCTTCCAGTAACAAAACTGGCTTTGTCTTTGTACTAAATATTCTGTTGGAGGCACATTCTAATCATGGAAGAAAATAACAGTCTGTGCACTCTTGGTCATTGAATAGAAAGATTCATTTTTTCTTTAATTCTTTTTTTGTCTTGTTTCAGATCTTACCTGGATGTGGTGAAGAACTTTGTGTTTGTGTACATGTTTTGGGTGACCCTGGCCATTGTGTTCATTGCTGGTACCACCCGTACCAACCTGTTTAGCATGGGATACGTGATAGCAGTCTTCTTTTTCATGTGGTATGGACAGGAATTCCTCATCCTTCCATACAGAGTTATGGTCAGGAAGTGAGTATATATGTCCTATATTACACACATGTAGTACCATGTCATGCTGTCACACAGTGCATAAGCACCGAGTTCAAGGTTTCTAAATGTAAATAAGTTGACATCTCTAAACATTTATACCCATTAAACAAAATTTCAGCATATTTTGTCATATGATGAATAGAATTGCATATTTGCTCTCATTTCATGTAAAATCTATTAAATGTGTTCAAATAATTGCAAGGTTTGCTTGTATAAGAGGGGCTACTAGGGATTTAAATGCTCAGATTTTTAATGCACTTGACCCTAGTTGTATAAAACTTCACAACTTGGGTTTGTACTCGACACAAATGTTCCCCGTAACAAAATTACAAGAAATTCAGATTTTGGACGGTATATTCATGGATGAAAAAAAACCGATTATTCTGCTTAAAGAAAGGTTAATTGCAGTGTTTTTATCATATTTTCAAGTACAGGGTCTTACAAATTTTAGCTGAGTACGCCAAATTTCCAATCTGCTTTTGATCAGACTTGGAATATAAGCTTATATCATCAAGATCTCAGATGAGTTAGAAAATGAGTGAGATTTGCACATACTAATTCAGGTGCTCTTGCAGATTGGCAGCATTTGTTACCACTCTGGAGGCTGTGTTTATGATCTGATTTTGATAAAACTAAAAATATGGGCTTATATCATCAAGATCTTTGACGAGATTGATAATGAATAAGATTCACACATATTAATGAGGTCATCTTGCATCTGATTGGCTTACTTTGTTACCCCTCTGGAGGCCAGATTTCCTATCCAGTTTTAGGCATATTTGGAATATATGTTTATACCATTAAGATCACAGAAGAGTTAGATAATGAGCAAAGTCCATGCATACTAATGAGATGATCTTGAATCTGATTGGCAGAGCTTGTTACTACTCTATAGGCTGTATTTCTGATCTGATTTTGATCAAACCAGCAATATATGCTTCAAGATCTTGGAATGTAATCTTCAGTTTTTTGGACAAGTTGATAATCAGCAAGATCCATGCACATTAATCAAATGATGTTGAACAAGTTTGATAATCAGCAAGCTCCATTCTTATTAATCAGATGATCTTGCATCTGATTGGCTCAGCTTGTTACCACTGAGGAAGCTGTATTATTTATCTGATTTTGGTAAAACTTCAAATGTAGGCTTATATGATCAAAATCTCAAATGAATTTCTTAATGCGTGAAATCCATCCATACTAATGGGTTGATGTTGTATCTGATTGGCTGAGATTGTTACTTCTCAGAGATTGTATCTCGAATAAAATTTTTCTCAAACTTGTTAAATAGGTGTTAATCGCCAAGGTCTTGGATGATAAAATTATCAACACAATCCATGCACATTAATGAGGCGAATTTGCATCTGATTGACTGAGCTTGTCAACATTTTAGTGATTCCATTTCAGATTGCAAACAACATAGACCCTGACCTGCCCTCACATAATTCACCAACAGATAAGGGTCTATGTTTG
The DNA here is from genome assembly GCA_029931535.1 of Margaritifera margaritifera. Taxonomy (NCBI): domain Eukaryota; kingdom Metazoa; phylum Mollusca; class Bivalvia; order Unionida; family Margaritiferidae; genus Margaritifera; species Margaritifera margaritifera. The sequence continues at coordinate 7,437,832 of JAQPZY010001666.1, read as the reverse complement.
TTCTACTGATTACTCCTAACAAACTGCATAGACCCAGATCTGACTGCACATTATGCGATGGCAAATCTGGGTCTGTGCGGTTTGCAGTTAGACACAACTTATAAGAGAGTATATATGGTAAATATCCTTATTTCACCAAGACGTGTACTTATTTTGTAGGGCAGCTAATTAAATTCCCATGAACCATAACATTACAGTTTTGTTGAATTACTGTACTTTTTTGGTAAGGCCAGCAAAACACGCTCACATCCTATGCATGATCTGTCCAAGAGGAAACTACTGTTACTGACATTTTCTCCATACATAGGCTGCTTATGAAAACTACACCAAATTTTTGCAGTAATTGGCGACATCCATTCTTTTAAATACAGTAGTTAATTTACTACCACACATAGGCTTTTTTCTGTAGCTCATAAAATAATTAGTTGCCTGTGACCATTATGTGCAAGATTTATGCATATTAATGAAGTGCTCTTGCATATGATTGGTTGAGGTTCTTTCCTCATGAGAGACATCGTATTTCTAAACAGATTTTAATCAGACTTTGTAAATAGGCTAAAATCATGAAGATGTTTGATAATTATTATTTTGAGCGAGACCTATGCATGTTTATTTTTACCACTCTAGGGACTGAATTTTTGATAGAGTTTTGATCAAACTTGGTAAATAGGCCTGTCTTCAAGATCTTGGTTTTGAGTGATTATGAGTGAAATTCATTCATGTTAATATTACCTTGCATTTGATTGCATGAGCTTGTCAACACCCTAGCAACTATATTTCTGATCAGATTTTGATCAAACTTGTTAAATAGTCTTATATTATCAAGATATTAGATGAGTGTGATTATGACCAAGATCTGTGCATAATAATGAAGTAATTTTGTATCTCATTGGCTGAGCTTGTTACTACTCTGGAGACTGAATTCCAATCCACCAGGGTAAATAAGCTTATATTATTATTGTCGTTGACAGGTTCTATAACAAGTGAGATGTGTGCATATTAATGAGATGCCTTGCATTCGATTGAGCTTGTTACCTTTCTAGATCTAGGGACTATATTTCTCATCCAATTTCTATAAACTTGGTAAATGGGTTTATATAATCAAGATCTTGGACAACTTTGATTATGAGACAGACACTATGCATAATAATTATGCCTTTATCTTTGGACATTATTTTAGCTTTACTGGTCATAGACCAGAAGAGCTTATGGAATGGCCTGTTGGCCATTGTCCATCCATCCATTAGCACTTATCGCTACTCCTCCTAAACTACATGGAGGATTGCCATGAAACTTTATATACACAGTCATTCCAAGGTCTTAAAAATCATGTTATTCTACCTAAACAGAACATCATATTGACATGGGTTTCACCAGAAAGACTTCTTTTGATGTCTAGTTTGTCCTAAATGAAAATGGTGCTGATGTGACATCCAATATGGCTGCCACAACAGCCATCTTGAAAATCTTGTTATTGCTATTTCCTACTAAATGGAAAGCCATATTGGCATGGAGTTTTAACCAGATGACTTCTTATGGTGTCTGGTTGGTTCTGAATGAAAATGGTGCTGATCTGACCTCCAATATGGTCCCATGGTGGCTATTTTTAAAATCTCATCATTACTCTTCCTGGATAGATCATCATATTGGCATAGGGTTTTCACCAAAAGACTTCTTATGATGTCTAGTAGGTCCTGAATGAAAAAGATGCTGATCTGACATCAAATATGACCACCACAGCAGCCATATTAAAAATATTGTTATTGTTACTCCTTCAAAAAAAGAACATTATATCAGCATGGGTTTTCACCAGAGGAGTTATTATGAAGTCTAGTTAGTCCTAGATGAAATTGGTGCCAATCTGACCTTCATCTTGAAAATCTTGTTATTACAACTCCTAAATGGAAAATCGTCTTGACATCAAGTTTTCACCAGAAGACTTCTTATGGTGTCTAGTTGGTCATAAATGAAAACTGTGCCAATCTGACATCCAGTATGACACCATGGTGGCCATCATGAAAATCTTGTTATTGCTAATCCTACTAAATGGATTTCGACATGGGCATTTCATCACGTGACTTATTTTGATATTTAGTTGGTCCTAAATGCAAATGGTGCATTTCTGACATCCAATATGGTCCCATACAAAATCTTGTTTTTGCTACTCTTTTTGAATAGATGATCATATCGACATATGTAATTCAAGAATATCGGAGATGGTTTCAGCACTCAGTTGAAAAGAAGAAGCAGTCTTATATTGGATTCCTGGAAATTCTCATCAGCAGATAGTGTCAGTCTCTTCAAGGGACTCATGGATTCATGTTAGCAGGATATAGTAAAATCGGTAAAATCAACCTGATATAAAGTTTGCAAGATAGTTTACATAGGTTTTGTTCTTACAATACTACAAAAGCCTGCTTAGTGAAAGTGTAAATTATTTTAAGTTGTATAAGCCAGGTAAGTGATATCAGGCCCATTGGACCTCTTGTTAATGTTATACTGAAAAAGTTCACAATCTTATCCCCCTTTCCATAATGTTTCAGATGGAATTTCCTCATTGGATATTGTTTTTTGGTCCTCATCCTGAAGGCCTGTTTACAGGTAGGTTGAAGGGTCATAGTTCAAGATCAACTTCAGATGTGCAGTCCACTCATTGAAGAAAAAAAGTCTAAATAAATGATTTTCATGTACTGTCAACAAACCATCTGTTTGGGTGTTTAGGGTTCATGTCTGACTATTTTGTTTTCTTCCAATTTTGATCTTTTATTTCATGAAACATATCTATTCATCAGCACTTCAAGTTGCTAGTCAACTAGTCATGCTAGTCAAATAGTCACACTTATAACAAAAATGTGCATTTGCAACTGAAAATTGTCAACTGGTTGCCATCAGGCAATGTAAAGAATCATAAGGTGGCAACATCAGCCATTTATAGTTACAAGTATATACCACTATTTAATGAACTCATTATCCCCTGAGCCAAGTGGCTAGGTAATCCCCTACAGCATATGGGTGGAGGGATCATCTAGGGCACTGAGAGCTTTATTAGTGCCTCTATCCATGAGACTCGATGACAATATTTGATTGACTGATTTTTTAGAGGGGGTTACTTGAAAGAATTTGGTAGTTTTTTGCTTTGTATTCCTTCAGTTAAGCAGAGATTTGGCAAAGTTCTTGATAAAATTATCTACATAATTGTATAAATTTCATGCAGCATGCAAAAATAAAAATCCTCCTGCAGAATATTAAAAGAGTAATTTACTTTCCAATATTGGTCTTTGTGTCATAAATAATCCATTAATCCATATATAATTCCATGAAATTCATTGAGAATTCCTACAGAATAAAAATACAACTTTCAACACAGTCGATCAGTAATGCTGGGAAAAAATCGAATTCATTTGCATTTGGGTCGAAATACTTTGTTCTTCATAGTGCTAGTCCTGTATATGGCCTCTTGTCAGTGTGGGTTCTGCTATTAATGATCCATTGATCCTCTCTTACTTTGTATTTTTTTTTTTTTTTTTTTTCCCTCTCACCATCATCTTTATTTACATTCCTGCTACTCCTGCTTCCTTCTACATTGGGTGTTTCAAGGTCATTGTCAATTTTAGCCAATACAAATTCTGAAAATTTCTTTATCAGATTGAGATGAGTAATTTCTCCTCCTGGCAGCTGATTTTCATTTTTAGTCATTTTTATTTTTAAATAACTCTTCTATATTTAGCACTCATGCTAACCATTACAATTTGACCATAAGACTTGACAGAGTAATATCAAACAATACAAAAAAAGAAGATTATTGTGGTTAAATCTGCATATTGGCTAGTCTGGTTTTGGTCTGGATCCAGGTTTTCTTATTAGATTCAGTGGAGTTGGTCAGTGAACCAGACTAATTTCACACGAATACCTCAGACACTTTAACATGCCCATTTTTTCATGCAAAATGCCCTTCGTTTTTGCTTTTACATCAGCCTCTTAAAAAGTTCAAACAGCATAGAAGTTTAAAAAGGAATATTCAATTGCATTCTTGGAAAAAAAGCAGGAAGGGCAACAAATAAATTGTATGGACATCACATAATGTCAATTTGAATATTGTTCATGGTGGGAGTGAAAATTGCCACTGCCACATGTAATGAAAAAAAAAAGACAAGATTATGTCAGGTTGAGAGCTAGCAAGGAATCATAGACCTCCATGTTGCTTGGAACTGCATTTTGTTTAAACTGAACTGGAGGTTACTAAGGTTTAATTTACTTTACAAACTTTTTACTTGCTGCGTGAGATCACACTTTTGAATTTTTAATATGTGTGTTGTTCAAGTTGACAAAAGCAGTACATATTTTGTTACACTCTGCTGAAAATTGGTGTAATGTACTGAAAAGGTACTGACTGCCTTACTGAAAAGATCTTTTTAGGTTTGGCAGGTCTTTATTTGGTGCTTTCAAAAATCAAATTTCCCTTCTTTGTTCTTCAGTATTTCCTCTGTATATACAAGCTAAATTTGGTAACCCATGAACCAATTGAAATCCCTAGTCTCAGTTACATCTCTGCTAGGGATGATCAAGATTGACTCCTCTGCCCGGTTATAGCCTCATGTTTCTATTTGGCTAAATCAAAAGTGAAATAAAATGAACAAAAACTTCTTTCTCCTTCTCAAAGTTACCTCTGATATTTTGGCATTATTATGACCTAACAAAAGAGCTTACAATCTCTCACTAAAAGAGATCTTTTCTTCATGTGGATCAAAGCCCATAAGGTTATGACTTTTTGATGCATCTTGGGTCTTTATTAATCGTTTTTCTCTGGATGATGTCATGCAAGCAACATTCTGGTGGTCTCCGTTCTTCTTTCGTTTGATGTCACACTAGAGTGAAGGCATCTACGCATTAGGCCCGATTGTGTCAGCCAAGCAAGTTGTCGAAAAGCCATCCTCCAGTCTGCAGTAGGTCTTTTTAATTCCACTATAGAGGCATGGGTAATAGTTTTGTTCCGTCCATCTATCCAACACAATCTTGTTAGTGCAACTAATCTTGGAATTTTTGATGAAATGCTATGAAACTTGATACATATTAAATATTATGGTCATCACCTAAGGATGTGAATATCAACAAAACACTTTGTTCCTGCAACATTTGTTAGAGTTATTGCCCTTTTTGTCATGTAGCATGACACAGTGTGCAACTAGTTCTGCAGTTCTTGATGGATTGCCATGAAACTTAGTAAATATTATGGACATCACCTGAAGTTGTGCACACCGACAAATCACTTTGCTCCCATAATTTTTGTTAGAGGTATTCTCTTATTTGTCTTGTAACTTAATGCATTGTATGACACAATCTATTAGTGCAACTAGTCCCACATTTTCTGATGGATGGCCATGAAAGGTGGTAAATATTACAGTCATCACCTGAAGAAGTGCATATTGTCAAATCACTTTACTCCTGCAATTTTCGTTAGAGTTGTTACCATTTTTGTCTTGTGGCTTAATGTAGTGTATGACAATCTCATTAGTGCAACTAGTCCCTAAGGTTTGGTTGCATTTGTGTGAAACTTGGTAAATATTATGGTCATCACCTGAAGAATGCACATACCAACAAATCAATTTGCTTCTGCAAGTTTTGTTAAGAGTTGTTGCTTTTTTGTTCTTTCTAGTGAGGTCATCATCAGAAGATATGCATGTTGACAAGTCATTGTACTCGCACTATTTTCACAAGAGTTAAGGTCCTTTTTTTGTACTATAGACTCATCTTCATCGTAGAATAGGGATAGTGTGTGGGAGAGGTGAGGGTATATTGATGTGAGCAAATTGCTCACTATTCATGTAGTTTTCCATAACTACTCTTTAATTTGTCTCAATCCAAAACTTCTCTTTTGTCATCTTGTGCAAATAATTCCCAATAAATTTCTATTCTCAATTTCTGTAGGACATGCATGTGACAGAACTAGGAAATCAAATCAGTATATTTTAAAATTTTGATCAGTAGATTGACTTCTAAATCAGTAGGATTTTTTATTGACATAAATCTTGCACATTTTAAGGGGACTGAAAACAACACAAGTGCATTTTTGCCATAATATGTATTCTCGACATTTTGTAACTGTTGCTTGTAGGACGCGGGATTGAAGGAATACTGCCGTTTATGACAAGCTGCAACAAAAATCCCGCAGTTCAATTGACGCTGGCGCAAATTGTGTTATTAAATGCAAGATTTTTTTTTACATGAAAAGAAGAGAACGAGGTTGGACAAAATGCAGATATATTTCTGTTCTCATATCATGTAATGAAATCTTTCAACAATAACATCCCTCCCTTTCCAGTAATAATTATTACCTAAATATCAGCTAATCGGGGCCTTCAGACACAAATTTTGCAATCATTTTGAACTAGAAACGATTAAAACCTTTCCCAAATGAACTTATGCCCATATTACACTCCTATAGATTGAAATATGTATGGAGTGCAGACTTTTTTCTTGCAGTCACATGCACAGTATGATTAGAATGGTGTAAAAGATGTTTAATTCTTGTATGTTTTTTGTCCATGACAAGCTAGTCCTTTAGAGACTATGATCTTGAGCAGAATTCTACTTTATTTTCAAGCCTAACATTAAAAGATACATCTCCTGTTGTTATGGGGTTTTTTTTGCTTGGAAGCTTATTACCTAGGTGCAAATGAAATAGGGAAATATTTTACAGTTGCACCATGTTGTAAAAGATAGTCAGCTGCTTTGACATATGCTAAGACATGAGGAACATACAAGCTCGCACAGAATATCAAAAACAATTTTGCAGGATTATTTTAAATGACGAGACAATGAAAGAGAAGCTCTTGTTGAAATGGAATCAAATGATTTGAATAAAGCGGCACAGCAAGTGCAAACAACAAAGCAAAACTTCGTTTACAACTTCCAGTCAAACTGGCATGGGGAATGGTTGTGGTTAGAAAAGTCAGAAATGGGGATGCTGTGTAAACTGTGTGAAACAGAAAAACAATCACTGTAGGATGCACAAACTATAGAACCAGTTAAATAGACAAGCACATAAATTCAGCTGATCATGTGGCAGCTGTATGAGCAGAAGCCATGAAAAAGAATTTCGGCAGGTATTACTGGTATGGCTAAATCTTGCTTCTTTTGCACTTTCATTCTGTAATGGTATTATTGAAGTCCACACCAATCTGAGTCGTTTATAATGTCCTTTCAAAAAGTTTGTATCCTTGTTTTTCTTGTTTTCCCATGTTTCTTGTTTTAATTATTTTAAAAAATCAATGATTTTTCCCTTTATAATTCTTTTCTACTTGGCATTCTTACCTGTACACTTTATTACACCCATGCTTGACATACATGAACACCATCAAAAAGGAACACATTTGCAATTGGTAAATATTTTAAAAATTGTGGATCAGGTATACAAGCTAGAAAACATTGCTTAGATACAATAAATCACACAATAACCTTTTGCTTGTCTGTTTTGAAGATGCTGCAATCACTTGAAATATGTTCTTATGTGTGACCCATATTTCTCAAGGAAGAGGGCCAAATGTTCCCCATTGAATTTAAAATTGGCCCACTTTTGGAAAAGGGATGGCAGAGTTGGCCCTCTTTTGAAAAATCCTAGAAGCACCACTGTTGTAATAAAACAGCAAGTTTTGAACATGAATCAGATTATGATGGCAAATGTTAAAACAATAATTAATTAATACAAGTCAGGGTATGGTCAACTAAATGAAAAAGGAAAAGTTGTATATCTCATAGTCCAATGCAAAGATTTGTTATATAATCCTCAAGCATTTTTTAGTGTCCTTCACAAGTCGTTGCCTGATGACCACTGATGACATTCATTGTTATTATTAAGTTACTGATACAAATGCACACACCTATTTTCATCTATTTGCTAGTTGCCCAGCTGTGTGTACATGCAGGAGATGATAGACGATTCTGCCTGCTGGCTGATACAGCTTCTGGGGCTTACATGCATAAATCCAGCAAACCCTTTGCTTAAAGGTAATTATATACCTTTAGCAGCTGTGAAGGTTTCAGTCTAGAGCAATACTTGGAATTCTTTTTTAATTTGTGGGGTGTCAGTTTTCATGGATTTTGTTATTTCAACAAATCACAGATTTAAAGATCCAATGAAAACTTATCCATCGGTAGAGACAATAGAAACCTTTATCCCCAGTCAACAAATTAAGTACCCACAAAATTCCCATTTTTTGCAGGAGAATGAAAATCTATGATGAATTCATGGTAGTTATTTATTATCACAGTTTTAAATACCAAACTTTGTTCTTGTGTTCATTCATTCATTCATTCGACCTTATTTCACCTACACTTGTGTAACAGTGGTAAGCATCTCAGGAATGGTAACTTGGCTATGCCAAAACTATATCAATATGAGACCTAATTTTCATGTTTGAGTGACTTACATATTTTCAGTCATTTGGCCTTACTTGTAACATGGGTCACTTTTTACGGAACAGTGTTATTAATAGGGACCACAGCGCTGTAAAACCTCCATAGCTCTGAATACCTTGGTGTCAGGTGTCCTTACTTATAACATGGGTCACTTTTTTACTCCCACGAACAGTGTTACCAAAAGGGACCACAGTGCAGGAGAACCTTCATAGCTCTACATCCAAGGTTCCTCTTGAATTAGTTCAGGTCAACAGGGTCACGTGGAATTATATTGCCTTGAACATATGTGGCCAAACACCCAGGATTTCCTGAATGGGGGTTTTGGGGGCTCTAGACACACATTCAAGAGATCCCGGGTGTTTGGTCATCCATGTTCAAGGCAGTATGGATCTAGTGTATTGTTAAAAAAGCATCAAAGTTTTTAACTTCATTGGGTCTTTCATGTCATGGAGTTCATACATTGGCTTTTTTAGCACAAGAATTTTCTTGAAAATCTGGAACTCTGGTTTCACAGGTGAGATATGTGCATCAAAGTGTCGAAAGGAAATGGAGACAACACTGCTTGTTAATTTTGGAGAAATTCTTATCATGAAAATCATTAAAAGATATATCTTCTTGATTCTCTAAAGTTTATTTCAAATAAATTGTGTTTAGAAATATATTGCAATACTGTGGATAAGTTGTGAGTAAATCAAATGCTTTCACCTACTTGAAATGGTGCTTTGATCTCTATGGTAAAATTATGGAAGGGTAATTTGTGTAGATAATCCATGCTCTGGTTATATTGTCTGCTAGTAATTTATATTAGCTATATCTGACGACACTGTCTATTAATTTCATCAACTGCATAGTGGAGAAAAGACCACATGGGCGTTAAATAGCCTTCCTTTGCTGTAAGATTTATTTCATAAATCTTATTTATGTAATTTTATGTGTCACTAATATATACTTTTCATGGCTGCAGTGAAAAACTGTATAATTGAGACGGACAACATGGGGTTGTCATGGGATGTCACCTGCTTCACCTTCCTCCTGCTACAGAGGAGAATCTACATGAGCCATTATTTCCGACACGTGGTGGCTGATCTGGGAGCCCAGAGCAGGCTGGCCTCCAGGTCTGTAATGGTAGCTTTTCTTTTTTGAATTGTCATCAAACAGTTCATCCTTCCTAAATGGTAAGCTCTCCAGTGTCTGGTATTCTCAACTGTCATTTTATTTTACTGCATACCCATTTAAACTTGCAATGTTGATCTGGCATTCTGCATCTCATGAATTTGGATTATTACATCATGACTTTCTACATTTTAGCTCTACTGGTGATAGATTATAGGATGGTCTGTTGTCCATCATCCATCTATCTGTTAGCATATTTGTTATCGCTACTCCTAAACTACTTGGAGGATTGCCATGAAACTTTACACACACATTTATCCCATGGTCTAGTTGGTCCTATATTAAAATGGTGCTGCTTGGACATCCAGTATGGCCACCACATTGATCATCTTCAAAATTTTGTTATCATTACTCCTTCTATATGGATGTCATATCAACATGGGGTTTTCACTAAAAGACTTCTTATGATGTCTAGTTAGTCCTAAATGAAAATGGTGACAATCTGACATCCAATATGGCTGCCATGGGAGCCATCTTGAAAATCTTTTTATGGTTACTCCTGAACAAAGAGTCATACTGACATGGGGTTTGCACTGGAAGACTTCTTATGATGTAAAGGTGGTCCTAAATGAAATGGTGCCAATTTGATGTCTAATATTGCTGCCACAGAGGCCATCTTAAAAATCATGTTATCACTACTCCTTCTGAACAGATGGTCATATCAACATGGGGTTTTCACTAAAAGACATCATATGATATCTAGTTGGTCCTAAATGAAAATGGTGCTGATCTGAGGTCCAATATGGCCACCACAGCAGCCATCTTGAAAATTTTGTTATGGCTACTCCTCTTGAGCAAAAAGTCATATTGACACTGGCCATCTTGAAAATCTTGTTATCACTACTACACCTGAATGAATGGTCATATCAGCATGGGGTTTTCATAGAGAGAATTCTTATGCTGTCTAGTTGGTTGTAAAAGAAAATGGTTCCATACTGACCTCTAATATGGTCACCACAAATGCCATCTTGAAAATCTTGTTATTGCTACTTCTCCTAGTTGGCTGGTTATATTGACACAGTGCTTTCACCAGAAGATTTCTAATCATGTCTAGTTGGTCCTAAATGGAAATGGTGCGAATCTGATATCCAGTATGACCACAATGGCAGCCATGTTGAAAAAGTTTTATTACTACTCATTCAAAACAGAAGTCACATCAACATGGGGTTTTCACCGGAAGACTTCTTATTGTGTCTTGTTGGTTCTAAATTAAAATAGTGCTGATCTGACACCCAATATGGACACCATGGTGGCCATCTTGAAAATCTTGTTATCGCTACTTCTTTTAAATGGAAAGTCATTTTTGCAGAGTTCTTATGATGTCTAGTTCATCCTAAATGAAAATGATGCAAACTGATTCCCAATATGACCACCATGATGGCTATCTTGGAAATATTGTTATCTGTATTTCTCCCAAATGGATAGCTTTATCAACATGTTTTCACCAATAGACTTCTTATGATACCTAGTTGATCCTAAATGAAAATGGTGCCAGTATGGCTGCCAAGATAGCTGTCTTGAAATCTTGCTGTCTCTACTTCGCCAGACTGGATGGTCATATTGAAATGGGGTTTTCATCAAAAGACTTCTAATGATGTCTGCTTGGTCCTAAATGAAAATAGTGCTAATCTGGTATCCAGTATGTCCGCCACAACTGCTAATTTGAAAATCTTGTTATCACTGAAGAATATCTGTGATAGTTTGAACAATCCGCAGTTAAAAAGGAAGAAATGGTCTTGACTTGAATTCCTGGAAATTCTTTTCAGCCAGTAGATCATCAGTCCCTTCGAGGGACTCTGAGTTACTTAGATGTCCATTCTTCCCAGACACTACTCAAAACAACAACCAAGCTGACATAAAAATAACTCAGATAAATTGCAGAAACCTATAGCTTGTCATCAACCATGGGGCTATCTTAAATCCTGATTGTGTTATAAATTGGCGGGCAGTAAAATTGCTAATATATGTTTGACTGACATTTTGTTGACTCTTACCACCCACCCCTGACACTTGTAACATTTTTTACAATAATTCTTGCTATACCTTGGTTTTTATACATGATGTGATTGGCAATTATAGACCCCAACTACTACAGTATAGTGGAGTTCCTCTGTATATAGTTTTGTGTATCTACTGCCTCCAAGCAATGGTATGCTGTAACATCCAAATTGTTTCATCCTTACATGGCTGGTGAAGAGAAGTTACACTGTACAATATAGTTCTTTTGGATGCTAGAAAATAAAACAGACATCGTGATGATAAAGAAAAGTCTACCTCCTTCACAGATTATACATGTCCTATGATAGATTTTCTTCTTTTAAAAACTTGAAATTGTTTGTTGGGGAAGGGTGGTGGATAATTGGGTGTGTTTAGGTGTGGATGTGGATGTCTTGATGGATGAATGGATTGATGCATCCATGTAAGAAAATGTAGTAGCATGTTAAAGTCAAACTTCCACTCCACAGCAACATGTAGCTTTTATTTCTTCATGTTAAATTAAATTTTATCAGCAAGTCATTATACATGGTAATGCAGAGAAAATAGAGCTAAAAATGGGAATATAGATATTGTGTGAACTAAATGCATGAAGAAATCGGGGTTTCAGTAAAGCTGCCAGAGTTTGCTATGAGTTTTACATAGCCAATCTGTTGCTAGGAATGTTTATTAGGTCAGTACCTTTTTTACCTGTCAACTTTTCTCCCTGGATTCAGAGTATAACTTTAATACTGATTATGTTTTCTGCTCTTTCTACAGAGGTGCTGAGTGCATCAACAGGATTTTGATCCGAAATGTTAGGAACCGCCGAGAGGCTGAGGGGAAACTTCTGGTGAAGATCAAGCAGAGGATGAAAGAACTGAAGGAGAAACAGCAATCACTTAAAAAGGATTACATTGAGCCTGAGGAACACTATCAGGGTACGGCACATGTATAAATGAGATTGAGTGATAGCACAGTGTTGAAGTGCTTGCTTTGCATCTTTGACACAATGGGTTTAATTCCAGATGGCATCAGGTGTAAAGCTTTGTTTTCATCCATCCTTGATCAGTGTCATGTTCAGAGTATCCTAGCTTTGACTGTTTCAGAGACCATATTGTACAACCTGTGCCTTCAAGAGTACATAGTTTGTTCAAACTTACATGATAGTAGTAAGTGACAAGTTTGATGGTCGCAAACTTGAATGCATCCAGTGAGTGTGTTTTTGTTGTTCTTCTTTTATACACCTGCCTCAAGCGTATAATGTTAAAATGGCTGTCCATATGTAGGTCTGTATGTTACTTTTCTTGTTTCTGCCCAGTAACTTTGGTTTTACTCTGTCTACCTGTACCAAACATTGTGTTGGCTTGCACATGGGGTAAAGAAGAAGACTTCTGATTGAGGGGGTAAAAAGATCAAGATCAAAGTCAAGGTCACTTTGCCTATTAATTTTGGTGTTCAAAAGTAAAAATCAAATTCTCTGTGATTGAAAGAAGGTGAATCATTACTGCACAGTAACCTTAGTTCTGCATTACAGACTTGGACTTGACTTTGTATATGGCTTGCACTTGGAGTAAAGAAGAACCCTTTTGGCTTGGGGGTAAGAAGGTCAAATGTCAAGGGGTCAAATGTCAAGGTCCCTGTGAATGAAAGAAGAAAAATGGTTTTTACATAACTTTAGATCTAGACCACATACTTTGAACAAAGTTTGTGGTGGGCTTGCACTTAATGTAAGAAAGAGGCCTATTGATTTTGGGGTGAAAAAAGCCAAAGGTCAAGGTAATTTTGATTTAGAAAAATACAGTTTTGCACAGTTTTAGTTCTAAAGTAAGTTTTTTGACCAAACTTTGTGGATGGTTTGTACTTAGGTTAAGAAAGAAAGCTTTAGATATTGAGATCTAAAGGACAAAGGTCAAGGTCATGGTAAGTTTGATAAGAAAATCATGGTTTTGCACAGTAAGTTTGGTTCAAGACTGCATACCTAAACCAAAGGTCAAGGTCATTTAGACCCATAAATAATCTCCAGAGTCAATCATGCCTAACTAATGCCTACGTAGAGGACTATTAAACATGGGGCAGTTGTATAATGTATTGTTGATGGTACTATTGTTTTTTTGTTACTGAAAAACCAGTGATTGTCTTCATTTACAGACAACAAAACTTGGAACTGTTTTTTACTATTTTGCAAAGATTCAGTATGTATACAAAAACATACATCAGAACTTATGACTATTCCAGCTTTGTACTTTCTAGCCAAGTATTCTCTACGGCTACAGCTATCAACATAAGTACTGTTCCTTGTTTATATCTTGTAACTTAGATTTATATGCACAAATATTAAAGTAGAAGACTATTCTATCTTTTGTTCATAGTGGTTTGAAGGCAGTGAATATGTTTATGACTAGTGTGTGTTTTGCTATGAGCAATACTTTGCAAATATGAAGATATAAGAACTGTTAGCAGAACTGAGGACTGCCCACTGTTTCACATCCAGTAAATGTACATGAATTTTAAGTGGGGATTTCCCCCAATTTTGTGCCAGTTAACTTGGTATCTGCAAAGACTTTTAGTCAGAGCTCTTGAAATCCCTGTATTTGCCAGACATGTCCAGTAGATCAAAGAGTTTTGATGGCACATACTCTGAGCAACCGGACATCGGTCATAGTTCTCAGATACTATTATATCAGCTTGTCTTTGATTTGTTTATTCATTAAACTGCCAAATAATCATTTTAATGAAGTAAAATTCAAAGGTTACTAGGTCTCATTTCATTGTCAGACAATCAATGAAGATGTTGCTGACTCAGCTTAATTTTGTCAAAGGTGACTATTTTTAGTTTACACATTGTTTCTTTGTTGTACAATCAATAGAGGTTTTTGTCAAAGGTGACTATTTTTAGTTTACACATTGTTTCTTTGTTGTACAATCAATAGAGGTTTTTGTCAAAGGTGACTATTTTTAGTTTACACATTGTTTCTTTGTTGTACAATCAATAGAGGTGTTGCCAACTATGCTTGTTTGGTCATTATATTTTCCCAATAGTTTAAACTTTATACCACAAACACAAGACAATAGAGTTGTGAAAGCTTATCTCCTGGATTTATAAAAACCCAACAATTGGCCCAGAGTCTGTACTATAGACATTATATCAGTCCCTCAGACCATGTGGTTTGTGTTGCAATGTGTCAACACTCCTTTAGCACAAAATATGTGAAGTCTAAACCCAAATTAAGAAAAAAAGATACTAGCAACAATAACTAACTTTTATTATCATCCTCTAAGACTTATTTGGGAACCTGATAAAATATAACTTCACCATCTGACTTTACTGGAACTGTATGATAATTAGGTGTTACATGTTTTCATTGTAATGATTCAGTTGTTGTCAGTCAGTAATTCATTTTTTTTTTATAAAGAGTAGAGCGGAATAAAGTAGTATTGTTGGGTGAAAATTCAGTTTTCTGAAAGAAACATTATTTTTTATAAATTATTAGTTTGAGAGGAAAGAAGTTAATCATGGGAGGATAACGCTAACACTATGGTAGCAGCAAATCCAGACCAGAAAATGGCTTATTTATTGGTACATTTAATAATTAGGTATATTAATGTTTGTTTGTTTTCTTGGTCACAACTTCTTATATCTCCTTTTAATGTTTTTATATTAAATTTCACAAATATATGGCCACCATGTTCATTTTCCAGAAATGGCTGGCAAGAGCCATCAAAATTTCAGGATCTCTGCTTTTGGTATATAGATCTTAATAAGTACCATATTTAGCTGTGTATAATGCGCACTTTTGTTACCTAATTTCCTTATTTTCAGGAGGGGGTGCACATTTTATTGAAGAACTTAAAAAAAAATAGGTTTTATCCAGGTTGATCTGATGAAAGGATGAAGGCACTATAGCTGCCTGCATGTGTCACATTCACTTCTTATCAAATATTAAATCCATTACACGTTGCGTTGTAGCTAAATTGTTTACCGGTACTAGCCTTATTAAAGAAATAAATAATGCTTATAAACCTTGATAGTCTTGTTCTTTGATTGCTTATGTTAATAAATGCATTTCACATCACTTTGTAGCATTTTGTTCTGTGCCTTAACTGGAAATACAAGTACATAACAACTGGTAACTTGTTGTTCTAAAGCTGTGCAAAGTACTGCATTGCAGTAATGCAGCAGAACAAATATGATAATTACCATATGTGTACTGTAAATGTTCAGTATTCGATAACTGTGGATTTAATAACTTTTTCTTCGTTTATTTTTGGTTGAATTGAAATATAATATTTAGAATTTAAGCAGTATTAATGTTCTCATCAGAGGCACATTTAGGTGACATATCTTTTGCGACTACGGTTTGTCTGTAACAGTAACACTGTCACATTGTGAAACAAAATAATCAATGTATGAAGTCAGAATTGTTTTTTTCTTCTTATAAAATGCACTTGGTTCTTAGTTTTATTTCTCATCTTAAATCATAGTATTTTATATTTCTTTGTGACTATACAGTGGTCAATGCTTCATTGACTCAGTATGGGATGGGAGAAATGAATTTTGTGCAATAACTTTTGTTCTAGTGTAAATTCCTTGATGAAACTTTGTGGATGGCTTGCACTTAGGGTAATAAAAAGCTCTAGATTTTTAGTCTGGAGGTGAAAGATCAAGGTCATGGTAAGTCTAATAAAAATATAATAGTTTCTGCACAGTAAGTTAGTTCAAGACTGCACAACTTGACTAAAGGTCAAGGTCATTTAGAACAGTTGGACAGTCAAACATGCCCTTCTAGTGTTTGCATGATAACTCTGTCCAGTTGTTCATGTTATTACTATATATTTTCCCTTTTTTATACAGCCATCCGATCTGGGGACTATTACTTATTTGAGGACTCTGAAGATGAGGATATTGAAGATGGCAAGGATGTTGATGCCATCACATTTGGCCAGGATGCTGAAGAGAAAGAGGACAGAAAGGATCATTTAGGGGACCCAGTCAGTGTAAGTGGCTGAGACTTGTAAATAACTAACAATGCAAGTGATTGACAGTCTTCTAAGTATTGTTCCAACTTAGTCCAAAAATCCCAACTCAGAACTTGGCAGGATCTTACTGGGATGCAATTCCAAGTTGACTCTGTTCAAACTGACTGTGTTTTACAGAACCAGCAATGACAAAGATGTTATGCTGTATGTGCACCTAAAAGTAAAACACTTATTTACATTCGACATTATAGATATTGTACAGCTTTGTACATCTTTGTTTAAAGAACATATTGACATAGAAAGACAGTGAGTTTCACCTAATACACAAGAAATAATGGAACAACTCGCAAGTAAGACCATGGTGCCAATCTGAAATACAGTATGGCCACCACGGCAGCCATCTTAAAAATCTTGTTATTACTACTACTCTCAACAGATATTCAATCTACATGTGGTTTTACAAGAAGACTTCTTATGGTGTCTAGTTGGTCCTAGATGAAAAATGATGCCAATCAGACATCCAATATGGCCACCATGTTGGACATTTTGAAAATCTTTTTATCACTGTTCTGCCTGATGGATGGCTATATTGTCATGGGTTTTTTTTGCGTTTTTTTTTAACCTAAAGACTTATTATATCTTGTTGGTCCTAAATGAAGATGGTGCTAATCTTACATTCAATATGGCTGCCACAATGGCCATCTTGAAAATTTTGTTATTGCTTCTCCTCTTGATTGATTGGTCATATTGACATGAAGCTTTCACCAAAAGACTTACATTAATTTCTACTTGGTCCTAAATGAAAATGATACCAATCTTACATTCCAATAAGGCTGCGACAGTGGCTAATTTATCACTCAAGAATATCAGAGATGGTTTCAGCTGTCAGCAGTTAAAAAGAAGAAATGGTCTTATCTTCAATTTCTGAAAATTCTTTTTTCTGACAATAGAGCATCAGTCTCATCAAGGAACTTTTTTTATTTTAAATATATTTGTGCTGGCATAAATGTTTCATGGAGAGTGAAATTTTACTCACTAAGATTGAAACAGTTCCCATAAATACTGTGCATGTAATGTGGATTTTCACTGCAAGTGTTCATGTTTGTGCTTGAAAAATGCTGTTGACCCAGATGTCCAGATATGCTTAAAAGACTTTTTCTTTATTTCAACCTTTGGGCTCAAAATAGGCCCAGTGCACTTTTCTGCATGGTTTAAGAGGCAACTAGTGGAGGCAAGAGTTGCAGGTGTGGGTTCAAATCCTAGCTCGGGTTGGCTACCATGGTGTGTCCTTCGGTAAGTCCTCTCTACTCCAGTTGCCGCAACACTAAATAACCTACTTGTGTTGCTGTGCCATCAATTACCTAACCAAACCAAACCTTTATTTCAGTATTTTGGGGCAAAGGACAGATTTATGCAATTAAGATTTTAAGATAGTTTACAAATAGTTTGGATGCTTAACATAGTGCACAAGCAGTGTCTGAGGAGTTACATACATGTGACAGCTGTGTCTGTGGAGTTATATATAAATGTGGTAGCTTAATGATATGGTGTACAAGCAATGTCTGTGGAGTTACATATATGGTAGTCTAATGACAAATTGTACAAGCAATGTCTGGAATTACATGTATGTGGCTGTCTAATGACATAGTGTACAAATAATGTTTGGAGTTGCAAATATGTGTCAGCCTAATGACATAGTGTATAAGCAATGTCTGCAGAGTTACATATATGTGACAGCTGTGTCCGTGAAGTTACATATAGGTGGCAGCCTAATGATTTATTCTTCTCTATATATTCTTTATTTCAAGTAAGTTTTTCATAATGAATACAGAGCCCACACCTCACTTAGTTGGCCTCCCTTTTTCTAGTGGTAAGGGGGCACAAGGCCCAAATTTTTAAAAACCTAGTTAGAACCTTTCAAAGGAGGCCAGAAGGTGACAACCAGCATGTACAGAAAAATAAGTCTTATGTACTGTATGAAACTTTGTACTGTACATCAGCCAATTTAGTCAAAATTCAATTGAGAAATTTGTTTGGAGATAATGAAAAAATTCAAAGACAGGTTAAGAACAGTTACTTTTCTTTACTAAAACTTCATCCTATTCTAAGCAGAGTTTAGAAAATTTCAGCTGTGAACTCTCTCAGCAGCCACAGATTGAGTTGGAAACCAAGTTGGTGAGTTCCCACTGGAACATTGCTTCAAAGGGCCCATTTCGTCTCACTAACATAGTAGCATTGTGTTGATTGGACAGAATAGTGAAATGACTAAGCATTTGAATGTGTTTTTCCATAACTGAATATAAACAATTGAAATTTTTATATTTTTTTAGTTCAATTTTTGGGAATTAAATTTTCCAGAAAAAGTAAAATATGTGAATAAATGATTACAGTTGATATAGACTGACATTGTTTTGTAAAACCAAGCACCAGTAACATTGCAGATGACATGTGCCAGTAAACCATTCGAATTTATGGGATACAAGCAACTTAACTCTTACCAAGTATGTGAAAATGACATTGTCCACGACAAAACACAGAAAATATATCCATTTAAAGCCATTGGCTGATTGGCTTTGATGAATCTATCATCAGTCTTTAAGTTTCAACCGTTTAAAATCAGTGGCTGATTGGCTATGATGAACTTATCTTCGGTCTTTAAATTCCAACGGTTTAAAATCGGTGGCTGATTGGCTATGATGAACCTATCTTCGGTCCTTAAATTTCAACTGATTCTGGACATGAATTGTAGGAGTTGTTACTTCTGCAGATTCATCATCATTGTCTTCAATGTGAAGATTTTGCTTTTCATCCTAGAAATAATGTTGAAAATTCCTCTCAGACAGCTATTGATTCTAGAACTGATTTCCACCCAGATTCTTTTAATGGCAGTGTTAGAATGCCATTTGGTTATGTTGATTATGGCAGTCTTTTTCTGTTAGGAAATAGACTTGAAATGTAAGATTATCTTGTTGGACAGACAACAACTGTAGAAGTTTATTCAGAGTCCTTAAAAATTTGATGAAAGTATTTTGAAATATATTTGCAGTTGATCACCACAGCAATTCAGTCAGGAACGGACCAGGCCATTAGGAGTTCAGAGAGCAAGGATCATGAAGATGGGAAAGAAGAAAAGGTGGGCAAACAAACTTATTATATGTACAAGGTGTTGCATGGCAGGGCAATGTTTTGGTTCAGCAGAGGATCAAATGCTATTTTAAATCTTTGATTAAATTAAGGGTTTTTCTTGAGCAACATCAGGTAAAAGATAAGCACCTTAAATCTTGATTACATTCAGTGTAGCAAATGTTAAGGCAAAATTCTTCTTCAGATGCATTACCCAGTCATAATACATTAGGAGTACAATTCACTACCTAACAAATCCAGCCCTTCCAAGCTGAAACAGACAGATACATTACCCAATCATAATATGTTGGGAGTACATCCACTACCTTGCACATCCAGCCCTTCCAAGCTGAAATAGACATTCAAAACATCCTTTAGATTGTTTTAGCAACAGAAGTGCTAAAAGTCATCTGCTTGCTGTGACGGAAGTCAGATGAGAATTGTCTCCCCATGGATATGGGAATGACACTAAATCCCATCAATTGTCCACTCATGCCTGGTCAGCATGCTGTTACAAGAGACCTCATGGATCTCATTGTAGCCATGGATCTCCTTGTCTTAGGGTACCTGTTCATGAGACTTGTGCAGATGATCATGCTCTCCACTGAGAGCTGAAACTTTGCTCAATGGACCAAATTATAGAAGTTTTGCACTACATGAGGTTTCTTCTCATCAAACAGGAGGTCATCACTTGGCTTACAGTAGGTATTCTGCTGTAGAATCAACCACTCAAAACCTCAATTTGCACAGATGCAAACACAACTGGTTAAAGTATCCATCTTCTGCCCTCCTTAAGAAGCAAGCGGGCTTTGGCCCTTGAGGAATGCATCCTGCACATCAGTCTCTTGGAAATGAAGGCCATAATCAATGTTGTTTGATTGTAGCCGAAGACATTGTTTGGAAAGGAGTTCTCATTCTGTCCAACATCTTGACTGTTGTTAATTATATCAGAAGGCAAGGGAGAACCAAATCCCTAGATCTCTGTCTTCTGGCTTTTGGATTTTCACAGGTGGTGTCCTCGTCAACAAATCCATATTCAAGTCTGACACATCCCAGGCAAGACCTCTGACCTAGTGGACTCGCTCTCCCAGCAGAATCAGCTCTGATGACCTTGACAGTTACCTCTCTTTTCCTGAACTGGAATGGTCTTGATGCATGTGCCTTTTCACTGATCTCTCTGATTCCAATAGTCTTGCAGAAAGTGATTAAATCAGAGTACTTACTAACCCTCACTACTGGAAAAAATCATGGATCAATGACCTCCTGAATCTAGAGGCAGAGATTTGAAGCGAAATCCTGCCTTCTCACCTGCTGTAACCATGCATGCAGGTTTTTCCATCTGAACCTAGAGATGTTAAGCAAGCATACTTGGCTTATATCAAACAAGCCCTCATAAAGAAACAGTTCTCTCAACAAGTGGTTGACAGAATTGCTCAGGTAAGAAGGCCCACCACTTCAAAAGGGGAAATGAAGATTTTTCTCTCAGTGGTACTCGCAGAGACACATATTCCTCTTAAGAGAGTCGGTACCCACAAATCTTTAATTTCCTCCTATGGCTATTTGAGTGGAAGAAGTTAGCTTCAATAATATTCAAGGGCTACTGTTCCATGATCTCGGACATTTTTTGCCATCATGAAAAGGAGGACATATGCCAGAATAAGGACCACTATGACCTTGTCACTAGTTTCAGCCTGTCTCAGTGTCTTAAATGAAGGCAATAGCCCTTTGTCCAAAATGGATTCTACAGTGGTTTCTGACCTGGCTGAAGAAAGCATCCTTCAAGCCACTGTTCAGAGCTTCTCTAACTGGCCTTTTGTACAAATATCTGCTTTCTAGTCACATTAGCTACAGAATCAGTGAGATAATATTCCTTATTGGTTGACACTTACTATCTTCAGTTCTGCCATGATGAACCCATCTGCATGGTACAATTCAAACCACACTTGTGAAATCTGCTTACTGTGGACAGAAGATATTGCCAGAACAGAAACAGTGCTCAAGGGATGTGGATGCTATCAGCCTTGATGTTGCAATAAGTCATGACTGAGAAGTCGCCAATAAAGAGAAATACCTGGCATTATTTGCACCTCCACCACACACAACTCCAGCCTCATCGTCACATCATTCTCTCCCAGTCATAGTGCTGAAATGGTATGGTGGCCTCTGTAGAGCAATCCTGGTGAACCCCATACCCCATGTACACCCTGGTATTGGCTATGGTGACCTATCCCTAGAGAGCCAGACCTCAGACCCTAGCATTAGCCTGCCTTATATCTTGTCCACTCAGTTCTGGCGTCGTCTTAGCTTTAACCTAGTATAACTGGCTTTGAGTTAGAGATCTGCCTTCCTGACATACCCAGTCCCAGGCCCACAAAGTCAATGGCATCTGACATCTGGCCACGCTCCTTACAGATCCAACTTTGTCACAGACAGCACAACTGGTATTCGATCTTGTGATCAAGCCACCCATGATACTGAATACCAGACTGTTTGAGGTGACACAGACCAGCACCGGAATTCCATCATCAGTCCTGGCTGTCACAACTCGTGCATAGTGCTGGCTTTTGTGATTTCCCTTTCTCAGATACATGGTACCCAGGTCAGACTTTCAATGATACTCAAAGCCAATATTTGGAGGTTACCATTTTCCAGCATGGATAGACACCCAGCTTCATTTACCATCCTCAACAGCCTGCTTCCCCCATTCAGTCTTCAGTACCATCACAGGAGGCTTCTTTGTCACCCTACACCTCTGATATTGTAAACAAATGATTGCAAGCTTCTTCTTTACCCATTCTAAAAATGTCCAGGAAGATTCAGCCTTCTGTGCCTCCATTACCATATTTAGAATTTCCTCTTGTGTCAACTTTTTAGCCAAAAAAGATCAGCCTGCCTCCAAACAGTTACTGCAGTCTGGTTGGGTCACTGACATCTTTCATTTTTTTTTTTTTTGTTTCAAGAGGCAGATACAGGACTCAAGCATTAACAGGCCTTTCTTCTCACAAAAACACCTGCCATCTCATTTCACCCTGGCCATCTACAAAACTCGTGCACTATTTATTGATACTGAAGTTCCAGCTGTTGACAGAGACATTGTTAAAGTCATCTTCCATACGCATGAACTGCAAATCCTTCCAAGGCATGCAACAGCTAGTTTACAGCATCATAGCTATTGGTTTATTGCTCAACCTGGTGTCCATGGCAATTGTTCAACAACCTCGGCATGCCTTCAACAGGAATAGCCTGGGTGTCAGTCTTGTATGTGGCTTGTGTATTGAAAAAGGCAGCAAAGCACTCACTTTTCCATTTCCATAGCTGATTCTGTTAACACTCAGCCTTCTGAGAGAGATGCCTCCCCATTTATGTCCATGCTGCTCAAAGATCGCTGCAAGGCAGCCTTTAGATCTTGGCCTTTTTCTTCAAGGGAGCAGCAGTAGCTCAGTGGTAGAGCATTGTACATCTAATCCAAGGGTCATGGATTCGATACCCACCCAGGTAAAAAACCCAGGTCAGATGCCTCAGTGTATCCTTGGGACAGGCACTTGGCTTCCATTATCTTGGCATGAGATAATAATACATACATCCTTTTTTAAGATAATTTCCTGTACACTATGTGAATGGAACTCAAAGCAAACTAAGATTTATAAAAGTTTGATTTGGTGTATCGAAACTTAATGTGTTAAAAGTGCTGTTAAACCAGCAAAAAAACCCAAAAAAAACTGTTTGTCCAATCTCCTGTTCCATGACTACTTAGAGAAGATCAGGAAACAGGCAGTCAAGGAGGTTAGCCTTACGCAGGTCCAGTGACCCAGATCCCTGCCTTCATTTCCCAGGAGAGAAAAGAGAAATAGGAAGGACACCATTAATGCACTCCAGATGGGGGAAACCCTCCAAAAAACCTTAATCTTCAGTTAGGACCCAGTTTCCCAGAGCAAGTGATGACAGAGTACAGGGTGAGAAGGACTGATTTCAGCCCATTGTCTCTGCCCACCAACCTCCCTCTCATAGAACATGATACCAGGCTCATGCTGCCCTTTTCTTACAACCCAGGGGGAGAAGATTTCAACATTTCCAACAGAAAAGGGTGATAAAAACTGATTGCAACACAAATGCATTGAGATTTTACTCGCAACACATATGAGCACCCAATATAACGGCAGAGATCCCAAGGTTGACCATCCACACACACTTTTGGTCAGCATAGACCTCCAAGATGCATGTCTATTTGTTCCCATTCATGGGTCGTTCTGGAAATGCCTGAGGCTGGCTTTCAAGGATATTGTGCAGGGTTCTCCCTTCTGGTCTGGATCTCAGCCACTGTCTGTTTACCCAAGTTGTGGATCCGGATGTGTCCCATTGCAGGACCACCTTCACATCCCTGACATCAAAATACCTGGAAAACATCTTCCTCCCAAAAACAAATTGAGCATCTTTTTGTACAAAAACAAAATCTCTTTCTGTCTTGTTGCCTCAGATTCCTTATTAACAAGGACAGATCTGATCTTGTCATGCCACTCATCTGTACATGGCATTAAAAACCTTCCTCAGTGGAGTTGGCCTCCCCCACATGTTTGTGGTGTCTTCTGTCATCTTGGAGAGTTGATTGTCAGCCCTAGAATTTCTTTGCCTCTTGTATCTCCTCAACATTACCTAGGATGTTCTCACTTTGGGTCACCCACATATGAGACCCCTGCAGATGATCCTTATCTCAGTGTCATTCAGAACTTTGCCAACTATACTAAATGATCAAAGTTTCAAGCTACATGAGGGTCCATCTCAGCAAATGAAAGTATTAGCTCAGAAATTCCAACTTATATGGATGCCAGTATGACTGGTTGGGGTGTCCATCTCCTGCCCTCTTTCCTAGAGAGCAGGCTATGGTCCCTTCATTAGTGGCCAATGCACATCAATCTCTTGGAGATGAAAGCCATAACAAATGCCTTTTGATCATGGCAGACGCAATCTGGAAAGGGCATTCTGGTTGTTTCTGACAACTCTGCTGTTGTCAGTTATATCTGAAGACAAGAGGGAGTCAAATACCCGGATCTCTGCCTTCTTGTTATTTTCACAGGTGGTGTAATTGGCAAGTCCACCAGATCCCAGGCAGGCTCAGTGTATTAGCGGACTCGCTGCCCACACAGAATCAAGCAGTTTACACAGAATTGTCTATTCACTTCCTGGTTGTCAGTCAAATTTGTGCCTGTTGTGGTTAGACAATTCACCCTTTGAACCTCTGTCTCAAGCTGTGCTGACTTACCTTTCATACAAGACCAGCTTCCTAGTCACTCCAGCCTTAGCAGGCAAAATCAGTTAAATTTATACCTTATTGGTCAACCCAAACTACTTGCAGTTCTGACACAATATTTTGGTTTCTATCATGATGGCTCTGGTTTCATAGATAAGAAAAGGCTCATGTTCATGGGAAATCATGGAAATCAGTCCTTTATTTTAAAACTGCCATCTTTAATGGATCCTTCATCCTTCTCCCGTATTCTCAAAATATTTTGAGCATGAAAATCAAGCTCAAACTAAAAATATGACAATTTTGACAGTTTGTAACTTTCAGAATTTTGTTTACTTGGGTCCCTCTACTAGAACGCTTCTTTTCAATTATTTAAAGGCAATCTTAGTATTATAGTTAATTTGGGGGGGGTCTTGAATTCAAACTTGAGTTTCATGCTCAATAAGTTTTGAGAATATTGGGCCAGGACTTGCTGGAGTAACCACTCTGACTAGAGGGCATTAACCCAATACCATATGAATGTCTTATGAAATTTGGCTCATGTGGTTAGGGCAGTCACTACTAGCCTAGCATTTGAGCAAAACTGCTCTCAAACTGATGTTATAGGCTGTGCGATGGAGGTCTGATATGACATTCTCCAGTTTCTATCCAAGAAGCCTTTCATCTTGAAAAGGCTGAATATTACCAGGTAGGTTCTATATAAACAGTGAAACAGGTTACCTTCCCAGGTCCCTCAGCAGCTTCATAATTACATGGGTCACTCTGCTTGAGCTGGATTTGTTGCAGCAACAATTTATTTCCATCAAGACCATGTCTTTTCATTGATCTATGCTGTAAATGCCCATATCTTACACAAGATTTGAAGCTACTTCTCATATGTTAGGAAACCAGAGCCAGGACTATCTCTGGCCAACTCTGGGGTAAAGGATATAACTCTCTCCACCTCTTGCTTATTGTCCTAACATATTATGATCATGTAGTGTATTTGAAGAATAAATCAATTTTTGAAGTAAAATATGTTTTTTTGATAATACATCATTGATCATAATATGGGGACACCCTCCCAAGCCTTCTCCGCAGTTACCTCACTGGAAGAGTGTAGGCTTCCACTCCATTAGTAACTGATGAATGATGGGATTTGGCACCAATCCCTCAGTCAAAGGCAAGACGATTCTCATCTGACTTCAATCTTGGTAAGCAGATAACATTTTGGCACTTTTAATGCTAAAACAAGCCAAAGATGTTAATGTCTTTTTCACTTGTGAGGGTTGGATTCACAAGGTAGTGAAGGTTGGTTGGTTGGTTGGTTGGTTGGTTGGTGTTTTAATGGTACTTTCAACATTATTGGCTATATCATGCCGAGGAAATGGGAGCTAAGTGTGTGTCTTTGTAGCACAATTTAGGAGTTTTCACTGATGTACTAATGTCGATATGCTTTGATACGCCAAATCAAACTTTTATAAATCTCAATTTGCTTTGAATTCCATTCACATTGTGTAGAGGAAATTATCTTAAAAGCATAATGTGTGTAATAAATACAAAAACACATTCATGTTTTGTTTCGGGGAAAGAACTTGTTTGATATGGTGTTTAAATACTTCTTGAACTGATGGCCTCATCTTATCCCTTTGCCATATCAAATTTGTTCTTTCTGCCAACGCAGAACAAAACATGGATAATGTTGCCGTGTATATTGTAATAACCAATATATTTTGGTATGTGATATTGTTATTAATATGGTATGTAATATTGATAATAATGTACTATGTGATATTGTTAATATTTTTTTCCTGGTTCTGATGAAGTTAAGATTATACTGAACACTTTCAGTAGTCTGTAGAGGTTTGTTCTTACTTGGTTCCTTTTAAACTAATCTCCAGATATGGGTAATTTTGACAGTCTTCTCTCTGGTAGGAATTGCATGTTCCACTGTACATCAGTACAACTATCAAAGCTAATTTACAAACATTTAATTTCTGATTGTCTTCCTTTAGGAATCGTATGACCAGGAACCTACAGATCTTCCTGGACCCCTTATAACTTTGAGTGATTCATCATCAGATTCATTTATGGGTAAGTTCATTATGCTATTTGATGTGTTTTTGAATAACTGATTTGAGAAACAGTTCACACTGGCAAAATTGTTGCATAAAAACTTAGGTTTGGATTTACATATGTAAAATTTTTGTGACGAGATGTATGAACATATAGATATTCCGACTTATGCAAAACATTTGATGACACCTGCATCAAGCATTACATATGTGAAAACATTATTGTTTCACACATGGACAGAATGTAAAAACCAAGTTTGTTCAATTGAGAGTTGGCACAATTCAAGTACATGTTTTGCCTGTGTGTATGAATTACATTTTTATTGTGTATCTTTTTTACTTATGTGATGAGCATATGTAAAACATTTTTATAAACTTTTATATTTTACATACACGAGGTCACACATGTCTGTCATGCATTACATATGTGATGTACATACTTAAAACATGTTTGGTACTTTCAAATGTTTTACATATATGTGAGGTCATGTGTATCATGCATTACACATGTAAAATGTGTGCCAACTTTGTATACTTCTTATTCGTTAATTATCATGAGAAAATCAGATCATTCTACATGTAGAAGAACACCTCATATATGAGATTACTATATGAATATGTGTAAATTTATTGAAAATGTATTGGAATATCTCTTTGTTGTTTGATGTAAAACATACAGCTGCAATATTTTCTTCTTACTGTCAAATGCATTAATACTTTATTTATAATAAAAAGTAAACAAAATATTAATGCTAAAGGATGAGAAAAATGTGGAATGCACTCATTGATGGTGATGCCATTTTGCAAACACACTGCCTTGCTTGTACAACGCACTGCCATTGGTCAGCAAGTGGTGATTCAGCAAATCAAAAGCTTTTGTAATCATCTCAAAGATGTAAACAAGCATTGAGAGCATTAGTGTATGCTCCATGAAACTTACACATGAATCATGGTGATTAAATGAGATTTTGAGTATTGGTAAATCTGTCCGAACTCCTCATTGAAAAATCGGTCAAAAATGTTAAACTCAGCCATTGACTGAGGATCAACATCCATCTGAAACACTGTGTTCCATGATCTTGGACATGCTTTGACATCACAGACAGGAGAACATGGGTCAAAATAAGGACATCTCGGACCTTCTGACCTTTGTGTCCTCCAGACTGAAAGCTTTGGCCCTCTGTCCTAATAGAAGCTGCAGTGGGTTCCAGTGTTCCAGAGCAAGGCACCAGTTGAACCCCTTTTCAGAACTTTATTGACTTATCTCTCATACAAGATCTGCTTTCTTGTTGCCTGGCAACAGCAGGGGGAATAATTGAGTCACATATCATATGGGTCGACCCAAACCATCTACAGCTCTATGGTTCGATTTATTATATGACAGCCCCTGCTTTTGTTGCCAAACACAGGCTCCCACTCATGGGCAGCCAATCATATGTCCTAAAACTGCTTTCTTCCAGGGACCCTTCGTCCCAAGGGCATCTACAAGACCCCATCAGGTCTCTGAACTGGTACCTGAAGTGCACAGAGTCCATTAGAAGATGGATATCTCTATTATTCCTACCTCAAGAAGGTAGAGATGACTTTCTGCTCAGGCACTGTCATCCTGGATATGTTGGTTTATCCCCGCAGCAAATAGGAAACTAACACAAGATCAGATGGTTTTCTTGCGTATTTTGGCAGACAAGGTTATGGTGGTTGCCACAAGCATAGCATTCAAGCGAACCTGCTCCACTACTTTTATAATCCAGGCCATGGGGTGGAGGTCAGAAATTACTTTTTCTAGCTTCTACCTTAGAGACCTCTCCTTGCAAAAGCCTAGTTTGACCTGGTGTGGTAAATAACGGCAGCGCAAAAAGCTTCACTCTTAGATCTCTCAGCAGGTTTATAATAATGTGGGTCACCCTTCTTATGCTGGATTTGTAGAGCCAAAGTTTTGTCTAATGTCACATGATTTGCATTTCTATAGGTCAAGCAGCACTAACCTTGGCCCATATTTTCTTCATTATGAAGCTGCTTCATGTCTTTTAGGAGACTGGAGTCTGAATTGACTCTGGAGGAATCAGATGTAAACTCCCTCCTCCGTTTACCTATTCTTCTAACATATTATGATTGGATAATGTATTTGAAGAAGAAACCTGTTTGTCGAAAGTAGAATATGTTTCTTCGATAATACTTACCCAATTATAGCATGGGAATGCCCTCCCAAGTACTCCCTGTAGTTCCATTTCTGTAGAGCTTCAGCTCCAGTAGTAACTGATGACTATAGGGTTTTGGGCACCAATCCTATTTCGCCTATTTACACCTATTTCGTAAGTGACATTTCCAGAGTGATCTGCCTGTGTACATTTGACCTAAAGCCCTAGCTTTTAAAGGCAGCAACTGGTTTGTTTCACAACTGATAACTTTTTTGTTAGAGCTGCAGATTGAACATATATTCAGTGTCTCAAGAGAGTGTCATATTCATTGAGTTTAAACATTTTATTAAAAAATTTGTAGTTGGAGATGACATGTACAGTACAGAAGGTAAGGGATTAGAATGAAAGTGCTGGTGTTGCATGATTAACAACTCCCTGTGATTATGCTGCATACTTGACACCTGTTTTGTTGTGACCACCCTCTTATGCGATTACATAAAGTGTCATTTATGAAAGCCTAAGCTCACTCTCAGCAAGTTTCTGAATTGTCAGTGTTCTGTCACAATGTCAGTTGGATTTTGTACTTTCATGAATTGATAAACTTTGATGGTTTCATAAATATGGGGAAAAGGAAACAATTATTATGAGGATGAATTCTTGGGCTTTAAACCAAATGACACTAAACAATGGCATTTATAGGATGAATTCTTGGGCTTACAACCAAATGACACTAAACAATGGCATTTATAGGATGAATTCTTGGGCTTACAACCAAATGACACTAAACAATGGCATTTATAGGATGAATTCTTGGGCTTACAACCAAATGACACTAAACAATGGCATTTATAGGATGAATTCTTGGGCTTTAAACCAAATGACACTAAACAATGGCATTTATAGGATGAATTCTTGGGCTTACAACCAAATGACACTAAACAATGGCATTTATAGGATGAATTCTTGGGCTTACAACCAAATAACACTAAACAATGGCATTTATAGGATGAATTCTTGGGCTTACAACCAAATGACACTAAACAATGGCATTTATAGGATGAATTCTTGGGCTTACAACCAAATAACACTAAACAATGGCATTTATAGGATGAATTCTTGGGCTTACAACCAAATGACACTAAACAATGGCATTTATAGGATGAATTCTTGGGCTTACAACCAAATGACACTAAACAATGGCATTTATAGGATGAATTCTTGGGCTTACAACCAAATGACGCTAAACAATGGCATTTATAGGATGAATTCTTGGGGTTACAACCAAATGACACTAAACAATGGCATTTATAGGATGAATTCTTGGGCTTACAACCAAATGACACTAAACAATGGCATTTATAGGATGAATTCTTGGGCTTACAACCAAACGACACTAAACAATGGCATTTATAGGATGAATTCTTGGGCTTACAACCAAATGACACTAAACAATGGCATTTATAGGATGAATTCTTGGGCTTACAACCAAATGACACTAAACAATGGCATTTATAGGATGAATTCTTGGGCTTACAACCAAATGACACTAAACAATGGCATTTATAGGATGAATTCTTGAGCTTACAACCAAATGACACTAAACAATGGCATTTATAGGATGAATTCTTGGGCTTTAAACCAAATGACACTAAACAATGGCATTTATAGGATGAATTCTTGGGCTTACAACCAAATGACACTAAACAATGGCATTTATAGGATGAATTCTTGGGCTTACAACCAAATGACACTAAACAATGGCATTTATAGGATGAATTCTTGGGCTTACAACCAAATGACACTAAACAATGGCATTTATAGGATGAATTCTTGGGCTTACAACCAAACGACACTAAACAATGGCATTTATAGGATGAATTCTTGGGCTTACAACCAAATGACACTAAACAATGGCATTTATAGGATGAATTCTTGGGCTTACAACCAAATGACACTAAACAATGGCATTTATAGGATGAATTCTTGGGCTTACAACCAAATGACACTAAACAATGGCATTTATAGGATACTGTGAATCACAATAGTGTGGACTATTCATTTCATTTCTTTTTCACAGTGATGAAATTTGAGTGCTTATATAGTGTAGATTTTCACAGTGATGAAATTTGAGTGCTTATATAGTGTAGATTTTCACAGTGATGAAATTTGAGTGCTTATATAGTGTAGATTTTCACAGTGATGAAATTTGAGTGCTTATATAGTGTAGATTTTCACAGTGATGAAATTTGAGTGCTTATATAGTGTAGATTTTCACAGTGATGAAATTTGAGTGCTTATATAGTGTAGATTTTCACTGATGAAATTTGAGTGCTTATATAGTGTAGATTTTCACGTTCACTAATAATATAATAGAGGTTAGTGAGAGATTACTAACACAATGGTTTTCTTGGAAGGCACATGATGTTGTGGCTGTAATACATATATGGCTGCATTTGCTGGTTAATGGACATAAACCAAATACAAATAATTAGTCAAGTAATGTATGTTTTTCATTAATTACTCTACACATCAAGATATATAAAATTCCATTTCTTACATCATGGGTAGCACATTACTGTAGGTGCTAATTTCATTGCAGAAGTGATTTTTTCTCCCAGTTTATTTTTAGACAGCAAAACTCTTTATTTTTTTTATCTCTGAAAACACAGAAAATGAGGTATTTACTATTAACGAAGCTCACTGTTTTTGGGGGGGGAATTATTGTCTGCCTTGTTTCAGGGAAAAATTGCTACAGTCGATGTATCAGACTGAAAGAAAAAAAAGTAGCAGTCTCTAAATCAGTGCAAGTAGTCAGGACAGTCACATTCAAGGGTTTTTGTGCATTTAGAATTACACAAAGTCTTGTGGATGCCCACCCAACATCAATCCATTCTTCACAAAATCAAGAGCATTTCTATCCCCAAAAGATCCTGGACTGTTTCTATAAATCTACATTAATGTGCTAAAAATATCAATTTATCTGAAAGTTTAAAGTTATCATGGTTTTATTTATATATGTCATCTCATGAAAAGTAAGTGCTGTCAAATCTACCCTAATGGTCACCTTTATGAAGCGGTCACCTGGTCTCAATGGCCATTCCCATTTCCCCCCATGGAATGTCCTCTATAAATGTTGTGTATGAAATGGTCACCTGCTTTCTGCTTTCATCAGCCAGATGTTTTTTGACCAAAAAGTACTTTCTTACTGCTTAAAGTGGTCACTTAAATGTATTGACTCGTCAAATGAAGCATTTTCTTCCAAGAAAGGCATTGCTTAGGTAAATATATGTCATATGTATTGACTGTATCAACATGCTTTGCTTGCTTATATTCATCATATTAATTCAATCTGTCTGTAACCATTGTTAATTTAGGAGTTTGAATAAAGCCTAAATATTGCTTAGAGATACTCAGTGTAAATTGTCATTCTGATAGCCCCCCCCCCCCTTTTTTTTCCAAGTGGGTGGGTGGGTAGATGCACTGATGACCGTACTAAATATATTCATCAGAAAAGATTAATAGCGAACTGATTTTACCCTGAATTTGTTTTGTTTTACTGTAGTAACCTTGATTTAATTCAACAATTTCTATGAGTGTTTGCTGCATAATAATAGTTTGGGTATCATGATTAGCTCTTCTGCTTAACGTTTATGATGTGAAAATCAAATTCATCTTTCAAACACTACTGACTTCTGTTGGATTTATGGATTGTAATTATTGTAACCGTAAAAAACAAAAGCCGCAAACAGCTAAAGTATTATATTAGTATGGAAAAGTTGGCATAAATCTGTATGCACAATATGCATTGTGGCCAGAGAAAAACAAACAGTCACAATGTATATACCAGATCTTCATTAAATATCCATCCATGTTGCAGATGAAAATGTCAATGGGTATTTAATCATTAGGTTACTCTTTTTAATACAAGAATAGATAATGGACCAACACTGCGGTCACTATTTCATGTAAGATATTCTGTTGCTTCAAAATTTTCAAGGAATGCTGTGCCAATTTCTACAAGAACACAGAACTGAGGATGAAAACTCTTGCACATTTTGAACATAAATACATGATGGGAACAGTGTTTCAACTTAAAGAGCAGTCTTTGAACCAAGGTGACCTGTCATCCACTGAGTTGATGCTTTCTATATTTGGCCTATGTTACTTATACAAGCAGCTGAGCTAGCTATCTCCTTACTATGTATATATATATATATATATATATATATATATATATATATATATATATATATATATATATATATATATAAAGATACTATATGAACAGTAGACAGTGGGAAAGCTTGAAGAAATATATGAATGAAACCCTTTTCCATTTTCCACCTGAATTCATGAATGACAAGTTTATACGGTGAATTCTCTGAGTGGGAAAACAAGCAAATTGTCTAAAATAATAATAATAATAACAAAAATAATAATAACAATAACAATAACAATGAAAAAATAATAATTAGTAATAATAATAATAATAATAATAATGTTAAAAGTATTTGGTGCATGATATTTGTTCCAGAACCAACTTTTAAAGGTGTACCTGCATTTAGAGGTCTCCTGTGTGCAAAGGCCAGTTTGACCTTTTCCCATTGGCGGCTGCTTAAGGCATGTTTGACTGTAGGTGACCGACATGGTCTTATTTTTACGTTCTGAAGTACAGTGAAACCCCGCTATAACGCGATATTTGGGGTCCATAAAATTCGATCGCGGAAAAAGCAGGGTCGCGTTATTGTGGGGTTTTACTATATTTTACTTTTTTCAGAGAACAACGTATACACGTCTAATGTATAGCATGAATAGGGTATCAACACCGTTTACTATCTGATATCGATCCGTCTTTGTTTTCCCACATGACAACCATTTGATTGAGCCACGAGTTTGATACTTGTTCAGTGCCAAGTAACGGAGAGTGGTTATTTGAACTCCCTGTGATCTTGCCGCCCAAGCTCAGTCTCTACATAAGCACCCACATATGACAATCTTTGATCAACCACCGCAGTGTCTGGTGCTTGGTTGTGTGTGCAGTTAAAGAAGAAACATAAGTCCACTATTGTTTGCGCAATGATTGTATACAGGATGAATTAAAGTCCAGCGCACGTGTTGGCGGCTTACGTTTATTGATATTTATTAAATCTTGATAATCTTTGATCAACCACCGCATTGCCTGGTGCTTGGTTGTGTATGCAGTTAAAGAAGAAAAACACGTCGGCTATTGTTTGAGCAATGATTGTATACAGAATGAATTGAAGACAAACACAAAGAAGACTTACTGGCTTTACTCATGGATCAGTAATAAGTAACATTTATGATAATGTTTATTTTGGCATAACACTTCAAGAAATTGGTGATAATTTTTAAATTTCAGAAGCCACGCCACGATCGAATTTATACGTGATCTCTTCCCTAAAATGATAATAAACTTTATATACCCTATTTCTCGTACTTAAAAAAAAATTTTTTTTTCCCCGTGTACGAGAAAAATACAGGTACATGTATATAAAATTTCAGGAACCACGCCACAAACGTATTATACTCGAATTCATACACGATCTCTTCCTCAAAATGATACTGTAATATACACATTTTATACACTATTTCTCGTACTTTGAAAAAAAAAAATTTCATGTGCGAATGAATATATGAAATTTTGGGAGCCATGCCACGATCGCGTTATATCCGAATTCGCGTTATAGCGGGGCGTGTTATAGCGGGGTTTCACTGTAACTACAAGTTACCTTGACCTGACCAAAGTCCTGGCCCAGTAGTTTGAAGAATTTGTATCAAATAACTTGAGCTTAGAACCCCAAATTTGATACTTGGGATTCATGTTTGTGGTTGAAATTTAGTACGCAAAAAGGAAAACGGACCTATTTTTATTTTAAATTTAATTTTTTACCCCTCTATGTTTTCCCTTCATTGACCAGCCACCTCCCTTGAGCAGCCAAATTTGTTTTAAGTGAGCACTGTATTTGTTCAATATTAATTAATGGTTAGTGACATTGGACTGAACTTTTTTGTTTGTCAGTTAAAATAAAAAATCATGATGCCATAAGAAATCATTCATAATTGAAGATTTACATATATTGTTTGTTTTCCTAACAGTTGTAATTTTGGAGTAAAAAAAAAACATATTGTATAGCACATAATAATTAAAAGAGGGTATATTGCCATTTTCTTTGTAGTTACAAATATATCAGATATATTTTGAGGTTAATGTTTGGAAATGTTTTGAGAAGCCGATTTCAGTAAAATAAATGCAAACTTGGTATTGCACTAACCAGTTGGGTTGTGCTCATTAATGTTACAGTTAATTGTAAATAGATACCATCGTTGTGTGGGTGGGGGGTCCACCATCAATGGACTTGCACCCCATCCAATTCCTGAACTATTATCCAATGGACTGGTATCTGATAAACTCTCATTTGCTTCATGCTACATATAAAGGGATAACTCAGGCCTTGTAATCCTTTAGTAGATGCTGGAAGAATTTAAACTCTAACCTTGACCATGTCTATTTCTGCTGCAGGAGAGCGCTATCAGAAATTCAAAAATTTCCTGACATTCATCGTGTGCCTCCTAAAGAGTTGTGCTGTGTGGCTCATCAATCTCTGCAATGATACATCTGCCAACTACAGGATTGTTGCCTTTCAGATGAAGGATGATCATGAGAAAGAGAAACAAAAAATACAGGTATGGCAGAGTTTTACACCAGGGCCATTGTTGCCAAATGTCTTTTTGGTATATCCATTCCCAGTCTACAGTGGTAGGTAAGAGGGGATGGACTTGGTATATCCATTCCCAGTTTGCACTGGTAGGTGAGAGGGGATGGACTTGGTATATCCATTCCCAGTTTGCACTGGTAGGTGAGAGGGGATGGACTTGGTATATCCATTCCCAGTTTGCACTGGTAGGTGAGAGGGGATGGACTTGGTATATCCATTCCCAGTCTACAGTGGTAGGTAAGAGGGGATGGACTTGGTATATCCATTCCCAGTTTGCACTGGTAGGTGAGAGGGGATGGACTTGGTATATCCATTCCCAGTCTACAGTGGTAGGTAAGAGGGGATGGACTTGGTATATCCATTCCCAGTCTACAGTGGTAGGTAAGAGGGGATGGACTTGGTATATCCATTCCGAGTCTACAGTGGTAGGTAAGAGGGGATGGACTTGGTATATCCATTCCCAGTTTGCACTGGTAGGTGAGAGAATGAACTGTTTCTGCCTCTGTGCAGAATTGCACTTTTTGTTTGTAGGTGCTCATCTTTAAAGGTAGGTCATTTTGCCACTAAGGTGGGGGAACATAGAAATGGTCAGTGTCCGTCAATCTGTTCATCTGACTGTGCACAAGAATGTGAAGACTCTAACATCCACATGTTTCATTTTATTTCAACCAAATTTACTGTGAAGTTTCTTGACAAGAACTTGGATGGGTTTGATAATGTGCAGATTTGGCTCATATTGCTAAGAATTGTTGCCCTAGATTTACTTAAAATAGGCATTCCAGTAGTTTGTGAATGCTCTAGCATCCAAATTTTTTTGTTTGATTTCAACCAAATTTTCTGTGAAGTATCATCTCAACAGGAGCTTGAAGAATTTGATGATGATTAGATTTGGTTTATATTTCTTGGAGTTATTGCCCTTATAGACTTAAATAAGCATCTCAATGGCTTATAGATACTGTAGCATTCACACTTTTCATTTGATTTAAATGGGAATTTACCGTGAAGCTTCATGTTAACAAGAGCTAGGATGAGTTTGATAATCACTAGACTTTTACTTTATTTGACAGAGTTATGGCCCTTAATTAATTTCGAATAGGCTTCCTACTTGTGAACACTTGCATTCACATATTTTTTATTTTGTCTTAACCAAATTGGCTGTGAAGCTTAACCTCAACAAGGTCTCTGATGAGTTCGATGATGAGATTTTACCATTTCTTACAGAGTTATGGCCCTCTATCAGTTTAGAATAATCATTCCTATCCATTTGATTCCAGCCGGATTTGTAATGAAGCTTAAACTAGACAAAATCTTTGCCTCATTTTTAAAGATGATGAGATTTTGACTAAGTTACAAACTTGTTGCCAGTGATTTACTCAGAAAAGTTATCCCATTGAGATGTGAACACTATAGTATTCACATTGTTTATTTGATTTAAACCAAATTGGCAATGTAGCTTCATCTTAACAAGACCTTGGATACTTTGATAAAGATCCAGTATTGACTATAATTTACATAATTATTTCTCTTGAATAACTTAAAGGAGGCATCCCACTGACTTTTGAACACTGTAGCATTTAATTTTTGGCGTGGAGTAATTTATATATCTCTCAAGCCTATGGCATGCTGTCTACTCTCATTTACTAAAAATAGTTTGTATTTCTAATAATAGGCATTTTTCTGTATATAGCTCTTTGGGCCTTTTGGCCTTTAAAAATTAATCTAGTTTGTCAATTTCAACGAGATTTGAGAATGAAAGTCTCTTCATCAAGGTCTTAGATCAGTTAGATGATGACAAGATTTTGACTATATTTTAGAGAGTTATTACCATTGACCAATATAGAATAGCCATTAGCATTCATCCCAGTGTCATTGAACACTCTGGCATCCACATCTTTTGTTTGATTTCAACCAAATTTCCTGAAAACCTCATCTCAACAAGACCTGTAATGACTTTGATTATTAGTAGATTTTGACTAATTTTACAAAGTTCTGGCCCTTGATTTATAAAGCTACATATTAGCAAGGTCTTAGATATAATGTCAAGAAATATTTTGACCAAATTCTACTTCTACTGAGTTGTTGCCTTTGATTGACATGGTACTTCACCCATTTCCCAATGCTCCAGCCTTTTTAATGGCTGGCAGCAAGAGACAATGGCCATGTTTGTGGCAGCTTATTTGCATTTTTTATTGTAACCAATTGGTGTTGGATAAACAAGACTTGGACTGTACATTGTTATTTGGACATGTTTGATATTGGATTATCCATAGAAATTAATGAAGTCATGCAATTAAATTTCTTAGAATGCCCAGTGTTATGATTGTATATTTATTCATACAGTCAGAACAGGTGGTGTACAGTGAGAAAAGTGTGGAACTGCGTCCTTTACAGAGAAGTCCTATAGAGGAGGAGGACACTGGAGCTGAGGGGTAAGCACTATGCATGCAAAGATGCTGCCAGGGTGTACAAGCACTGCACATAAAAAGATGCTGCCAGGGTGTACAAGCACTGCACATAAAAAGATGCTGCCAGGGTGTACAAGCACTGCACATAAAAAGATGCTGCCAGGGTGTACAAGTGCAGAAATCACAAAGTCAGACATAGAAATATGCACTGTGTGCAGTATAAATTTTGACACAAATTTAAGGAGAAAATTAGGAGGAAATAATATCAACTAAATATAAAAGTTAGGGTGCTAATTCTATCAAAATACGGTCTCTCCATACAAAATAACCTAGTCGCAGGTTAATTACAAAAGAATGCTTGGAAATGTCACAAAATATTGATATTAGTCAAATACGAATCCTAGAGGGGTACTCCAGTTGATATCATCACCCCATGATGTGCATATGCACATGCGTTTGCTAAGGAAATAGATTGTAGACCAGTGCTGTCAGGCACAGCATGATGTAAAATTAACAAGTACTAAATTAATACAGCTTGAGAGTGTTTCCTATGAGGATTTTGACTTCAGCAGAGTTTTGCAGGAGTGGAGCAGAAAAAAAGGATAGATTGATATTCATTTATTAGGTAAATACAGTTAAACCTGTCATGAGCGACCTCTGCTATGAGCGACCACCTGTCATGAGCGACCACAATCGTAATGCACGGATTGATTTTGTTATATAAATGCACTGTCGTCAGCGACCACCTGCAGAACGCGACCAGCGACTGCGATTTCTTGGCAAAATATGCATTTTGACACTGCTATGAACGACCGCATCACAAAAACAGATATAAACACAACTGACCTTTATTTAACTCTTTGTAACCACGACCACTTAAGAAGCAAAGACGTTAAAAACAAAATCAAAAACTTAAAAACAAATTAGGCTGGCTACCGGTTTCTTGAACTGTACAGCTCATGAATGTAGTGTCATATGTTATAGATTGTAAACCAGACTAGAGTACATGCCGATTGCTCATTCGGAAATACCTCGGCTATTTCTGCGAGACAAAAGTATGATCCATAGGATTTCCCGTGAAATTGCGTATGGCAGCTTGTTCTAAAATAATACTGCAATGAACATCGCGAGAACTGAGATAAACACCACTGACGTTTATTTTATCCTTTGTAACAACGACCGCTTCCAAAGTAAAGACTGTTCTAACAACAACAAAAATTATAAAAACAAATTAGACTGGCTACCGGTTTTCTAACTTTTGCAGGTCATGCATGTAGTTTCCTTTGTTCTGGACTGTAAACCAGACTAAAGTACATGTCACTAACTGCCATTGTAGTGCCAAAGTCAATATAGCGGTCGCATACATCATTTTTCTTTGGAGTTAATCCGTAATGCCTGGGGTGAATGAGGTCTTTGTCTTTAATACCAGTAGGTGAGAATCGTTTTCCGGATTCGATTGTCATTGTGAAAGGCTTGTGTTGTTTGTTGGGGTGTTTTTGCTGTTACAGAGATTACCAAACCGTCATATGCTCACCTGTAAGTGCAGCTGGCTACACCCTGTTTATAGAGTTAATCCCTTTGTATCGTCGGTGAATAAAGTCTTTGACTTTTGTCTCTAAATAAATTTATTCTGTTTCTGGATAAAGTAATTGTGTCTTTTTATTTCATTCATTGGTACATATACATGTACATTGTATATGTATTCCATATTTCCCCAAAGCTTGATCAAAACCGCTACAGTCGTTATTACAATTGATCCCTTATAACACTAACACCTAGCACTTTAATAACAATGGCAGAACCTCCAGTGAAAAAGAAACAAATTCTAACATTGGAGGAAAGAATTAATGTGATTGAAAGAAGTGACAAATGGGAGACTGTTTGCAACATAGCAGCCACTTAAAACGTCGGTAAAACTCAAATTTAGGGTGTTATGAAAGACAAGGAGTCAATTAGAAATGAACTCATATGCTAATACTAGTACATGTACGTGTGATCTTCATATATAAATGTGATTCCTGTTTAATGATAGATGTATATCTTTATTACTATTTAAAATTATTTTCAGATTAATGCATGCAATATTTTAACAAGAACTATAAACAAAGAATACAATAAATGTACATGATTGTGCTTATTTTTCCCTCTTAAACAGTACAGAATTTCGACCTTGGAAACTGGTCTTTTTGTACAAACCTGTTATGAGAGACCACCTGTCTTGAGAGACCGCTTTTTGCTGGCAGAAGGGGCGGTCTCTCATGACAGGTTTTACTGTACTGATTTATGATGATGTCCCCTTCCACTTTTTTCCCACTCCTATGCGAGCAGAAAATCTTGGACACCTTGAGGAAATGTAGTTTAAATAAATGTTTTGAGCCTATATTTTAAGGATTTTATATTTTTTACTTTTTATCTTTTATTTTATATGCCTTTTAAAGAATTTTAACATTTTTACCTTTTATCTTTTATCTTGTAGTACTGCATGTTTATGTTTTTTTGGAATGGTTTATCTGCCTAAATTTTGTTTGCAATTCTTTATCTTTAGATTTTTAGAACTTAACCTTTAATCAGCACTATATAGCAAGTATTGTGGTGATGTGCCACTAAACCTTATACATACATACATACATACATACATACATACATACATACATACATACATACATACATACATACATACATATATACATATACACACACACATACATACATACATACAGACAGACAGACTCACTCACTTGTTTTGGTGGCAAGGGAGGAGCTTCCTTTGTTGATGAATTCCTGGCAGCATCTCTGTACATGTAATTTTAGATGAGTGGAAAATTTTTACTATTTATTTTACTTGCATTCCATGGGGGTCTTAGAACTTGTACCTTGTACTTGTGATGGCTCAGATGTTGGTATCAGGTGGTCTTTGAGGCAGGGGAAACTGGAGAACTAAATGGAAACCAATTAACTTGGATGGGATACATTTTACCCAGGAATGTGTCAGAATCTTGAATTGAACATGGAAACCAGTTATTTTGGATGGGATACTTTGTACCCAGGAATGTGTCAGAATCTTGAATTGAACACAGTAATGCAGAAATGCAAAACAGTTGTGTTACCACTGTGGATGAGTGGAGGCAGTCAGAGAGGAACTGTTGGCAGTCAAATCTGTTTTCTCACCTTTTGAAGAAGCCACTTTATTGAAGTCCCATGGACCCAACTACACCTGAAATTAATCTCCCATGAGCAGCCATCTTCTCAATGGGACCTTTTATTGTAACCTCAGCCAGACATGTGTCC
Organism: Margaritifera margaritifera; assembly: GCA_029931535.1. Lineage (NCBI taxonomy): Eukaryota > Metazoa > Mollusca > Bivalvia > Unionida > Margaritiferidae > Margaritifera > Margaritifera margaritifera. The sequence continues at coordinate 7,396,303 of JAQPZY010001666.1, read as the reverse complement.
CAAGTATAAATATAATTGTATTGTATCCATTAAATCTAAATATATGCTTATCTGTTTTGCATCATTCTTATAACATGCTTTAACAGCAGCTGTGAAGTACTCCTGCTAGTCCAGATGATGGCATGTTTGGTCATTGTGGTTAAGTAAACTGAAAAACCCATATGAAACCACAGATATTCGATAGGTAACCACACACCCACTTCTACTTCAATTCTGAGATTTGAGCTAAAACAGCAACAATGTAAATCTAGTGTAGTCATGCTGTATGTCCAGGCATGGATGAATTAGAGCTGCTAGGGGAGATAATTTACTTTAAGTAAAGCTAAGCAGTCAAACCTGCTTTTGATAACATTTAATCACTATTTAAATCAATTAGTAGTGAGCAGCTGTCTTCTATAAAACTTGTTTTTAACCCTCAGGTAAAGATAGCTGATTATAGAATTGGGTGTATTTTCATATCATGAATACAATCTTATTAAGACTTTTTGCAAGAAGGGAGGAGCTAGACACATCCTGTCCTGAGAGGGGTGAAAAAAGGTATCAGAGATATATCATCCTACATGTCAGGTATTGTCCATTCCAGGCCAAGAGATGAAGAGGATGTTGACTTGGTACCCCCTGTACGCATCACAGTTGAGTCTGTAGAGAGCATCAAGAAGTGAGATTCATGCTTTACTTGTATACTGTGCATGTTTTTAGCCACCCTGGCAGAAAAGCCAGCTGAGCCTATGGTATTGCCCAGCATCTGGTGTGTGTAGTGGGTCATGCATCGTTCATCAACATTTGATTATGCAATGGCTGTCATATGTCCAGTGTATGCCCAGTGTCTGGTGTCCATTAGCACAAGTTTGTTCGCACTGGTCCTTCTAAGCTAAAGGGAGGAATGCCACAAAACTTTACAAACACATTCATCCAAAGGTCTAGTTGGTCCTAAATGAAACTGGTGCCCCATCGAATATCCATTATGGCTGCAACAGTAGCCATCTTTAGAATATAGTTATCACTACTACGAAGGAATGGATGATCATATTGACAGTCCATTTTCAGAAAATACTTCTTATGGTGTCTAGGTGGTCCTAAATTAAAATGGTACCAATTTGACATCCATTATGGCCTCTACAGTGGCCATCTTGAAATCCTTGTTATCGCTACTCCTTAATGGATGGTCATATTGATTTGGGGTTTTCACTAAAAGATTTCTTACGTAGTCTGTTCGTCTAAAATTAAAACAGTGCCAATTTGATGATCTTGAAAGTCTTATCCCTACTCCTCCTGAACGGATGGTCATATCAGCTTGGGATTTTCGCTAAAAGATTTGATATCTAATTGGTACTAAATGAAAATGGTGCCAATCTGAACGCCAACATTACCACCAAATCTTGTTATCACTACTTACTGGATTTTTATCACTAAACCCAGTTTGTTAATATATCGAAAGAAAACCTTGAATTATGTCACTTCAGTCACTTCTTTTTTATCCGGAAAATATTAATTGTATAGATTTAACCAAACTTAGCATGTGGTTATATCTTTATATTGTCTGAGACAAGTTCAGTATCCATGATATCAGGTTTACAGTCAAAGGCCATGACAAAGATTTTTGTACTGCAATTACATTAAATCAAACATAAGATGATGGTTTTGTTACCAGATTTGGTATGCTGGAGTTTCTCAAGAATATCAGAGATCATAAAATGAAGAAATGGACATAATTTTGGATTCATTTAAATTCTTTTTGGCCATTAGAGCATCAGTCCCTTTGAGGGACTCTTGTTTTGACTTGTCAAAAACTGATGGGCCTGCTTCAACCAATTTTACATGGAGCATCCTGGCATTAGGGTTTTCAAAATATTACAAATTACGCAAATCTGTCATTAAATATCGTGACCATTACTAAAAATATAAATACCATCAAAAACTGCTCAACAGAATTTAATCAAATTTGACACAAAACATGGCGTGAAGGCCTTTCATATTTTAACATGATGCTGAGCTGCCATGAAATGTGGTTGCCTTTACTAAAAACAGAAAACCCATAAATGACCTTTTCTTAAAAACATCTCAACAGAATTGGACCAAATTTGGCAGAAAAGCAGCCTGGTACAAAGGCCTTACAGATTTATAGAAATAATGCCAATCCATCATAAATACTGGTGCCATTAGTAAAAGTAGAAAACAAAAACAACTTTTTAGCAACTTCTCAAAAAGTCACTTGATAGAATTTCACTAAATTTGACATAAAGTATCATGGCATGATATAGACCTATAAAATCTGAGCAGATGATGCTGATATGCTATGCAATATGGCCACTGTTATTAATAATATAAAACCTTTAAAATAGTTTTTTTCCTGATAAACTTTTTAACAGTACTTGACCAAATTTGGCAGAATCCTGACTCTAAGGCCTGTAAGTTTTGTATTGATAAAGATGCTAATATGTTGTCAGATACTGATGATGATGCTAATATGTTGTCAAAAACTGATGATGATGCTAATATGTTGTCAAATACTGATGATGATACTAATATGTTGTCAAATACTGATGATGCTAATATGTTGTCAAATACTGATGATGCTGCCAATATGTTGACAGATACTGTTGATGATGCTAATGTGTTGTCAAATACTGATGAAGACACAAAATTAAAAATGGAGAAATCTTCAAACAAATGTTTTCATTACCAGTCAGCAGAATTTCAATAAATTCGACCAGGCAAATGAAAGTCAGGTGAGCAATCTAAGGCCCTCTTTTTGTGTTTGTGCAATGTTGTACTATAATCTCACAGTTGCAACACTCCATATATAAATATCCTGATGTAGCAATGCTCTGTACAGAGCTCCAACTGAATCATTATTGAAGCAGAAATCAAACCAAGGTAGTGGGTCAAAAATATGTCAGCAACAAGAGTATAAAGTCTTTCCCAGCTTTGCCTATCATCTTGTGGATTTCTGTTTACTTACAATGTGATATGATATCCCGCTAGTCAAGTATTGAACAAGCACCATGTGCTGGCAATACTTCTAGTTACCCTACTTCACTGTGTGACTCAGTATATTGCCGATATCCCACTAGGCAAGTATTGAACATACACCATGTGATAGTGATAATTTTAAGTACCCTTCTCCACTGTGTGACTGTCAGTCAGTTGCTGTATCCATCTAGATGAGCATTGGAGATGCCATGTTTTAATAACAGGTCAGTTTATCAATTTGACCAGAATGCAGCCGGAAGAAAGTAAATTGTTTAATTGTTGGGTCAATGAAATTGAACAAAATCCTTAGCTAAAGATGGCAGCCGAATATAGAATTGGGTGTATTTTCATATTGTGAATACAATCTCATTGAGACTTTTTGCAAGAAGTGAGGAGCTAGGCATGTCCTATCATGAGAGGGGTGAAAATAAATGACCCTACATGTCAGGTGTTATCCATTGCAGGCCAGGAGATGAAGAGGATGGTGACATGGTACGCATCACAGTCGAGTCTGTAGATGGCAGTCTCACACATGTAGAAAGCATCAAGAGGTGAGAATCACGCTTTACTTGTAAACTGAGGATGTTATTTAGCCACCAAGGCCAGCTAAGCTCATGGTATGGCCCAGCATCTGGTGTGTATAGTGAGGATGTTATTTAGCCACCAAGACCAGCTAAGCTCATGGTATGGCCCAGCATCTGGTGTGTATAGTGAGGATGTTATTTAGCCACCAAGGCCAGCTAAGCTCATGGTATGGCCCAGCATCTGGTGTGTATAGTGAGGATGTTATTTAGCCACCAAGGCCAGCTAAGCTCATGGTATGGCCCAGCATCTGGTGTGTATAGTGAGGATGTTATTTAGCCATTAAGGCAAGCTAAGCTCATGGTATGGCCCAGCATCTGGTGTGTATAGTGAGGATGTTATTTAGCCATTAAGGCAAGCTAAGCTCATGGTATGGCCCAGCATCTGGTGTGTATAGTGAGGATGTTATTTAGCCACCAAGACCAGCTAAGCTCATGGTATGGCCCAGCATCTGGTGTGTATAGTGAGGATGTTATTTAGCCACCAAGACCAGCTAAGCTCATGGTATGGCCCAGCATCTGGTGTGTATAGTGAGGATGTTATTTAGCCACCAAGACCAGCTAAGCTCATGGTATGGCCCAGCATCTGGTGTGTATAGTGAGGATGTTATTTAGCCACCAAGGACAGCTAAGCTCATGGTATGGCCCAGCATCTGGTGTGTATAGTGAGGATGCTATTTAGCCACCAAGACCAGCTAAGCTCATGGTATGGCCCAGCATCTGGTGTGTATAGTGAGGATGTTATTTAGCCACCAAGACCAGCTAAGCTCATGGTATGGCCCAGCATCTGGTGTGTATAGTGAGGATGTTATTTGGCCATTAAGGCAAGCTAAGCTCATGGTATGGCCCAGCATCTGGTGTGTATAGTGGATCATGCATCTTCTATCCACATTTGCTTTTTTTATTGGCTTTATTGATCATAAACCAGAGGTGCTTATGTATTGGTCTTTCATCAGTCCGGCAAGCTTTGGGCATCTGGTGTCAGTGTTAGCACAAGTTTGTTATCACTGCTGCTCCTAAACTACTGGGAGGAATTCCACAAAACTTTACAAACACATTTATCCCAAAGTCTGATTGATCCTAAATGAAATTGGTGCCCTGCTAATATCCAATATGGTCACCATAGCAACCATATTTAAAATTTTATCACTACTACTCCTTAATGGATAGTCATATTGACATGAGGTTTTCACTATAAAACTTCTCATGTTGTCTAGTTGGTCCTAAATGTAAATTGTACCAATCTGACATCCAGTATGGCCTCCACAATGGCCATCTTGAAAATCTTGTTATTGCTACTCCTCCGGAGTGGATGATCTTATTGATATGGGGTTTTCAGTGATAGATTTTGTATGATGTCTGTTGGATTCTAAATGAAAATGGTACTGATTTGATGATCAAATATGAAAATCTTATCACTACTCTTCCTGAATGGATGGTCATATTGTTGTGGGATTTTCACTAAAAGACATCTTATGATGTCTAGTTTGTCCTTAAAAAATGGATGATTGCAATCTGATATCCAGTATGACCTCCACAGTGGTTATCTCGAATATCTTGTTATTGCTACTCTCAAGCGAATGCCCTTTCACTCATGGCCATTGAGGTTAAGGAAACTGGAGAACTGAGAAGAAAAAAGAGCTTCAATATGTGACCATTCTCTTTTCACCCTTGGTTGTCTGCAGTAAGATTTCCTTGTTTCTCATGAAGATGCATAAACAACAATACATCATCAACTAACTAATGAAATAAGCTGTTATACATCAATGGAAGTGACCTCTTATGGATCTGTAGGTGACTGTGTCTGGAAGAGAAAACCTGATTGGCTTGCTCAGTCAGCATAAAATGTCATTTCGGTCAACTTTCTGAGAAAATTTTACTCAGGATTGGAATGATTGGTTAATCTTACCGCAGGGAGCCACAGGTGAAAAGAAAATACAGCAGATTTTCGCCCATGGCTTGTGACTATGGTTGGTTCTAAATTAAGATGGTGCCCTTCACGTATTCAGTATAGATACTATGGCAGACATCCTAAAAATCTTGTTATCACTACTCCTGAACAGATGGTGATATCTAGATGGGGATTTCTCAGAAAGACTTATAATGGTACTAAATGAAAATGGTTCCAATTTGAACGTCAACATTGCCACCAAATCTTGTTATTGCTACTTATTGGATTTTCATCATTTAACTCAGCTTGTGTATTTATCAAAAGAAAACATTACATGATATCACTTAATTCACTTCTTTTTTCCAGGAAATATGATTTTTATAGATTAATCAAACTTAGCATGTTGGTTATATCTTGGCATTGTCTGAGACAAGTTCAGTATCCATGATATCAGGTTTAAGGTCAAAGGCCATGACAAAGATTTTTGTACTGCAATTACAGGTATCTTGTGAACATTTTAACAAAAACATAAGATAATAGTTTTGTTACCAAAATTGGTATGTTGGAGTTTCGCAGGAATATCAGAGATGGTTTCAATGCTTAGCAGTTAAAAAGAAGAAATGGACTTCATCATGGATTCCTGGAAATTCTTTTAGGCCAGTAGAGCATCAGTCTGTTTGAGGACTCTTGTTGTGAATTCTCAAAAACTGCTGGGCTCGTTTCAACCAATTTTGCAGGGAGCATCCTGGCATTAGAATTTTCAAATTTGTAAAAATTATGCAAATCCACTATCAGATATGGCAACCATTACTAAAATTAGAAAAACGTTCACAAAACGCTAAACAGAATTTAACCAAATTTGACACATGAAGGCCTTCAAAATGTTTACATATGATGCCCTCCAGGCGAGTATTGAACAAACATCATAGTGATACTTTAGCTACCTTTCTCCACCGTGTGATTATCAGTCAGTTGCCATATCCCTCTGTATGTTTATACCGTATTTCCTGGGTATAACCATACTTAAAAGGGCAGTCAATCAATTTGACCAGAATGTAGCCAGAAGAAAGTAAATTATTTAATTGTTTGGTGAATGATAAAGAATTAAACTTATGCTTTTTAGGTCTTAGTTTTCTTTATCAATATCTTTAAAGAAAACACCAACACATAACCGTATAACAATTGTGAAGTACAAAGTATTCACATACAAAAACAAGCATTTAAAGAAACAATAAATTATAATGATAACTTTCTGTTTATTTTCTTCTGGAAAATCCCATGATGTACACTCTGACACAGTATCAACCATCAGCACTGACTTCTAAAAATCTAAAACATGTGTCTCCTGGGTTTTACAACTTGATACTCGTGTGACTTTTAATATGGAATTGCTAGTGGGATCTCCATCTGTATGTGAAAGCCAAGTGTAAATTGAACTTTGAGCATATATCTGCTGTAAAGACGAATTTTACAATTATGTTGAGACAGTATTCATGGTTTGTAAATAGCATGTCTATTAATATGATCAATATTTATATCTACAGATCCCTTAAAAGTTATACATGGTTTGTAAATAGCATGTCTATTAATATCATCAATATTTATATCTACACATCCCTTAAATGTTATTCATGGTTTGTAAATAGCATGTCTATTAATATCATCAATATTTATATCTACACATCCCTTAAAAGTTATTCATGGTTTGTAAATAGCGTGTCTATTAATATCATCAATATTTATATCTACACATCCCTTAAAAGTTATTCATGGTTTGTAAATAGTGTGTCTATTAATATCATCAATATTTATATCTACACATCCCTTAAAAGTTATTCATGGTTTGTAAATAGCGTGTCTATTAATATGATCAATATTTTTATCTACACATCCCTTAAAAGTTATTCATGGTTTGTAAATAGCGTGTCTATTAATATCATCAATATTTATATCAAAACATCCCTTAAAAGTTATTCATGGTTTGTAAATAGCATGTCTATTAATATCATCAATATTTATATCTACACATCCCTTAAAAGTTATTCATGGTTTGTAAATAGCATGTCTATTAATATCATCAATATTTATATCTACAAATCCCTTAAAAGTTTGCATACCTTGCTAATTTTCTCTTGCTGGTGGTAAATAGAACCTATTGATTTTCTGGTCACAGATTCAAAGGTCAAGGTCATTGTGACAGTTATGTGGTGCATTCAGTACATAAAGTTATAACTTGCTTAGTCCAACCAATATTAATGTATTTAGGTTTGTTTTGCTTTTGTTGTGGGTTGTTGTCGTTTTTTTATATACCCTCTACCAGATCTATAGATGGTGTCATATAGTTATGCCCATGTCCATTGCACCTGTCTTGTCATGTCCTGTAAAGTCACATCATGCTCATCACACATTTTGTTTACATTCAGAAACGTTTTTAAGGACCTAATGGATTGAAACTTTTAAGGACCTAATGGATTGAAACTTTTAAGGACCTAATGGAAAGCAAAATTTGAATGAGGTTTTACATTAAGAAGACTTGGGGCAACAACAATATATGGAGTTATGGCCCCTATTTGACTTAGAACTTTGCCCTTCAATTGCATCATATTGGTGGAGGCAACCATGTCATATGGACACATATCTAGTTTTTGCTACAGTTGAGCCATATTGTTTATGTATTCTATACCTCTACAGTTTTTATTTCCCTAGCTACAAATGCTGCAGGGCATCTTGATTTGATCCTTTTGTATCAGCCATCTATCCAGGATAGACATAGACAAATGATAAGCTTGTTTCTGTCCATATATATATATATATATATATATATATATATATGACCTAATTAGACTGTCACCCTATTTGAATGATTTTTCTTATTTGAATGATTTTTCTATGATAGTTTTGCTGCTGTCTGTCCCAGAGTTGATACGTCTGCATGTCCATGTATGTCCATGCATTCATCCTGAACCAATTTTAGTGCAATAGCACAAAAAGTATTGAACTTGGAGAATTGTGAAATTTACACACTTTATTATGGTCATAAGTAGATGATCTGATTAGATTTTCAGGGCATTATAGGAAATGTTTAAATTTTTCACATAATTTGAAACTTTTGAACAACTTTTTTGACAGAATGATTAATAAAAAACCACTTGAGGTAAACAAATGAAATTTAGTAGGAATTATTCTTATTCATATTCAGATTATCCAGTTATATTTTCAAACCATTACAGCAATTTTTCAATTTGTTTACATATTTTTTGGACTTTTTTTTTACTTGGGATATGTTTGACAAAAACCTTGTTAGAATAATTAAGCAAAAAATACTTGAGGTAGACAAATGAAATTTTGTTGGCAATTTGTATTTATATGTAGATGACCTGAATAGATTTTCTGGCCATTACTACTGCAGTTATTCAATTTTTAAAAACTTTTTGAACTTTTTGGATTTTGATTTTTGCACAATTAAGCCTAAAGTACTTGGGGTGCACAAATATAATTTGATATGCATGTTTGCATAGATTTTCATGCCATAATAGCAATCTTCCAATTTTTCTTAATTTCTTTAAATTTTCTGGAGTCCGATTTTTTTTTCTACAGCGGTTCATGTTTCAGGGATTTTTCTGGGCCTGTTCTAAGGCCAAAATTTTGTCCGCATACCCTTTGCCAAGAACTGTCAATTTTTCCATATTTGAATGTAAAAGATTCCAAATCAGAAATGTACAAAACACCCCGATGCAATTTGCCCAGAAAATTACTATAATGAGTGCAGTAAAGTCTCTAAAGAGCTAAAGTAACCTTGGCTATTGCATTATTTACATCTTAAGAACCTTTTTATGCATAAAAATTCCCAATTCCATGGATCCTAGGCCCCAATTTTAAAATGGTAGAAAGCTGCTGTGTTTTGCAAACACAGATCAAGTGCTTAAGCTGTCTGACTTATCAGACTTTTACTTTAATAGCAGTAACACATTACCAGTCTCTATTGCTTTCCTTACCTCTTCTGGATGTAATTCCCCTTGTCCAAGCTCATAATTCCTTCCTCCAATTAGAATTGAAAGTTCTAGAACAGAGAACACAGACCCAATCTGACTCCCATGTCATAGGCCCATGCAGATACCTCCTCATTTCCTTAAATGGGTACATGGTAGACTGTGTGCTTTTTGCTGACAAAAAATTGTATTCATGTAGAGTTCTAAAGATATTTTGGCATTTTAATTTGATTTTCCATATAGATCGAGTGATAATCCCCTCAGTTCTTGCAGATTTTTTAGTATTATTTTAGTGCTTTTGATAGAATTGAGGAGTTTGTTGTGCCATGCTTAACAGGTGGTGCCAGATTTAATTTATCACTTTCCCAGTATCTGGTGATAGGGTAAGTATTGACAACCTCTTGTTGCATCCAGAATATTATTGCCTCTTATCATCATCTTGAATAATTTCTGGACATTTGATAAGGCAGTAAACTGATTTCTCTCAGACTTGTGTCCATAGCCTTCATGTTAGGAGGACAAGAAAATCCTCTCCAGCTTGGAGAGCTTCTGGGATACCTTTGTGCCCAGATCTCTTTTGATCCCTCATTCTGTGATGGTGTGGGGGCTTTTCCAGAAGTTTTTGAGGGGCCAAGAGTTTGCCAAGCAACTTAAGATGTGGTCTGCCCCCTCTCTACACTGTGACCACTGGTATCAGTGTCAGCTATTGAGTGAACTTGCCTGCTCACACACACACACACACACCCTTGGATGCTATTACTTTACAAGTGGGGATTTTGGCGGGGTCCTGGACGCACCTTGGAGGCACTGGAGTTTAAGGCTCGTATGCTCAACACCATAGCCTCGCATAATGATCTATTTTCAGCAGCCTCCTTCAGTCTTCAGAAGGAGGAATCTTTGTTTTCAGCAGCTATAGCAAAAACAGCAGGGCATGCCTTGGGCATGTCCATGGCACTTTTGGTGAGGCTTCTCCACCTTCACAGGGATGTTGCTCTGGAGACTTCAAAAGTCTTGCTGGATCATAGTGAAAAAATTCTAAGGGTTGCCAAATTGGAGCCAGAGACACTCTTTGGAGGTCTCATTCCCTCGGTGGTGTCTCAGGATTTAAGGGACCAACAACACCGGTCCCTCGCTGCTGCTCTGGCCCATCAAAGCAGACCAAGAAGCGTGCTCATCTGGACTGCCCCTTGAGACCTTGTCCAAAGTTTTTCAAGAGGATGTAGCCCCAACAGTTCCAGAAGCAACCCCATTTCAAACGTCTCTTGCCCGTTGTTTGCAAGACAAGATAGCCATAAAGGTCAGAAGGGGAAACCTGCAGCCTTGTCCCCCTTCCCCAAGGAGGAGAGGGAGGTACTAGGGACTGGTGCCTTCTCCTGCTATGTATTTCTCTTCCCAGCATCTGCATGGGTGCTCATCTAGCCCTCTTTTCAGGGGTCTGGTTGGGCATCACAGAAGATGTGTGGGTCCTTTCTACCATAAAGGAAAAGTGCTGGCTTCACTTCCAGGAACATCGTTCTCTTTCACAGACCCTCATCCACTTTCACCAGTTCAAACTGGTTCAGTTAAGGGAAGAGGTACACACTCTACTGCAGAAGGGCACAGTATACAGGGTGGATGCCCATTTTTCATCCCCACAGGGAATACCTCTGGTTTTGCCTTGAGCAGGCGGTTTTCCAAATTCGAGCTATGCTGTTCGGCCAAGCCTCTGCCTCCAAAGCTTTTACCAGGGTGATGGGAGTAGTCACAGCCCACCTGAGGTCTTTAGGGATCCCCATCCTCTAGTACCTCAAGGACTAGTTGGTGCACAATGTCCTCAGAGAGTCCGTCCTGAAATATCTTTTCTGCTGTTGGTCCACAGTGATCCAGTTAGGGTTTATTCTGAACCTAGAGAAATCAGAACTAATCCCTTCTTAGGATTTTTTTTGTGTGGGAATGAGCTTCCTTGCCAGTCTAGGGCAAGTTCGAGTTCCACTGAACAGGATAGACAGAATCCTGTCACTTATGTTGGCACTTCAGGCCAAGACCTTGCTGCCAGCTTGCCTATACTTTTCACTCCCGGGGACCTTGAACTCCATGGTGGACTTGGTTCCTCTAGGGAGACTTACTTGTGCCCTCTCCAGTTTATGCTTCTGGCAAACTGGAGACTATACAAGGATCCTCTAGTAGCTCAGGTTTCTCTGGGGTCAGAATTTCATCATCACTTGAGTTGGTGGTCCAATTGGGATCATTTTCTGACTGGAATCCAAATTCACGCCCCCAAACCCAACTCTTATCAGTGCACCAGTGCATCAGATTCAGGCTGGGGTGCTCACTTGGCGCTAGAAGGGATAGTTCTTAAGGGTTCGTGGTCCTGGAAAGAAGCCACCTCTCACATAAACAATTTGGAAATGTGGGTTGTGTTTCTAGCCCTACAGGGGTCTTCCTTGGTTCTTCCACCACCAAACATACTGGCTGCCATATTTTGCCTATAGCCTATCATGTGCTGAAAAATGGTATTAACCCTCCCCCCAAATCATCTTTTTGGTCTTATCAAGTATTTTGAGCTGCAGGGACTGGTTTCTTGCTCACTGATGCCAGGATAGAATCTCTGGTGCATTTTGTATGCTTTGTCAAAGCCCCTTTATGAACCCTTGACTGAAGCTTCCTTTGAGAACCTTTCCCTTAAAACTGTCTTCCTGCTGTACTTAGCATCGGTAAGGAGAAGGAGTGAGCATCATGCCTTGTCTGTGGAGAAAGGTTGTTTATAGTTCAATGGTAATTATGAGTCATTTTCTCTCCTTTGCAAACCTGGGTTTCTGGCAATGAACCAGCTGCCTTCGGTAGCTCCACTTCTTATTCAGATCCCCAGTCTCAGTCATATCTGTGCTGGGGATGATCAAGATAGGCTTGGAAGCATCTCTTCCTACATATTAAGAGCTCTGCTGATATTTCGGCATCCACTATTTGTAGGTGAATTGTCCTCACTATCTAGAGAACTTATCAGTCCCTCTCTGAGAAAGACCTTTATTACATGAGAATTAAAGCCCATCTGGGTCTGTCTTAATCATTCTGCATTGGAGGATGTTATGAGAGCCTCATTTTGGAAATCACATACTACTTTCTGCTCCTCTTATGTTTGATCTTTGGCACTCCAGAGGCATTTTCTCGTTGGATAATGGCACAAAAAGTGGTTCAACCTTCTGCCAGCTTACAGTAGTTAACACTCATACCATAAGGGTAAGTACAGCATTTTTTATTCCAGCTTCTTGAGCCCATCAGCCCCCCCCCCCCTCAGAACTGGCAAATTCAGCATGGCAATAGCATCAGATAATGTATTACTGCTATTAAAATGTAGCTTTTTAGGGGTAAAACTAATTTTAATTGTGTAATACTTACCTGTTGCTACTGCAAGATTCCCTTCTCCCAGTGCGCTCTGATGTCCTAAGTGTAGTCCAGGTCCAGGTCAAAGAGGAGGATGTATCCGCATGTGCCTACGACATGGGAGTCAGACTGGGTCTGTGTTCACTCTGTTCTTGGTGTTCTGGAACTTTCCATATTTATTGGAGGAAGGAATTACTAGCTTGGATGAGGGGATTTGTGTTCCAGAAGAGGTGAGCATGGCAATAGCAACACATCAGTATTAAATCATTAAAATTAGTTTTAACCCCACCCCCACCACCCCAAAAAAGATACATTTTTTCCATGAAAACTTGCTTAATGGAAATATGCCAGATAACTTGATCAAGCCAAATTGAATTTGGTAAGGATTTTTATAAGCATATGTAGATGAAGTGATTAGATTTTAATGCCATGTAAATAATATTTTAACGTTTTCTGTCTTTTGCAATTTCTGGAATTTGGCTGTTCAAGTGAAAACCCATGTTACCACAGTTACTGACAAACATCTTGGGCAAATGAAAAAAGCTGAGCTTCTCGATATACAAACATAGACGACTTTAATAGATTTTTGTACCATTGATTTGATTTTGCAATTTTATTGCTTTTTTGTTTTCATTTTTGGATGGGTACTTTTTGAGCTACAGAGAGGCATCATGTTTCATAAATACAGATCTAGTTATCTGGGTTACATTTCTCCCATTTCAGCTTTGATGTCAACCTTGAGAGATTCCATGAAAGTGAACAGAAGTGGGAAAAGGACAAGTCAGTGGTGTACCGTCTCATGGTGGCAATTTACTACCTCCTGGTTGCTCGTTCGGAGCTCATCTGCTACTTCTTAATGATTCTAAATCATTTACTGTCTGCCAGTTTGCTTTCCCTCCCCCTTCCCATGTTTGTATTCATGTGGGGAATGCTATCTGTACCACGTCCTACCAGGACTTTCTGGAGTACAGTCATCACTTATACAGAGGTGAGAAAGTCAACAGTTATACAGTATAATTTCTTCAAGTTCCTTATATTTGTCACATTATCTCCAGCATAATGGAAAGTCTTATTCATCTTAACATTTCTCATTATGCATTTACCACTGCTAAATTTTCACCACTTTTTTCCTACCTTTTCAGAGGCTAAAAAAAATATGTATAAATTATCATAAAGTTGTAGTTAAATTACATAAATTATTATAAAGTTGTATGTAAACATCACCTTTAGTTAATACATAAACATTTATTAAAAATAGATGGTTGCAGTTGCAGTTTACTTTGGCATTTTTCTGACCCAAAGTGAAGATATTAATGTTGAAATTTGTATATTATGTATTTCATTTTCTTGCCAATAAAATATTATTATTATTATTATTATTATTATTAATTATTATTATTATTATTATTATTATTATAATTATTATTATTATTATTATTTTCAACATATTTCAAGTACTTGTCATTGCTGTTTGAATACCAAAAGCCACTCAAATAAGATTTAGAAACTCTTCCTGCAGTTATTGTTATCTTGTGAACTCTGTGAATCTTGTAGCTTCTTGCACAAAAATAATTTTTGAAGGAGCCTGAATTAAATAAGTATTTTAGTCACTTATGGACATCGAACAAGTTTCTGTTATATGCAAGCTGAAGAGTAGGGATATGATTTGCAGTATGAAGGGTTATAATATCACAAGTTTTTGTCAGGATATATTGTGATCAGTTATGTCTGTTATGTGTCCATGCATCTGTCTGTGTGCCTTTCTGTCTGGCCATCCATCCATCAGTTCTCCATGTAACCTAAACTCAATCTGTGCCAATTGAGAGAGGGTAATCTTATTTTGTTTGATGTTTCACAAGGTTGCGTAGATGAGAACAAAGATTTTTGATCTTGAATACAGCCCCATGGAGGTGGAGATGTCTGTGATGACTTGTTTTGATAATGATCATTGCATCATACTCATTCATAAATGCATAGATTTACTTACATTTGATAATGACCATTGCATCATACTCATTCATAAATGCATAGATGTACTTACATTTAGGGTTTTGTCTACAGGGTCAAGATCACAGATTAATATATAAGATTTCTGACAATTTTCCCTTCCCTTTACTTGTGAGATAAAGGGATGAAACTTGATATACTTTAATGTCCTTTCTAGAAAGTGTGCTCCATATTACCTTGAGAATCATATCTTAAAGGTCAGTGTCACAGATCAGTATTTTAAGTTTTCGATCATACTTTCCTTTCCATTCTTTTACTTTAGAGTCATTGGAAATAAATGGATGAAACTTTATATACTTATATATTATCACTAGACAGTGTGTTGCATACCACATTGGGGGCCCTATCTTCAAGAACAAGGTCAACAGGCAATATTTTTGAGCTTCTGTCATATTTTTGCTATAACTTATTACCTGCTTGAGATAAATAGATGAACTTTGTCAATGTATTTATTGTCACTAAAAGATTGTTGTCAACCTCTTTCAGGGTCCTATCTTTAAGGTGAAGGTCACAGGTCAATATTTTTAGTATTTTGTTTCTGTTTTATAACACTAAGGCTGTACAAGTTACATGGATAAACCTTACACTTCTTTTTCTCAGTTTTACAGCATGTTGCATACCATAGTCCAGGTTGTATCTTTAAGGTCAAGGTCGGTGATTAAATTTTGTATCCTTTTATTTACTCTAATGCTCTTTGATATAGAGCCATGAAACGTGATTACCTTCCATACCTGTCTTGTAACTCTACAGTTCTATTACAAATATTAGAGTTCAGCATTAGAGCGATGAAACTTGGTTCCTTTCCATGTCTGTCTAGTAACTCTACAGTTCTATAAAAAATATTAGAGTTCAGCATTAGAGCCATGAAACTTTTTTATCTTCCATACCTGTCTTGTAACTCAACAGTTGTATTTCAGATGTAAGAGTTCATCATAGTATACTGTTGGTGACTTTATCACAATAGATGGGAAACAAAAATTCACTGAATTTTCTTGTCACTGATTTATTCCTACCTTTTCATGACAGGCGATAGTTGTCGTGAAGTACCTGTTCCAGTTCAGTTTTTTCCCCTGGAATGCTAACACGTTGGTGGAGGATTCACCATTTTGGCCACCAAGAATCATTGGCATAGAGAAGGCTCCAAACTTTGCTGCCATGGACCTGGTTCTGCTACTTGCACTTTTCATCCACAGGTCAATTCTCAAGGTAACTTTTCTTCCTTTACCTTCATTTTTTTTTCTCCTTCCCATAAAATCAATTTCTTACATATTAAAACAAAAAAGCATCATCGCTAGACAGGAAGAACAGCAAGCAGACAGTTAACTAAAGGAAACAACATCTGTTTGCCAAATAGGACTTGTACTGGCAACATCTAACTTTAATTCCAGGAATTTTGAGAAAGGTGAGATGGATGACAAAATTAAAAAAGCTAAAAAGGTAAGCAAGACAACTGCTTGAATTTACTCTACTACCTCAAGTGCCATCATGCAGTATTATTGCAAATTTTGTCCACTCTAAAGACTGAATAATTGAGTTCTGAGTAGGACTACAGGCCCTTATATTCTCAAAATTGTTTGAGCATAAAGCTCAGGCTCAAAGTCCCAAAATATTTGGAGTATGCCCACATCATTGAAATTTAACTTGCAGAGAAACCAAAGTTAAGAGACTCTGCATGATAATCAGAGTTGTGTGATTCTCATGTCATTAAACTATTGTCCTACCCCTGGTATTAACTTCGGTATCCATGCAAATAAAAGCATATTCATATGTACAGCCTCGCTGCATCTCAACTGTTCTTTCTTCCTAGGTTCTATGCAACAACTGGGAGTGGATTTTGTAACACCTGCAACCTGGGAAGGGGACTTAGAGTGTTAACTTTGTACATACATATACATTTTTGTTAAAGTTTTTGCTTTTAGATCAGGGTTTTTGCACCCTGTATACAATCTGTTATACCTGGAATCATGAGACATGGTGAGGGAATGCATCTTGATTACTGTACCTTCATCACAAAAGTAGGTTACTGACTCATATATCATGCTTTATTGACTGGTTAAATTTTTTGTTTTATGTTTATTTCTCTAGAATGCTAGAATCAACAAACTTGATGATTGTGTGCATCTATATTAGTACCATACCCGTACAACAAAAGAAGATCACTGAGCCTACATTTCACATTTTAACTGGCATAAGTTAAATTTGCATATAGCTCATGACAAAATAGGTTTTATACACTCTGTATACATACTGTTACACCTAGAAATGTGAAACTTGTTGACGGGATGCATCTTAATGAGTACTATATCCTCATCACAAAAGTAGGTAAGTGTGACTTGTTCATGCTTCACAGACTTGTGTTCAGTTTTGTGCTTCAAGTTAATTTCTCTAGCATCCTGCTAGAATCATTAAATCAGATACTTGTATACATTTCATTTAGTACCACACCCTTACAACAAAAGAAGGTCACTGTCACCATTTAAAATTTGAACTGGCTTAGGTTAGGTTTTTGCATTAAGCTCGTGACCAGATAGGTTGGGGCTCCGGGTGGCCAAATGGTCTAAAGCGCTTGCCTTTACAAATGACTGCCATCTCACCTCTGTCCATGTGGGTTTGAGTCTCGGGCTTGACCGATGTGGGTATGTGAGAAAGCTTGCCAGTAGCTTCCTGTGGGTCGGTGGTTCTTTCCAGGGTTTTGCTGGGTTCTTCCTCCACCAGTTATACTGGCCGCCATGTATAGCCGATCATGTGCTGAAAAATTGTGTTAAACCCACAACAACAACAACAACAACAACCAGATAGGTTTTTTTCATCCTGTATACATACTGTGTTATACCTGAAATCATGGAACATGGTGAGGGGATGCATCGTGATGTAATAACACCCTCATCACAAAAGTTGGTCACTGTGACCCATATTTTATGGTTCACTGACTTGGGTTCAGTTTTGTGTTTCAGCTGTGCATGCTTGAATCAATAAACCAGATGATTGTATATGTCTCTATTAGTACTGCACCTGTGCAATAACGGGTCACTGTGCCCTATATTTCACATTTGACTGGCTTGTATTAAGTTTTGCATTTAGCTCATGACCAAATAGGTTTTCTTTGTGCATGATATGCCAATCTTATATCCACTATGACACCATGGCAGCCATCATGAAAATCTTGTTATCGCTACACCTTCTGAATGGAAAGTCATATCAACATTGGTTTTTCACTATAAGACTTCTTATGGTGTCTAGTTAGTCCTAAATTAAAATGGTGCCAATCTGAACTCCAACATCTTGTTATTGCTATGTCTCCTGAATGGATGGTCATATTAACATGGGATTGTTACGAAAGGTCTTTTTGTGATGTGTAGTTGGTTCTAAATGAAAATGGTGCCGATCTTACAGCCAATGTAACTCTCATGGTGACCATCTTGAAAATCTTGTTTTTGTTCAAGAATACGAGAGATGATTTCAACACTCAGGAGTTAAAAAGAAGAAATGGTCTTATCTAGGATTCCTGGAAATTCTTTTTGGCCAGTAGAGCATCAGTCCTTTTGAGGGACTCTTGTTTCTTCAACTTTTGTACCTGTGTATACAGTGATAAATAAAATAGCATATATGGAGAAAGCTCAGTTTCCATAAGAAAAAAATACTCTTTTAAACATTTTGGGAATTCCTTGAAAAGTCCTTGAAAAACAACTCTCTGTTACTAAATGAACCATGCATATTATCCTATTCTGAATTATGAAACTTGGTGAGGGGATGCATCTTGATGAGCACTACTCCCTCATTTCAGTAGTAGGTCATAATGGTCCATATTTTACACTTCACTGACTTGGGTCATATTTTGTGATTGGTGTTAATTTCTCAGGCACTGTTCATGCTAGAATAATAAAATCGATGATGATATGCATCTCTGTTAGTACTACACCGTTACAACAAAAGAAACTCATCCTGGCCTATATCACATCTTTTACTGGCTCTGGTTTAGGTTTTGCATTTAGTTCATGACACAAGTTTGTGGCATGCTGTATGCAAACTATCCTACCTAGAATCATGAAACATCATGAGGTGATGCATAATGATAAGTACTTCATCCTTCTTGCAAATAGAGGTGCCTTTGACCTATATTTCAGGCTTCAGTGACTTTGTTAAAATGTTGTGGTTAAAGTTGATTTTTTGTGTACTGTTTATTTTCAGATCATGCCTAACTGCACCATAAAACCCATTAACATGTATGAAATTTTTGAATTTATATGTCAAGAGTGTCAACAGCTTGAATGTATATGTGAAAATAATGAAAATGACAATACAAATATTACTAATGAATGTAATAATGATTCATGTACTCCCTGGAGGCCCATGAAGTCACACGTAGCTGGTAATATAGTTCAAGGAGAGAGTTAGGATCAGTGTGATTTAAATGCAAATTCTTCAGTCAGTATAGGTTTGAGAGGAAAAGGACTTCCTATAGGCCATATTAATATACAAGGACTCGGAAATAAAACTGATAAAATAAAATACAGAATTCAATGTAATGAAAGAAAAACTATTGTTTGATACAGTGGTTGTAGTGATAATTATAAGAATGATCTTTTGGAATGTAGTTATAATACTGTTAATGTCTCCTTGAGTGTTTCTGATAATAACAGTAATGTAAATCTCATGAATTTAGGAGTTTCTGGTGAGGGTTTACACATAGGTCACTTAAATATTCAGGGTATTCAAGGAAAGGTGAATCAAGAAAAAAAGTTATTGTTAACCTCACCAAATAATAATGTACATTTATTTGGACTCTCAGAAATAATGTTGACAGAAAATCTGGGTGACAATTTATTGTATGTCAATGGTTATGACAAACCTTTTCGTAGGGATAGAAAAACAGGAGGAGGTGTACTCTTTGTGTATGTAAAAAGTGGTACTGTTGCTAAAAGAAGGGAACACCTAGAAACGCAGGAAATAGAATCAATTTGGCTACAGATTACTCCAGAAAAAGTTAAACCATACATAGTTGGTTTTGTGTACAGACCCCTGTCATCACATACTGATTTGTGTGAATACTTTGAACTTTAAATATATCAAATTTCAAGTGAAGGAAAGGAATTTTACATTCTAGGTGATATAAACAGAGACCTTCTCAATGATCATATAAAAAAGAATTGGACGGATTTTATTGCTTCTTTAGGTATGGAGCGACTAGTCAATGAACCCACTAGAGTAACATCTACCTCTAAAACTCTTATAGACCATATTTATACCAATACATAAGAAAATGTTCATGAAGTAAGGGTTCCTAAGATTGGTTTAAGTGACCACTTTGCAGTTTTTCTTATACGGTAAGTCAATAGCAAATCAAAGAAAAATAATATCTATATATCCACTACATATAGATCTTTTCAAAACTTTGATACTACTCAATTCCTGAAAGATCTGCAACAGATTACATGGAATACAGACCAAATCTTTGAAGATATTGATGACATTTTAGGTCCTTGGATGGATCTTTTCATGGAAACAGTAAACAAAGATGCCTCTTAAAGAACACACAGGATAAGAAAAGACCATCAGCCAGGTTGGATCACCGCAGAAATTTTAGATGCAATGAAGAGAAGAGACCATCTAAAATCTGTAGGAAATCAAGTTGAATATAAAATCTGGAGGAATAATGTTAATAAAATGATAAGTCATGCCGAAAGACCACACTACAAAAAGTGCTGGATGAAAATTGAAATGACCCTAAAGCTGTTTGGTGGGTTTTTACTGAGTTTGGTGTAGGGAATTGTAAGAGTAAAAATGAAATTTGATCCCTCAATCATGAGGGCTTTTATACTGATAATCCAAGTGACATCTCAAATATTTTTAATGAATTTTTTTTTCAAATTGCTCGAAAACTTCAAGAACCTATAATTTCCTGTGATCATTTGGAACTCAAAGAGTTTTGTTCTGAAAAACTCCCTAATGACATAAAGTATGAAATTCCAGAAATGAGTCCTGAATTTTTGTTGAAGTATATTTAAAAAATGGATGATTGTAGAGCCACAGGACTTGATATGATGGGACCAAGACTACTAAAGGCAGCTGCACATGCTATAGTAGAGAGTATAGCTTTTATTTGCAATCACAGCATTAAGTCTAATAAATTTCCAGACTTGGAGACTGCTAAGGTAACTCCACTGCATAAAGCTGGAACAAAAGATGATGTAAATAACTACAGACCCATCTCTATCCTTCCTTGTCTTTCTAAATTACTAGAAAAACATGTACATGATTCTTTTATGAACTGTTTGAATACTTACAATCTTATTCATGGTTATCAGTCTGGCTTTCGACAAAATCACTCATGCAAAACTGCACTCATATCTATGATTGATAAATATCTAAAAACATTAGATAAAGTCGAAATGGTTGCCTCTATAATGGTTGATTTTCGTAATGGTTTTGGTCTGTAGTTCGTTAAATTTTTCTTGAAAAACTGATAATCTGTCAATATTATGAAAACTCCCTAAACTGGTTTTTGTTCTTACTTAACTGATAGAGTGCAAAAGTATCTCTAAATTGTCACCTTTCTGAAAGTAAAAATATTAATTGTCGAGTACCACAGGGCTCTATCCTCGGACCTCTGTTATTCATTCTATCTATAAACGACTTATCCCTTAAGATAGGAAATTCAATTTCTTCCACTAACTTCTATGCAGATGACACTACACTATTTGAGTCAAGTAAAACCAAAACTGAACTTGAAAATAATTTACAAGATGCTCTTAACAGACTTCAAGTATGGTGCAAAAAAAACAGTATGATTATAAACACAGAAAAAACAAAAGCCCTACTAGTTACAACAAAACAAAAAAGAGCAAGGCTAGATAGTGACAAACTCCAAGTTCTGTATGACATTGTTAACGTGGACATGACCTCTCATGATGAAATACTTGGTGTATTTGTAGATAACAATCTAACCTGGTCTATTCACATTAAATATGTTTTAGCAAAGGTTAATTCTTATCTTTGGCTACTTAAGAAAATCAGAACATTCATTCCTTTTTGGTACAGGGTCATCTTTTATAAAAGTTATATTCAGCCATATTTGGACTATTGTAATGTAATTAAGGGTAATGGCTCTGATTCTAACATAACAATACTTGTAAGACTCCAAAAGAGGGCATGCCATTTAATTATAGATCAATGTATAGACAATTTTCTGGATGCAATGAATTATATACAAATTTTACCAATATATGAAAGAATATTCTTTAGAAAGGCCAAATTTATGTATAAAGTGTCAAGAAAAGTCATTCCTGTCAACCTATGCAATATCTTTCATCAAAGAGATGCTGACGGTACTCCATATTTAAGGTCTGTTAGAAGTAAAAATTACATTATACCAAAGCCAAAGAAGGAATTGTTTAAAAAGAGCTTTCAGTATACTGGTCCACTGGTATGGAACATTATTCCCAGTGACATAAGGCAGGCTCCTAGCATTTCTTCTTTTCATGATCAGTGCCTTAAATGGATGAAATCTTATGACACTCGAACAGGTCTAAGTAATATAAATACCTCCTGCTTTTCTCTACTTATACATCTTTTTCGCAGATGAATTTTATAATACAATTTGATATTTTATTTATTTTATGTGCTCACTGATGCTTGTGTATTACTAACTTGAAACTTGGTTTGAATTTCAGAATAACTCAACTCTTTACTGTTGAGCCAAATTGTTTTCACATTGTGCTGCATATACTGTATATATTGTACATTGCAGAAGGCCTCAAGGTAGATTAGTTCCTGTAACTCACTGAGTTACCTTCTCTAAATAAAGTAGTTATTATTATTATTATTATTATTATTATTATTATTATTATCATTATTATTATTATCATTATTATTATTATTATTATTATTATTATTATTAAACTTGATAATTGGATGCATCTCTGACAGTACTACACCCTTACAACCAAAGGCACTGTGACCTACATTTTATACTTTACTTACATAGGTTAAATATTTTTATTTAGCTCATGATATAGATTTTTCCATGTGAACAAGTATAGGAATTAGATGTGTGGACAGCATGCATTTCAGGTGAGGGCTCAGCTGTAGTGGCTAATCAAGGTAATTGCTGGTGCATACATTAAGCTTGTAATACTGGCTGTTTCTCTAAGGTTACTCAAAACCTGTGACTTTCACCTAGTTCAATCTGGCTTCTATTGGTGGACAACAAAAATAGTTACTAAAGCAGAGTTTAAGAACAATGATTTTAAAAGAAAAATTATTCTATGGTTTTTAGCAACACATTATAGTTCCTCTACTTTGATATAATTGAAAAAGACTGTTCTTTTTATTCTTGTATGTCTTTTTATGTTTTATCACAATATGTATTTGATGTATGTTTGTTGTTTAATGACAAGTCAGCACAATACTGGTTATATATAGTGCCAATTCAGAGTAAGTTCTAAAAATGTAAAGATTAAAAAAGCAAATATATCTTTAGTTAGTAAAGGGGCTAATGATTTATCATCAAGATCACCTTAGTCTGAATTTATATTCTTCATGGTAATTAATGTTTGCAATGGCTACTGGATAGTACTAAAAGCTTTGTAGAGGTGAGCTATGTAATCATTGATTACACTCTGGTTTATTATATATGATTAATAATCAATCCTTTCCACAGATTTTTTAAATGAAATATATAGCCCCACATCATCTCCATTATTACACCCATCCCTACAATTACAAGATTTGCTTCATTCGTGTTAAGGAGTCAATATCACTTCACTAACATGCAGATGTTATTAGATTAAATTTTAAAATTTATTTAAGGGTTTAGGAATATCTATATAAAAAAAGTTGTATATACAGTTGTCCCCCAAGCATGAGGTCATCCCTTTTGTAGTGAAAAAGTGGTCTTGTGAGAGGGATAGCCCTGTCCTAGCATGAGGTCATCCCATTTGTAGTGAAAAAGTGATCTTACAAGAAAGATGGCTCTGTCCTAGCATGAGATCATCCCGTTTGTAGTGAAAAAGTGGTCTTGTAAGAGGGATGGCCCTGTCCTAGCATGAGGTCATCCCATTTGTAGTGAAAAAGTGATCTTGTAAGAGGGATGGCTCTGTCCTAGCATTAGATCATCCCTTTTGTGGTGAAAAAGTGGTCTGAAAGATAGCTCTGTCCTAGCATGAGATCGTCCCATTTGTAGTGAAAAAGTGGTCTTGTCAGAGGGATGACTCTGTCCTAGCATGAGGTCATCCCGTTTGTAGTGGAAAAGTGGTCTTGTAAGAGGGATGGCTCTGTCCTAGCATGAGATCATCCCATTTGTAGTAAAAAGGTGGTCTTGTAAGAGGGATGGCTCTGTCCTAGCATGAGGTCATCCCGTTTGTAGTGAAATAGTGGTCTTGTAAGAGGGATGGCTCTGTCCTAGCATGAGATCATCTCTTTTGTAGTGAAAAAGTGGTCTTGTAAGAGGGATAGCCCTGTCCTAGCATGAGATCATCTCTTTTGTAGTGAAAAAGTGGTCTTGTAAGAGGGATGGCCCTGTCCTAGCATGAGATCATCTCGTTTGTAGTGAAAAAGTGGTCCTGTCAGAGGGATGGCCCTGTATGCGATGGACAGATTTGAAAATGGTAAAAATATACTACAGTAAAACTTCCCAGTCAAGTCCAACCTCGAGACTGAGGAAAAGTGGTTCTAATTCGGGGGTGGTTTCAATTCGGAGGACAAGGCCTGAAATTGTTAATACCTCTGGCTTTAGGCGGTTGGCATATAGGCTTCTTATGACCATGATAAAAAGTAAACATTTGCTTTAATTATCAAGCACTTGTCCCTGGACTCATCTACAGCTATTTCAATTATATTCATTAGTTCGCCTTTGATTATCAAGCCTTTGTCCCTGTACTCGTCTGCAGCTATTTCAATTATATTCATTGGCTTGCCTTTGATGAAAAATGTCACTACATAAGGAGGGATCAACTTGTATATCAGTGGACCATGACATACCAGTTACTGATAACTCATGCATGCTGTTTGCATTATGGCTGCATGCCTTTATTGGAGGAGTGCTCTGCATGATCAGGACTTAACACCATGGTCGCAATTCTAAATTGGGGATTTGTCACAGTTGGGAAGATAAAATTACATATAACTTAAGTATAATAAGTAGGGTCTGTGAAAAAGTGGATGCAATTGTGGGGTGGTCTCATTTCAGGAATGGTTGGATTTGGTTTGGTTTTTGTGTTTTAATGGCACTTTTAACACATTATTGGTTATATCATGCCAAGGAAATGGGAACTAAGTCCCTTTCCCAAGGATACACTGAACTACCATGGCTCCACCAGGGATGCATACCTGTCAACCTCCTGAAACAAAAACCTGTACACCAGACTAAAAAACCTTACAAAGACCAGAAAAACCTTACGCCAAAGACAGGGCTGAGCACATTTTTTTTTCATCCACTTGTCCAAGACAAGCGGTTTCAGAAAATTCACTTGTCCCACCTTACTTTTCACTTGTCCCACCTTACTTTTCACTTATCCCAAAATGGTAATCTCTTGCCGAGATTTGATGAGATGTATGTACTTAATCCATAGAAAGAACAAATTAAATATTATACAACATAATTATTTTTTAAAAGAATTTAATTTTTCTAAAACAGTTGTTGATATACGTTTGGCTACTTCAGGTACATGTATATATGTTTTAGCTGCTGGATTTTGAAAAAAATGTCCATGTACATGTGTGCCACCTGCACCAGCACTAAGCCAGCAGTTGATAGCTGTGTCTGAGTTAAAGTCCTCAAGCTCTAGTCCATTTGGTGAAATGTTCATTAGAATTTTACACTCTCTTGGTTTAAGGAATTCTCACACTCAGTAGCAGTCTTACGTTTTATCCCTCCACTTTCACAAGAATTTTACTTCTTCAAATCGTCCTTATTACCTTCCTTGTGAAAATAATTAGCAAAACTCATTTTATCCACATAGTAAATATCAGCTTGCTTGACAACTACTTTTAAAGTGATCATAACAAACATTTTCTCTTTTAAATACGAACAGAACTCATTAATTAGCATAATTGTTTCACTTCAAACGCAATATCGCACATGAAGTTGATCGTTGGTATAATCAATTAAAAATGAAAGAATCATTACTGTCATCTAATCAGTTCATAAAGGAAATCAACACTGATGTCGGTAAAGTACTTTTCAATAATTTAATTATGCTGACTCGCTGGATTAAAATCAAAGTGAGAAACTCGTGAGGATCTGGTTTGAGTAAACACAGTGCAACAAAGCCGCTTAAAAGACTACTAATTAATCATAGCGGCTTTGTTTTGTTTGAGGTGTTTTGATTTGCCAATAATATGAAGTTAAGCCATAACAGAACGTGCAAATAGGTGATAGTTATCACTGACCACCTGTAGGTGTTATACAGGATGTAAATGTATACATGGAGAGTGGTACAATCAAATATTCAGTATGCCCAGAGGGCATGAATGGCCAAATAAAGGTAGATGTAGTGATTAAAGCACGAAAATAAGGACTTGCCCGACTTTTTTAAAATAGCAAAAAAGCACTTGTCCCGGTGTTAAAGTGTGTAACTAGAAGGATGAGCTGAATGGAATACAGCCCTCTCATTGGTCGACCGAAAATGACGTACTACGCCAACTGATAACCTGATTTTCAGTCGACCAATAAGGGAGCAGAATTCCATGCTTGAATAAAGAAATAAAACTCTCAAAATCAGCAAGTGAAAGACAGATCAATATTTCGGGCAATCTGATAGGTGGTTCAAGTGATTCACGTATTCTCGTTGTATCTCATGAAGAAAAAAAAAATCCCCGTCGAACCCGATGAGGTTCTTTTTTTTTTTAAATATAAAAAACTGTACAAAATGGTTGTACGTCCGTACACTGCAACCCCCCCCCCCCCCCCAAAAAAACCTACAAATTATGGGATTCCTGTACAAGTTGACAGGTATGGGGATGGTCAGAAGGGGTGGGGATTTCCTGTATTTTGATGTCAGACAAGGTAGCCTCTGATCAGGGGAGAGAAACCTCTTCAAGGGAGGGAACACTGTATTATGATATTCTTGATCCTAAGACATTTAGGAGGAGCTTATCTGAAAAAATGCTAATTTCTTTACAGAGATATGGTTTATGGAGGGATGCTGAGGACATTACAGCAGAACTGGAGGAGGCTGAGAAGAAAGAGTTCAGTGCACCAAGCACACCACAGGTAACTTCGGGCCCTACAGGTTCAAGTTGTATTCTTCCACAAAATTGGCTGTGTTGATGCCAGCTTGCACCAGAATTGTTGATGATAATCAAAATTCTCTGCAATGTATTTTATTATGATTTAAAATTTATGGGCTGGTGCTTATGTCTGTAGATTTTCTCTTTGAAGTCTCTGAAAAATGTTAGTGTTATGTATTTTCGAGGTATGTGATGCTAGGGACTTTATTGTTTAATGAAGGAATATACAGAAATGCATAATTTAGCAACAAATCAAACTTTGATTAGTTTTTACAGAAAATAAATATTAGAGAAAGAGGGAAATTGCAAGTTAATAATCAGCAATTTCTAAAGTTGAATAGGAGTCAGATTCAACAAAGAAACTTAATCAATGCAGCCCTTTTATAGTACACTAGATAATCTTACAAGTCAGCATTGTTCACTCAAAATTTAACCACTACTTGGAAAATTCTAGTGCCAATCTGCAAATAGTATATTTAGATTATTCACTGTTGCACCTGGAATCCCAAGGGCAGGTGACAGTGTTCTGTCCTCAGAATTGGGGGAACACAAAATTTCTTGAGGTCAAAAAAAAAAAAATACAAGGAAATTTAGTAATAATCTCATTTTCATTTACCATCTTGGTAGTCTGTAATGTATAACCATCTCTTCTGTGGATGCTTGCATTATTGTAATAAATTTTTTTTCAAGGGCTCAGGTAACCAGTAAAAACATTGACAGGTTCGAGTACCTGTTTTACCTAAAAAGAGCTGCACAGTTGAATTTCCATTCTGGATCTTGCTCTAATTAAACTTTAGTCTTCATCCATTATCTCTCTGTGATGTATATAATAATTCCTCTTGTATCGGACTTTTTTTTCTTCTTTTTTATTGATTTAAATGTTGTATTATGTATTTCGGAGATTTTCTACCTGGAGTAATTGAATCCCTTTGGTCATTAATTCAGTCTTGAAAACATGTTACACTATTGGCTGTCAGTGGCTTTGCATGAAACTCTGCTGGCAACTGAACCAACCTTGGATATTTCAGTTGCCAGAATTGTTGTTTTAATTGAAATGAAGTGCCATCAGAGAAGTTTGATCACCTTTGGTGATTTTGGTGATCTTTAGAACCAACCAAGATGTGGGAGTTGCATGTATGTTCAAGTTTCTGCATGTATCTCCATAACGGAAGAGCACCAAAGAAAAAAAGTGAAATTTTTGTATTTTTTTCCATAAAGTATATAAACGAACATGAGGATGAAAAGGTGCATTCAGGAGGCACAGAGGGGTCAAGATTTGGGGGATATAGGACTAAGAATTGCAGGAAATCTGTGGTCCCATACTCGGGATGCTATACTGATTATTGCTTGACATGGTTTTGTGACTCTCCCAATCAAGAGTCATAAAAATTGTGTAGCAGAAATGTACACCAGAGTCGGGAAAGAAAAGAGAAGGGGAATATAAAGAGAGCCTATACTGCACCATTATTCCATTGATTATTCCATTTAAGAGATAATACATGTGCCCACAAAATGTTTGATCACCTCTCCTTATTGTATGCTGAAGTTTTTTTACTACATTAACTTCGAAGTAACAGTGTCTGAATTCATTTGTATAATTTAGCCATGTTCATCCAACTTTCGATATAGAACATTCCCCTTCATTGACATATGTGGGAATGGCCTTCATTGACATACATAGAAATGGCCTTCAATGACTTACATTGGAATGGCCTCTAATGACATACATGGGAATGGCCTACAATGACATACCTGGGAATGATTTTGAATGACATACATGGTAATGGCCTCCAATGATATAAATGGGAATGGTCTTCAGTGACATTAATGGAAATGACCTTCAGTGACATACATTGGATTGATTTCCAATGACATACATGGAAATATCCTTCAGTGATATACATGGGAATAACCTTTAATGGCATACATGGGAATTGTTTATTGTCTCAACTTCATTAGCATGGTGAGACACATGTCATTTTCAGGTGTTGTATCATCAGAAATGTAAAAGTTTTGCATTAAAATTGTTTGCAAGCCAGTTACTGATACATTAACACATTGATGCAGGTCAGACACCAGGTTTTGCAAGCCAGATACTGATGCATTCGCACAAGGGTATGGGTCAGACACTGGTTTGCAAGCCAGATACTGATGCATTCGCACAAGGGTATGGGTCAGACACCGGTTTTGCAAGCCAGATAAATTGACACATAGATGCAGATCAGACACCAGTTTTGCAAGCCAGATACTGATTACATTGACACATGGATGCAGGTCATACACTGGGTTTTGCAAGCCAGATACTGATACATGGATACATGTACACATGGATACAGGTCAGACACCAGTTTTGCAAGCCAGATACTGATACATTGACACTTGGATGCAGGTCAGACACTGGTTTTGCAAGCCATATACCAATACATTGACACATGGATGCAGGTCCGACACCAGGATTTGCAAGCTAGATACTGATAAATTGAGACATGGCTGCAGGTCAGACACCAGGTTTTGCAAGCCAGATACTGATACATTGACACATGGATGCAGGTCAGACACCAGTTTTGCAAGCACTGATACATTGACACCTGGATGCAGGTCAGACACCAGGTTTTGCAGAACGCTAATTTAAAGTCATATATTATAATTTTAACTCTTTTATTCAATAATGCCCAACATTTGTTTGTCTTGCCAGCGATGAATGTCGC
Source organism: Margaritifera margaritifera (assembly GCA_029931535.1). Classification (NCBI taxonomy): domain Eukaryota; kingdom Metazoa; phylum Mollusca; class Bivalvia; order Unionida; family Margaritiferidae; genus Margaritifera; species Margaritifera margaritifera. The sequence continues at coordinate 7,366,566 of JAQPZY010001666.1, read as the reverse complement.
AAAAAGCAAGACATAGCAGTCAGAGTGTTCATCTGTACAGTGTTAACTTTTGTTTCAAGTCTTCTAGCTCTTCTGGTCATAGAGCAGAAGAGCTTATGGCATGGCCCGTTGTCTGACATCTATCATAGAGAGTGAGCTGCCAGTGCATTATAAGGTGAGAGATCAGGTCTTAGTTGTTCACACTTGTCTGCATGTAATACAGTGCTTTTCTTTAAGATGTGTGATTGTGCGAATCCCCATTTAATTTAATGAATTCCCTATAAAACTTTACTAGCATGTGAAAATCGCACAGTCAATTATCCATGAGCCTCAATGAAACCTGTAACATCCATTAATATTAGCAAAGCTCACTCTGATCATGCAAGCGCTTGACGTACAGATCAGCTGTCATAATCAGGTGCTTGCTAAGTGACTGCAATTGAGCATTGAGATGCTTTCATTGATTATTTAGTTATTAAAAGCATTCTTCCAAGCTAGTTCCAGAGTTTGTATTAAACTTAACATTTTAAATTGCCACTCAGATTTCCTCAAGGATGAGAAGAAGTTTCACTATTACTTGCAATGAAATCATGGCATCCATATTGTATTAATTGAACAATAAATAAATCCAGTTTTGACGTTCGGTTGTTTCACGAAATAAATGTCCCTAGTTTTTGAAAAGAAGGAATCTTATTTTGTTGTGAATCAACAAGAACAAAAAGCAGTGATGTAATACACATTTTCATGTACATGTGTTGTTGAAACCACTTGGACTAATGTTGTTAACGATCTTTCAGAGGTGGGTATCTTGAAAATAAAGGTAATTTATACAAAAAAGTGAACAACTACATTAGAAAAAGAGCTGTTTATTGACAATTATTCCCAATGCAATTATAAAACGAGTATTCAGCCATTAAACAACCCCGTTACCCCCTTCCCCCCCACTGTTTTTTTCTCGATGTCTAGTGGGGATGGCATCCCTTCTTAATTTTTTTGAGGTCCCTCGGTAACTCGTGCCCTTGCTTATAGTGCGGTCTATGTTTTTGGACCCCGTTGTGAGCAAGTTATCAAGGGAGAGGTATACTATTCTCATATGAAGACTGACTCCCATTCAGAATTGAAAATTCCTCCTTACAAAAATGTCAGAGGAGAATTTCCCTGCTGTGAAATTTATGGATAAATCACTGTGTATTATACAGATAGAATATGTTTGTAAAAATTTGGTCTCAATTTTTTCAGTCTCCTGAAACAGCTCTAGTGTCACAACAAGAAACTGTCGACTTAAATAGCCCGGCTCTCGAGTCACAGCAAGAAATCATCGACTTAAATAGCCCAGCACAGACATCCAGTATACAGATGGAAGTGGATTCAGTGAACAAACTATCAGAAGATAGAGAGAAGGAGATAAAGAAGAAGGAACAAGCGACCAGGACATCAGGACTGTGAGTAGAGGGCTGTTGATTGCTGTCCTATCCTGTAATACTGATGATGATGATGATGATGATGAATTTGTACATGCTTAATAGATGGAATTAAAAGAGGTCTCGGGACATAATATTGTAAATGCTCAGTTTTTTTTAGAAAGAAACAAAAAGTTTATATACTTCATGCTATTATTTTTTTACTTAAATACAGTTTATTACTTGAATATGAAAAGATAATAATTCTGTTTGAAATGAAAATAATCTTTTTTTTTAGAAATACATGTACTGGTATATACACCAGTATTGACTTAGGGAAATATACCGTATTTAGCTGTGTATAACGCGCAGCTTTTTCACCTAATTTTAGTATCTTAAGTCGGGGGTGCGCGTTATATACAAGAACAAAAAAAAAAGATTTTTTCCAGGTCGATCTTTTCGAGAGTGATTACGACGAAGAGGAATTTGAGGGATTTGATGCAATAGATTGAACTCCATCAACTAGACGAACCTTTAAAGGGCCCTTTTACGGGCCAACCATAAAATCGGAAAGATACAATTTTAATATTGCCACTTTTTCATTCACTATCCAAAATGGCCAACTGTTGTTGCACTATGAAAACGGAGCGAAATACCGGTAGTCACGATTTTAAAATGTATTATATCACATGCGTGTTATATGGCAGAACTACGTTTTTTCCACTCATTTTGGGCCAAAAATCGGGTGCGCGTTATACATCGGTGCGCGTTATACACACCTAAATACGGTAGTAATCCTTGTGTCCATCCATCTGTCCAGCACACAATCTTGTGGTGCAACAAGTTCCACAGTTTTTGACGGATTGCCATTATATTGGTAAATATTATGGTAATCACCTGAAGATGCTTATATCAACAAATTATTTTGCTCTGCAGTTTATAGCTCTACTGGTTCTAGATCAGGAGAGCTTATGGAATGGCCTGTTGTCCGTCTTCCATTGTGCATCATCCATCCATTAGCACAAGTTTGTTATCACCACTCCTTCTAAACTACTTGGAGGATTGCCATGAAATTTTACACACACATTCATCTCATGGTCTAGTTGGTCTGAATGAAAATGGTACTGCTTGGACGTCCAATATGACCACCACAGCAGTCATCTTGAAAATCTTGTTATTGCTACTTCTTCTGAGTGGATGGGTCATATCAACATGAGGTTTTCACAAAAAGACTTCTTATGATGTCTAGTTGGTCCTAAATGAAAATGGTGTCGATCTAACATCCAGTATGGCCAGCACAGCAGCCATCTTGAAAATCTTGTTATTGCTACTCTTGAATGGAAAGTCATATTGATATGGGGTTTCACTAAAAGACTTCTTATGATGTCTACTTTTTTCCAAATAAAAATGTTGCTGATCTGATGTCCAGTATGGCTGCTACAGTGGTCATCTTGAAAATCATGTTATTGCTACTCCTCATGAACAGAAGGTCATATTCACATGATGTTTTCACCAGAAGACTTCTTTATGATATCTAGTTGGTCCTAAATGAAATTGGTGTTGATCAAATGTCCAGTATGCCTGCCATAGTGGCCATCTTGAAAATATTGTTATCACTACTTCTCCTGAATTAATGGTAATATCAGCATGGGATTGTCACTAGACTTCATATGATGTGTAGTTGGTTGTAAATGAAAATAGTGCCGATCTGACTTTCACATACATGTGACAGAACAGAGGGGTCAGCTTAGGACAGGAGATTTGCAATATTTGGTTAGGAATTTTGACTTCAAATAAGGAGGATTTTCATCGACCCAATTGTTAGCATGCAAATGAACACAAATTACATCTATTCAACGTATTTCCATTTGTTTAATATTAAAATATGCATATGATCTCATCACATCAGTCCTTTCACAATAACTTGTTACCATTTAAACTCTCTTTGTATATACCACAAGCATTTTTAGCATCTCTTAGGAGGTCATTGTCTGGATTATATTTGTGGCAGTCCTCATCGTTGTTGATCTTAACACTTGGGAGATGATGTATTAGTACTGGATCCAGGTTTTCTCTTGAGTCAGCTTGAATTTTCCTCCAGATGGAAAATGTCCTTTCAGTGCCTGCTTTAGAATATGGCAATGTTAATACAACTCTACTGAGTCCACCATGAAGTTTAATTGTTTTCTGCCTGTGGGTAGATTCAGGTTGCTGACTGCCTGCCCAAACTGATCAAGATTGGTGATATCTGGGTCAAATTTGGGAAGTTCCTCTTAAAATCAACTTTATCGGAATGACAATGTATATTCATGTCCTCTTGAACTTGATTCCAACCACAGAAATTCCTGTTTCCATCCATTATCGAATTTTGTATGATATTTTGGTTGTTTAAATTTTAGTGTTTAACATTGGGGGATCACGCATGCTTAGATATCAACAAACATTAAATACCAATACCACGCCGACCTGTTTTATGCCACCCAAGCTCTTTAGTAATATCTAATCCAACCATTGACCGTTAATGTCTTTAACCCTTTTCGAAGTACTGCTGATCACACATAGTATAATCCAATGATTAATTTTACGTTATTGTCTGTTGAATTAACAATTAAAGTGTCATGCTCAAAGTCATGTGGCCACAGGAGGTCTGTACCAGAAATAAACTACACTGGAAGCAAGGTGTTAAAAAAAATTTCTGTTCTGGAATTTTAGTAATAATAATTTTGAGTATGTGGGATAATTCAATTAGTTAGTAATAATAATTTTGAGTATGTGGGATAATTCAATTAGTTAGTAATAATAATTTTGAGTATGTGGGATAATTCAATTAGTTAGTAATAATAATTTTGAGTATGTGGGATAATTCAATTAGTTAGTAATAATAATTTTGAGTATGTGGGATAATTCAATTAGTTAGTAATAATAATTTTGAGTATGTGGGATAATTCAATTAGTTAGTAATAATAATTTTGAGTATGTGGGATAATTCAATTAGTTAGTAATAATAATTTTGAGTATGTGGGATAATTCAATTAGTTATAGGAGGGATGTGAGCCATCCCTCACCTCAGGAATTTCACATGTATGCTTTCAATATGGCCACCACAATGGCCATCTTGAAAATTTTGTTATCACATCTCCTTCTTGATGGCTGGTCATATCAACATTGTGCTTTCACCAAAAGACTTCTTATGGTGTCCAGTTGGTCCAAAATGAAAATGATGCCACTCGGACACCCAACAAGTCCACTGCAGCAGCTGATTTGAAAATCTTGTTTTCGCTGAAGAATATAAGAGATGGTTTCAGCACTAAGCAGTTTAAAGGAGAAATGATCTTACCTTGAATTCCTGGATATTTTTTTCAGCCAGTAGAGAATCAGTCCCATTGAGGGACTCATGTTGTTAGAGTTATTGCCCTTTTTGTCTTGTAGCTTATTGCAGTATCTGACACAATCTCATTAATGCATCTAGTCCCGCAGTTGGCTTGTCATTAAACTTGGTAAATAGTATGGTCATCACCTGTAGGTGTGCATATTGACAAATTTCTTTGTTCCTGCAATTGTTGTTTGAGTTATTGCCCTTTTTCTCTTGTAGCTTAATGGGGCCTATGACTGAATATTGTTAGTGCAGCTAGTACTGCATAATGCTGCAGTTTTGATGGATTGCTATGAAACTTGGTAAATATTATGGTCAGCATCTGAAGATGCACATGACATTCAATCAGTGTATTCCTGCAGTTTGTATAAGAGTTGATGCCCTTTTTGACATGCAACTGAATGTGGTGTTTGACAGAATCTTCCAAACATAACTAGTCCAAATTTTCAGTGGATCGTCATGAAACTTGGGAAATGTTATGACTATCATCTGCAAATGGACATATTTAAGTTATAAGCATTACAGAGTTTTATAGTCGACTATTATCCAAATAATTCTTAGTTGGTTTACTTATTCAAATATATATATTTCTAAAGTCATAGTTGTGTTTGAATGAAATTGGATAATTTTTGTGACTATTTTTCAGCTTTAAGATGTTCGCCTCTCCAGTCATAACATTCTACAAACAGTTAACAAGCCCTGACTACAATGCCACAACAGATGTATATGCCTCAATGTTTGTCTGTGACTTTATCAATTTCCTGATCGTGGTGTTTGGCTATTGGGCTTTTGGGCCTGAGCAGACATCTGGTGGGGATGTAACATCATACATACAAGAGAACAGAGTAAGTATACAGCATTAACCTGGCGTAAGATAAACCCAACTGTGAACAAGGTAGTACTAGAGCTATAAGAATATCAAGGTCTATTCTGTTTGCTTTAAATTATCAGTAGAACAGGCAGTGTTAACCAAATCTGAATGTCCTCGACCTTTCTATCAATGTTAGAAAAAAAAACTTTGATGTAAATAGCATCCATTTTGAACTGTCGTCAAGTCTGGTTTTTATTACATCATAATAACATCATTGATATCCTCACTAATAACAATGTGAGTAATAATGAAACCAGATACACCGCTCCATCAATAACTCATGCCCAGATAACTTGTGAACCCACTTATAATGCGGGGTCAGGCATGGATCCCATTTTTTAAACTAGGAAGAAAAAAAAAAAGGCCCCTATTTGTTGAAGGTGAAAAAAATTGCGATCAAAATTAGTAAATGAAACCTTGATATATCGCTCGCTCGTTTTATCATCAAAAACAGTGATTAGTACTCGGAAATTTGAATCAACATCATGACATTTTCAACTTTTAATAAGAAGTCATATATTTTGTTCAATTTTCTTTTCAAACAACATTCTCAGTACACTATAAATAAACAATATTCGATGAAATTTCGATCAATGAAAATGTCACTAATACCTACTGGTGGCAACACTTTAAAAATAAATACCAATTAAATAAGTTTTGTAAAGTGAAATTTGTGTTTTTAGTTCCATCTTTTAATTCGGTTTCAGTGTAATCATCATAAACGCAATAAGCCCTCTTGTATTCAAACGTGAAAAGTATAATTCAACCGATCCAGCTATCACTGCGAGCGTTTCCGTGAGAATCTAATTAAGTGCCGACTGTTTTTTTTATCTCTGACTTGCTGAAGTATTTGTTGTGTTGTTACACTCAATTAATAGCAGACCTGTTTTGTATTATCACGTTAATTACGTCTTTTGTATCAAATCAAACAAAGGGGGCGGAATAGCAGAAAAGTTAAAAAGCGTGCAAATCCTGCCTGCGTAAGAGCTAGCGGTTATGGCCATGTGTCATGTCTACTCATTTCAATTGATCAGTCGAACACTGTTATAAATATTATTATGTAAGTAATATAATTAAACTACCTTAAATTAGCATACTCATTCACAAATGTGATCAAAGATACTAAGGCAACCAAGCCAAATGAGTACTTGGTGAATAAAAAGCTTTGTTTTACAGATAGTGTTCATTTACGGAGAAGCTAGTTCCAGAGTTTGTATTGAACTTAAAATTTCTAACTTGCTATTCAGGGATTTCCTCAAGGATGAGAAGAAGTTTCACTGTTACTTGATATGAAATCATGGCATCCATATTTTTTTAATAGAACAATAAATAAATCGAGTTTCGACGTTGATGGTTGTTTCACTAAACAAATGTCCCTAGTTTTTAAAAAAAAGGAATCTTGTTTACTTGTGAATCGACAACAACAAAAAGCAGTGACATAATACACAATGTTTTCACGTACACGCGTAGTTGAAACCACTTGCACTAATGTTCTTAACGATCTTTCAGAGGTTTGGTATCTTGAAAATAAAGGTAATTTATACATAAAAGCAAACAACTACATTAGAAAAAAGCTCTTTATTGAAAATTATTCCCAATGTAATTATAAAATGAGTATTCAGCCATTAAACAGCCACGTTTACCCCCCCCCCCCACGGTTTTCTCGATGTCCAGCGGGGATGGCATCCCCTTCTTAATTTCTTTGAGGGCCCTCTGTAACTCGTGCCCTCGCTTAGAGTGCTGTCTATTTTTTGGACACTGTTGTGTGCAAGTTATCGAGGGAGAGATGTTATTTTGTTTTCAATTTTGTCATTAAAAAGTAGCAGGAATAACAGTAAAACTTAAAAGTAGGTATTTTATTGATGGTTGAAACATCATAGAGTCATATTCTTATTTTCAACATGTATCTTTTTATAAGAATCTATTTTTTGCACACCTAACAAGATGATCATGTGCCAAAAACTTACAAATTTGGGAAGTATCACTACAGATACCTCTGAGTCTCTTTCAAAGAGTCAAAGTTATTAGACTCCCATCGCGAAAAGAAAAGAATGTTTTGAGTGAGTGTTGACCTTGATCTACTACCACATCTTGCAAAGGCAGATTCGGGTCATTACTTTACACAGTTGGGTAACATTATACCAGGTTAACTTATTTACCCAGAGAGAATTTTAGAGTTCACACCTGAGGTGGGGCATTTTCATAGTTTCACCTAAGCAGATCCTAAGAAGTCTACTTGTGCATGACTTTCATATTGTTAGTTGGTTAGATGTCTAGAGGAAGTTTTTTGGGATGGCAATTTTGTTATGACATGCACAGAGGGGTAAAAAAATTGGGGGCAGGGGCACATGGGGGAAAAGGGTGATTCAAGATTTAAGCTTCTTGACCTCTCGTTTGGGACAAATGTCAAACTTGTCCTAATTTCATAAAGCTTAAGAGCGATCTGTACTCTCCAACAAACTTGAGCATGTTTTAGTACAAACCATTAGAGATGGTAACCTAATTTAACTATTCATGACATCCCTTAGTTTTTAGTAGCTTAAAGTCACCTGAGATTGTAAATCTTTGTATATAAAAGTTGATATGGTTTACTGCATCAAAGATAATTGGCAGTGCCTAATTGAATGATGTGGCATTAGTGGCAGACAGTCATTGAATTCAACAAAGCTAATGCCACAATACAGTACAAAAAGTCTAATTACCATAATGGGTGTGTCTTGGGACAGGAAAAAAAAAGTATTTTTCATGTCTGAAGAGTTAAATGCACATAAAAAATATAATCTTGTCAGTTCCCTAACACTTGCAGAAACAAACAATTTGAGACGTGATTGGCAAGATCACGACACTTTACACCAGCAGTGACCAGCTCTTGTTCACTTGCCAAGTAAATAAACTGTTAAACACCGTTATGATGACTTTGATATTGGTTTTTTTTGTGCAAATTTTTATATTTCTCAAACATGAAAATTAAAGGTAATTCAAGACTTTCTAGTCCTCTGGCTGCATGTTAATGTGAGTCTTAAAATAGACCTACAGTTACTGTGCTTGCTCAGAGCATATCATGATTTGTGTCACCTATATCCTTGTTTATTCGGAAAAAATAATAGTATACCGTATATACTCACATATAATCCGACCCCCCAAACTGAATAGGTAAAAACATTAAAAAGTGTGTGACCCACGCATAAGCCAACCCATAAGTCCAAGACAAGATATAATGATGAAATATAATGAGAAATAGAGAAAACAGGTAAAATAATCCAACACACACACACACACACACTGAGATGAACTGTTTAATGGCTTATATGGTGTTGGTACAGCTATAGACTTTGGCCCGCAGATAAGCCAACCTCCCTTCTTCCAGGTTTTTATTTTTCCCCAAATTATTCAGCTTATATGCAAGTATATACAGTAAGCAGATTTAACTTATTCAGTTTTTACTATTTTTCATTCTTCCAGATTGCATATTAGCCATATTTCCATTGTTATTGTATTAACTTTGATTGCTTCATGAGGTCAAGAGGTGAACATTATTTTTATTTTTCATTGATTTAAGCAATCCTACAGCATCGTGTAATCCATATAAAAGACAAATATATATTAAGCACATAACCATAATGTATTCAAATTCTGACTTACCAGTCATATATTTTTCTAAAGAATTAACACACTGCTGAAAAAAGATCTGACTGGATTGTTATCAGTCCATAGTGTTATTGTTTTTTAACATGGCACAAATTGTAAATTCAATACGCAATTCATTCAGCTGTTAATTTGGCAAGCTGGTTGTTTCAGTACATTGTTTAAATAATAATTGTTGGATTTGTCAGGCGGTAATTTGTCTTTTGTTTATGGCAGAATACAAACTAATTAAATGTTTTACACCCTGAAAACAGCTCAAGAGGAGGGGATTTTTGTCAGGTGGAAGTACCCACTTTGTTCTAAGATGTTAGTCCAAACCAATTAGGTGTTGTAAAATCTGAAGGGGATTTAAATGGACAAGATACAGTTCATGACTTGGGTACTCAAATTAGCAACAAAAAATCAATAGTAGATAGGCAGTTGAGTAAGATATGTCATGGCTTGTACAACCTTGAGAATTCTTTTAATTTAAGGAATTGCCTTGAAAACTCCTTGACTTTAGAAAAAGTTGGTTTAGTTTTCCCCCAAACTCCTTGAATTTATTGGAGGAAATGCAAAACTTTAAAACTGAATAAAATGTATCGCTTTTTAAAATCCAAAATGTGTTATTTATGTATTTACAAAAATAAATAAATCAAATGAGGTATAATCTGTTGGATCAAATAATGCATGACACTGGCTGTTACCAGATAGAGCAGGTTCCATTTGCTGTAATGGCTGGCTAAAGAGGTATGTGTGTTTTTCTTTTACTTTGGCACCTATTTATGTGGTAATATATGAAGTAATGTGGAGAAAGTTCAATTTCATCAAGAATAAATACAACTTTCTGGGACTGTACAAACCATGTTTGCACACTTGACAAGTCGAGTATGACTACTGCAGATGAGTATACTTGTCAGTGCGTAAGGTCACTTACATCAAAGCAAGCTTTTACTCTGCTATTATTTCAGATATTTTGGAAGCATTCGTTCTGTAATTTCTTTATCATTATTTATGGCCATTAATTAAGTTCATTGCAGTGGTGTCTATGATTCAAAACCAAGAGGTGTACTTCAGCAAGAGTTTAAAATTTTCATGTGCATGTGGTCAAGGTCATGCACTCAATGTGAGTGATGAAACAAAGCCAGGTGCTATTTTTTGCTCTCTGCCATCTGTCCGTGCATTGGCACATGTTATCATTACTCTTAAATTACGTGGAGGATTGCTATGAAACTTTACACACACATTCATGCCAAGGTCTAGTTGGTCCTAAATGAAAATGATGCTGCTCAGACATCCAGTATGGCCACCACAGTGGCAATCTTAAAAATCTTGTTATTGCTACTCCTCCTGAATGGATAGTCATATCAACAAGGGTGTTTCACTTAAAGACTTCATACAGACCTGTCAACCTTTATGATTCGACCAAGTTTTACTGATATGGCCATTAAATTACAGACTTGTGGAATAATAGCAAACATTGCAAAAATACAATCATTGTGGTCAAATGCAGAAACTGGACAGAAGACTAGTAGTTATCAGAGTAGTGTCCCTTTGCTGTAGTGGTGCAGTTTTGAGTTTTTCTTCTGCTTTTGATTATTCAGTGATAAAGAAAGTAAACTATAGAGAGAAAGTTCAAATTTCATATAAAAAAAGCTCCTTGAAAACTTTCAGAAGTCTTGAAAACTCATTAAAAACAACTCTCTATTTATCTACAAACCATGTTTGTACATAAAAAAATTACTATGGTTTCATGTCCCAACTTTTATAGAGAATGATAAAATTATTTTTTAAAATAATTAAGCATGTTCCAACTTTGACGGTGTCTCAAGACTTAAATTTGTGATGGTACTAAAGATTTTGTCTGGAAATATGTGACTAATGGATGCAACCTTTTTAACTTAGGATACCTCCCAGGATAATGTTCAAACTGAGGTCTTGGACTTTTTAACATAGGATACCTCCCAGGATAATGTTCAAACTGAGGTCTTGGACTTTTTAACGTAGGATACCTCCCAGGATAATGTTCAAACTGAGGTCTTGGACTTTTTAACATAGGATACCTCCCAGGATAATGTTCATACTGAGGTCTTGGACTTTTTAACATAGGATACCTCTCAGGATAATGTTCAAACTGACGTCTTGGACTTTTTAACATAGGATACCTCCCAGAATAATGTTCAAACTGAGGTCTTGGACTTTTTAAAAGAATGCTGTTTATATTGAGAAAATGTTGACCTTGTACTTTAAGGATTTTAACCTTTTCCCTTTGTGATATGCCCATCATACAGCAGAGCGTTATTATGTTATGATGTTGTCTGTCCATCTGTTTATCTGTTACCAATTTGGTTTCCACACAATAACTTTAGGTCTCCACCATCTACAGTTGAAAGTTTGTGGATGGCTGGCACTTGGGGTAAGGAAGAACCCTATTGATTTTGGGCTAAAAGCTCAAACATCAAGGTCACTGTGACTGAAAGAAGGAAAATAGTTTCTGCATAATAACTAGAGTTCACCACCATATACAGTTACAAATCTGTGGGGAAAGCTTGCACTTGAGGTAAGGAAGAACTCTTGATTTCAGTATTAAAAGATCAAAGTTCAAGGTCACTGTGACTGAAAGAAGAAAAATGGCATCCACACAACAACTTGACTTCTACACCATCTACAGTTACCAAAAATTTGTGTATGACTTGTACATGGGGTAAGGAAGAACATTATTTATTTAGGGCTCAAAAGGTCAAAGATCAAGGTCACTGACTGAAAGACAAAAATTGTTTCTGTAAAACTATTAAACACAGGGCATGCATATACAATGCCATTCACAATACTCTTGTTTTATATGCCATTTTAAAAACTTTTGCAACATCTTTACCTTTTTATCTCATGTCTCATGGTCAGTATTTACTTTTGGTTGGAGGGGTTTTTCTTCCTTGGGAGTTTGGTTAGGTTTTTGCCTTTACCAGTTTTGTTACATAGATTTTACTCAGCACTATATTGCCAGGATGGTTGCTGTTAAAGCCTGTACATTACACACATACACATACTTGTGACAGAACAGAGAGGTCAGCTTAGGACAGATCAGGAAATAAGGAAAATTTGGTTAGGAGTTTTTTTTACTTCAAATAAGGAGGATTTTCATCGATCCAATTTTTAGCATGTAAATGGACAAAAATGACAACTACAGTGTATTGAGGAAATTCCCTTTTTAGTATTAAAATATGCACATCATCTCATCACATTAGTCCTTTTCACAGTAACTTGTTGCCATACTGTCGTTATATGTAGCACAAGCATATTTAGCCTTTCTTAGTAGATCATTCCCTGGATTATATTTGTGGCAGACCTCATCATTGCATCATTGCAAGCCACAGGGATACTCCGCTAAGCTCCTTTATCGCCCCTGGCTGCCTGTGCAGAGATTTACTCATTTTTTATGAGTTCACATACAAAAAAATATGTCATCATCAAAACAATGTAACATACTCCAACACATAAATGAAAGTGCTTTTTTATCAATCATGTTTGAAAGAGAAACTTAGATTGGCTCATTCAAACAGTGTGAAAGGTCATGTTGGGTCACAATGGTCAGAGTATTTTATGTGTACTCGCAGTTTATGCATATTCATTTGAAATGAGACAATCTCCACTCCACACAGGCAGCCACTGGTGATTAAGAAGCATGGCAGATTGTCTTTCGTGTCTTGCGATGATGTCATTATTGTTTATCTCAACACTTTGGAGATGATGTATTGTTATTGGATCGAGGTTTCCTCTGGACTCAGCTTGAATTTTCCTCAGAATGGAAATGTCCTTTCAGTGTATGCATTGGAATGTGGCAATGTTAGTACAACTCCACTGAGTCCACTAAGAAGTTTAAATTGTTTCCTGCCTGTGGGTAGATTCAGCTTGCTGACTGCCTGCCAGAACTGCTCAAGTTTGTTGCTATCTGGGTCGAAATTGGGAAGTTCTTCTTAAAATTGACTTTTCAGGAATGGCAGAATAAATATTCATGTCCCTTTGAACTTGATTCCAACCACTGAAATTCCCATTTCCATCCATTATTGAATTTCGTGTGATATTTTGGTTGTTTAGATTTTGGTGTTTTAGCATTGGGAGATAATTACACTTAGATATCGCGAAAAACTTTATATACAGAAGCCAAACCGACTGGTTTTATGCCACTTGAACTCTTTAGTAATGACTAATCCAACCGTGATCCATTAACAGCTTTGATCCTTTCCAGATTACTTATGATCACAAATAGTATAATCAGTCTCCATAAAGTTTAAAAACTGAAGCCAAACTGACCCTGCCAGAAGAATACAAGTAATGTTAATTGTTTTATGCTGTTTGAGCTTTCTAGTAATCCAAAGATAATTCATTAACATCTTTAATCCTTTCTGAATTACTACTGATCACATTAGTATAATCCACATATTAGTTTTGGGTTATTGTCTGTCGAATTAGCAATTAAAGTGTCTTGCTAAGCCAGCTAAGTCATGTGATCACAGGAAGTCTTTACTGTAAATGTACTACAATAGAAGCAAGGAATGGAGAAAAACAAAACTGAACAATTTCTGTTCTGGAATTTTTCAGTACTAATTTTGTGTATGCGGGACATTTTAATGAAGGATGGGAGACACCCGTCATCTCAGGAGGAAGGCTCTCCCAGTCAGGAGGTTCACATGTATGCATACATAGTTATTCATGTATACATTTGTCTGATAAACAGTGACTACAGATTTTAGCTCACTGATTTCCACATTTAACTGTTTAATACAAGCATCGTACTGGAAACTAATGGCTTTCGAGTTGACGGATGAAGATGGTAGTGTACACTAATCTTAGGTGAATAATACCAATGGATGGTATTAAATACTAAACTGGGCAAATGCATGTTGTCTCAGATCAGTCAATAGAAGGATTTTGGTGTGTGTATATATATATATATATATATATATATATATATATATATATATATATATATATATATATATATATATATATATATATATATATATATATATGGCAAATATAGAAGTTGCAGGGCAAGTTGAGGGAACAAAGGATTTTAAGGCACCATTTGCACATAAATACGAGGTGTCTTATTGCTGTTTAAAACTTTTTATACTTTACCTTTCCAATTTCAAGACAAAGGAATCTACTCTGCATGCACAAAAGTTAGTTACCTGATTTCAGAGTATTGCATCTTCATTTGCTCTACAGAAACATCTTAAGAATTACCCATAATAGTTCAATGCAGTGTATACTGCCAATGCTGAAGCTGGAGGCTTGTCTTGTAAATGAATTTATTGTTATCTGTTTGTAATTACAATGACTGTGCCTATATTCATGTGGTCTGGAGACGCTTTTCCAGTAAAAGGTCATTAGCAGATGATTTTATTGATTCCCATGTCACAGAATTTTGTATCTAAGTTAGGCTGGGTCCAATCCTATGACTTCTGGGTCTCAGTATTTAAATGAAGTCGCACCAAGCATGTAAAACAGTATATATTCTTATGTACTGTGCTTGGTAAATGCATTTTTACATTATATCTCAATGTTTTTCATTTCTCATCTATGTCCACATATACATGGTTCATCATAACTGTCATACTGTAATCAAGACTGAGGTTGCCAAACTTTGCATTGGAATAAAGCTGGGTCCCTGGGCAAAACTTTGGGTCATGGACCTCATTTTCAGGAATTTTCAGCCCCTGATAAACGACTGTGGCTCAGTAGTTTAGTAACTAGATTTAGAAGTATATTCAGATGACTTGGACTATATGTCATTCTTTTGTATACTGATATTATACACAAGTAATTTTGTAAACCAGACTATATGCCCTTGTTTTTTGTATATTGATATTATACACAAGTAATTTTGTAAACCAGACTATATGCCATTCTATTGTATACTGATATTATACACAAGTAATTTTGCAAACCAGACTATATGCCCTTGTTTTTTGTATACTGATATTATACACAAGTAATTTTGTAAACCAGACTATATGCCATTCTATTGTATACTGATATTATACACAAGTAATTTTGTAAACCAGACTATATGCCCTTGTTTTTGGTATATTGATATTATACACAAGTAATTTTGTAAACCAGACTATATGCCATTCTATTGTATACTGATATTATACACAAGTAATTTTGTAAACCAGACTATATGCCCTTGTTTATGGTATATTGATATTATACACAAGTAATATTGTAAACCAGACTATATGCCCGTGTTTTTGGTATATTGATATTATACACAAGTAATTTTGTAAACCAGACTATATGCCCGTGTTTTTGGTATATTGATATTATACACAAGTAATATTGTAAACCAGACTATATGCCCATGTTTTTTGTATATTGATATCATACACAAGTAATTTTATAAACCAATTTTCTTCAGTTGATATTTATTTGCAGAAGGATGACATCTGTAAAATTAAATAGTCATGCATTACACATTTTGAGAAAATTATATATAAAGGAACAATGACAGGTTTGTGAAATTAAATTTCCAGGAATATGTTTTACATCAGGAAATTGAGTAACTATGAAAAAAGGGTTAATAATATTGAAAATGTGACATTTTAATGAAACATCATTTCAATTGTATAATGTGAAAAAGTTGTCAATTAAGTCATAAATAAAGGTATGTAAAAATGTCCATACATTTTCATACAGGTGCCAGTTCCTTTCCTTCTGATGCTGGTGTTACAGTTTGTGCTGATCATTGTGGACCGTGCCCTTTATCTGCGGAAAAATGTCCTGGGAAAATTCATCTTCCAGATTATCCTTGTCATCGTCATCCACATCTGGGTTTTCTTTGCCCTTCCTGCAATTACCAGCAGGTACAGTAGCAGTGTCAATCATTTGTTAATATAGCACATTTTGAAGAAACAAAGTATGCATGTGTGTGTGCATTTGTGTGTTTTTATTCCCCCCCATTTTCTCCAGTTTGTAATAAGGGGGTGATATAACTGTCGCTATCCATCTGTCTGTCCATCAACATTTTCATTGTTGGAGTATAACTCCCAAACCATTCAAGGTATCTCTCTGAAACTTTATGCACATGTTGGACTAGTGGTCTAGATGTGCCTTTTGCTATTTTGCAATTCTTCATCTTTGACATTTATCGGGGGTTTTTTCTCCATTTTTCTGTCCATCCATTATCCACACTTTCATTTCCAGGGCAAAATTCTAAAACCATATAAAATATCTCCATGAAACTTGGTACACATATTAGACTAATAGACCAGATAAGCCTTTTTGCTATACACAATTCTTCAGTTTAAATATTTTTTAACATCTTCATCCATTCATCTGTTCATCCAACTATCAATAATGCTTTCATTTCTGGAGGACAACTCCAAAAGGATTCAAAAAATATCTATCAAATTTGGGACACATAATAGACAAGTAGCCCAGATATGCCGTTTGTTAACCTCAATTCTATAGTTTCAATGCTTTTTATGTTTTTGTCCATTTTTCCACCCATCCATCCATTTTTCATACTTTTTATTTCCATTGGAAAACTTGAAAACCACTTATGATGTCTATGAAATTTGGTACACATATTAGACTAGTGATGTAGATATGCATTTTGATATTCACAATTCATCATTTTCAGTATTTTTAATCTTTTTGTCCATTTGCATATCCATCAATCCACTATCCACACTTTTGTTCTGGGGCAGAACTCCAAATCTGTTTAATGTATTTCTTGGATTTGGTACACATATTAGACTAATCATGTAGATGTGCCTTTGGTTGTTCACAATACTTTATTTTCAGTAATTTTAACATTTGTGTCCATTTATCTGTTCATCATTCACCATTCACACCAAAACTCCTAATGCTTATCACTTGCCTATCCATTTTATACATACAAACTTCATATTCATGAAATCTTCAGCAAATAATTCTGTCTCCTAGCAGACATTTTGGCGGGGCAGAAGATGCAAATGACTCCGTTTTCTTGGGGGTTTTCTTTATCCTCTTGGTGCGTAAACAAGGAGGATATAGCTGTCAGTATGTCCATCTCTCTGTCCAATAATATTTTCATTTCAAGAGCATATTGTATTTTCTGGATGTATTTGTGTTCAGCCACCAAAAATTATTCACCATAGTAATATTTCAATGACTTGTAATTTTCAAATAATGTTCTGCAATATTTTTATTCAGAACTTATGTTTTCTGACACAGTCTAAGCAGATCTGGTGTCTCATTTTCAAGCAGAAGTGTCTGTGCATTTGCCAGTAATCACAGGGCTTGTATCTTTGCTTATTTACCTATAAATATACATGTAACAATATAAATAAATATTATATAATATATTACTTTTAAGTAATTGTAAGCAACTATACGAGCCACTGTGCTGTTAATTTAACAGAGACAATTCACTTCACTCAGTCAGGAATGGGTACCTAATTATCTCAGAAAACATTTGTGCTTACTTAGCAAGAAATATTTAATGTGATCATGAACTTACCAATAACTAAATAATTTTAAATCCTTTGTGTCACTTGTCATGAAAAATTCAAAGTTTTTTCTTATGACTGCCATTTTGTACGGGCTGCTATGAGATGGTATCTCCATTTAAAAGTTAGTTACAGTATGGGAATCAAATATGTGTATGTGTAATATTGTCACCCCACATCATAGGCCTATGCACAGTAGCCATACTCTTATGGGCAACATCTTTGTCAGTTGAATTCAATCATGCTTTACGGAAAATTTGCCTATTCTCATGACAATTATGTGTTCTAGGGATCTAAATACAGATGTCTGTATGGTTAGAGTGTTTACACCCTCCAGTCCATAGTATATTTATAGTTGGATAAGCTCTTGTGAGCTTTGAGGCATTTTTTAAAATTTTGTTTTTGCAGTGCCCTATTATGTTACCCTTCCCCTTAGGCGATAGGGTAGGTCATACCTGTTCCAAATTCTATCATTAATTCAATTATTTTTGGATGTTTCCAATCTTCAGGGGTTGGCATCCACTTTTCCTTCATATCCAGACTCTTTTGTGCCATTCACTGGGTATCAGGCACCGGTCTTTGAGTACCGGTGAGTGGTCATTAGAGCCCCTTCAGTACATTGACCCCCCCCCCCCTAACAAGGCTACCAGTCAACCCAATTGGGGACAGGGAGTCTGTGTACATGTGTCAGACCAGGGATGGGGATCGGATCGGCACCCTCTCCTTCTCTATGATCACTGTTAATCCCAATGGGATGTTGGGGCATTCATTTAAGTTGAGTGAATTGTTCTTCCCATTTATGCCACCTTAGACGCAAGGGCTTTGGCCTCGTAGCAGTCACAGACCAACATCACCTGTTTATGGGGATACAAAGATGGAGGAGTGGGGCTGATCTTATTTCCCTAGACACTTGAGGAAAGTTGGGATGCATTTTTGTCCTCCTGCAGAGTCTTTTACTCGCAGCAGTCTCATCGATCTGCTAGAGGAGTTATGGGATGTGGTTACCCCTACCCCTCCCCTCACTCTCCTCCCCAACAGAGAGACATTAGGTCACAAAGTCCTGCCTTCCAGAGCAAGAGCAAGACAAGGATGTCCTGTTGGTCTTAGTGGACTCTTGTGAGTTTGCCGAGAAACAGGCTGAGACAGCGCCTCCTCCTCCCTTTGGGTTCCCTGCCTTTAGCTAGATGAGGTCACCAGAAATGCCCAGGGAGGGTTGGGGTGGGTGGGAGGGCAGCCTTAGGGACTCACTTTCTCTCCTGCTATGCATTTCTCTACCAAGATTTCCCATGGGTTGTCAGCTAACCCTCTTTTCAGAAGTCTGGTTGAGCATAACAGATGATTTGTGGGTCCTTTCTATAATAAAGGACGGATACCAGCTTCAGTTCTGGAAATGTCCTTCCCTGGCAAGGACCCACCATGCTTTTCCACTAGTCAAATCTGGTGTGGTTAAGGGAAGAGGTGCACATCCGTCTTCAGAGGGCACAGGAGAGAGGGTTTGAAATGCCCAGTCTCTGGCATTCTACTCCAGATTTTCTGGTTTCCAAAAATGGCATAAAATTTTGGCTGATTATCGATCTTTCCACCTTAAACAAGTTTCTTCAGGAGGATCTATTCAAGAAGGAGACTACAGCTTCAGTCAAGAATGCCATAAGGCCTCACAACTGGGCAGTCTCCATTGACCTGCAGGATGCATACCTTCACATCCCAATTTTTACTCTTCAGGGAAGTACTGCTGGTTTCGCCTGGACTAGGAGATTTTCAAAGTTTGTACTCTTCTGTTTGGTCTAGCCTCCGCACCCAGAGCCTTTACCAAAAGAATGGGAGTATCCCCACCTGAGTTCACTGGGGATCCCTATCCTATAATATTTTGATGACTGGTTGATCCATAATGGTCTCTTAGAGACTCTCAGACAAGCTGTGTCACGCTGCTGGTCTATAGTGACTCAGCTGGGGTTTATTCCAAACCTAGAGAAACTGGAACTAGTTCAAACTCAGGATTTTTTATATGTGGAGATCAATTTCCTCACTACAGTGGTCCCCCTCTTATAAGGCCACCCCTTCTGCAGCAGGAAAGTGGGCTTATAAGAGGGGTGGCCATTCTAGAGGGGGATCACACAGTTGTAAGTAATAACTACATATAAAGTATAAAAGGTGTAACAAATTTTCATATATTTAATATTTTCATTTAAAAATCACAGGAATATTATCTGGTTATGGACTGAATGTGATAAAACTAATATCAATGTTATTTTTTTTTTTACATATGAATAATCATCAATCATCGTGCAAAACAACCTTGTTGGTAAATTCTGGGCACAAACATTTGGTTGTAACTATCCCTGTACGTCCGTCGATTTCGTCTTCCCACTCACTGCAGTTGAATGTATATTGACGATGTTTATTTGAATTTTTCTGACATAAAATTTTTCAGTACTGATCAAAGGACTCTCCCTCTTTTCATTTAGTCTAATTGCTTTCACTTTTCATTCTAAACTGAGAATGTCTGACGACATTTTGCGACAACTTATTCATTCGTGTGCAGTAAGTAGTTATCACACAAGATGCAGTGTTTACAAAGGAAGTGAGCTTGTCATGTGATTTACTTGTTTGTTTTTTTCCCTCCTGTCTGGTACCCGGTTAAGTTCATTTCATAATCTATGAGAGGGAAGCCACAAAGGCTAACATAGCATTTTACTATCTGGCGACCAGATGTCACGCTGACTTGAGCTGAACAATACTGTGCTTCTCAGCGGTTAGCTTTTGTCATCTTGATATTTATAAGTTTTAATAATAGCCAGTAATTATCAAAGTGACAAAAGCTAACATCTAAGGAACACATGGCAGTAAGGATAATCAGATTGCTTACCTGTTTGCGTGGATTAAAGTTACTTTATCGATATATTGGAACAAATGTCAAGGTGTTGAGTTGAGAAATTAACAAATATTAGCAAGATTTTAATCTGTAAAAAAAACATTATGTGGCTGCTCGTGAGGGGTAATTTTGACTATTTTGCACTAAAATGCTGGCCGCTGGTCACGTTAGAGGGGTGGTTGTCCTTGAGGGGTATTTTTGTACACAAACTCGTTCGTGCTGAGGGATTGTGGCCGTATAAAGCGAGTGGTCGCTCATCAGGGGGTCCGTTCAAGAGGGGGACCACTGTAACAGGCAATTAGTTCATGTCCCTCTGGACAGAACAGACAAAATTCTGGCCCTTTTGGAGGCTCTGAAAGCCAAGAGTTCATTGTCAGCTCACTTATATCTGTCCCTGCTGGGGACCTTGAACCTTGTGGTGAATTTCGATTCATCCTTGAAAAGTACTTGAAAATCGTTTTTACCTTGAAAAGTACTTGAAAATAAGCCTAGGTCCTTGAAAAATATAAAATTAATTGACAAACGAATGTACAAAAGTTTCTTTTCATACCATTACGTCATGTAATCGAAATAAAACTTCTTGCTATTGGGTGGTTTACAACACGTGACCAATCAGATATTTATAATTGCGCGCGGACCTGATAGAGAGCATTAAAAAGTGCACGAATCTTTTCTTTATTCAATAGTAAAATGCGTTATTGTGTTTGTTAACCTAAATTAATACCTTAATACGTATGTATATTGATTTTGTTATATACGATACAAATCTACTTGACATTAGGAATTTAAAGTTATATATGGTCAAAAAATCAACCCTAAATTGCTCTAAATGACTGAATACATGTTTACGAAAACGTGAGCACAATATTTGACATACATGCAGCACTCGTGAATGTATAATAGTTTGTGTTTGTCTACATGATATTTCCCCTGTGTTTGTTTTCTTTCTTGAGTTAACATAGTTAATCGTTAGACTGCGATAATAAGGTTTTGATTAGTAAGCTACCGTGATTTATTGAGAAATTATTATCATATTCTAAAAAATCACCAACAATAATATACAAGTAACACCTGCAAATTTTCGCAGATAAAATTATCAGTTATATGACAACCATAATTATAATGCTAATATTTTAAAACAAATGCAATTAATGCATCCTTAATTTATTTGATTGTGACCAATCTTTTACCAATTTTAGTAATTGTAATAGGCAAACGAGTGACGATTCCGCGAATGCTGATTAAAAAGTGCATCCAAACATTATAAATAAACATACGAATTCCTTGTTATAGAATAAACTATTGTTTTTAAATAATATGCATATAATCGTCACAGTATACATTTTCAACGATCATTCTTCTTCGTCGATATATTTTCTGCTGCAGTGGTACATCTTTGTACTTTAAATCATGGTGAATCAACTGTTCAAACTCTCGAAACAAAAACAGAAAGGTTGCTTTCTACACAATGTACTTACATCTATGTGTAAATGTACCTGTAAAATTTTGATGAGCGATCACTCGACAGCAGACATAAAAAATTAGACGCGGCGACACTTTTAAGATGCTACGTGAAGGCATCATATCATGCGTCGAAGTTATCCAGAAATCGATTTTGTCCACCTCGGACAACATCAGGTATGCATAAATTATGCAAATCGCTATATACAAGGTCGGCTGATGTGTTTTCGTGAAGTGTGTTGGAGAGAGAAGGTGGGCTTCAGCAATCTCCGTAAACTCCGATCGCTACCGAATATTCAGGAGGCTGCATTCACACCAGCCAAATGATAAACACGTGTACATGGCATTGAGAATACGGAAGATTTATCTGGGCATTTTTCTGCGAGAGCTTACCCATTTCACTGGAGCAAAATGCCTGGGAAGTGTGTGTTCAACCCCAATTGGTGTCAAAAACAAGAATACAAGACCTGGTAATTAATTTTCCATATACTTGAAAATGAAATAATGGTGGATTATACCTCCATTATGAAACATTCTACAAATTTGCCTTTACCAAATAACAGGGCTATCAACTCTGAATCTCAATCAAAATTTCCATCCTGTTGATTTTTGTTTGTAAGTGTTGTGCATTTATTCATCTCATCTGATTTATTGGGTATTATCAGTCACATAGTAGTGTCTTAGATTGAAAATAGGCCAGGCCATTTTTACGTGTGACTGTCATACAAGCAGACTCTAATCTCCAGTAGTTGTGCTTGTAGTGTAGATGGAGTTAATAATTTAAAGAACTGTTGAACCTAGTGTACCTTATTTACTATGTAATCTATAGTTTTTTTTTTGTTTGTTCTTCATATAAAGATCTGAATTCATTTGTTTTTCTTATTAATAAAGTGTTGTTATTCGCCTAAGATTTTTTTATTATTCTCAATTATAAAGTCTCAAGCCTATTGCACAAATATTAGGAAGCCCCTTGTCAAGAAATTACATTCTCACTAATCCTTTCAATGGCCATTAATAAATACATCTAAAGTGCACTGGGCATCGGGGTCCTTGAAAAAATTGGATAAAGTCCTTGAAAAGTCATTGAATTTTGTCACACCAAAGGTGTATGAACCCTGGCCCCCTCCAGTTTCTCCTTCTGGCAAACTGGAAATAACACTTTGATCTCCTGACAATTCAGATTTCTCTGGGATCAGAATTTCACCACCACTTGAGTTGATGGGCCAGTCAGGACCGGTTTCTCACCGGAGTCCCCATGCATGCCACTGAACGCTACTCTTATCTGTTTATGGGCACATCAGTTTTGGGGTGAGACACTCACTTGGAGCTGGAAGGGCTGATTCTTCAGGGTTTGTGGTCCCTTGAAGAAACTACCCTACACATAAACAATTTGGAAATGAAGGTGGTGTTTTTAGCCCGACAGGGGTGCGTCAACCAAGTGAGGAGTTGTTGTGTGATGGTCTCCGACACAACACATCGGTGGTAGCATACCTCAGGTGACAAGGAGACATGCATGCCACTTCTCTTTCCATGGAGGTTTGGAACCTCCTTCACTGGGCAACCTTGGAAGGCATTACCCTTCGAGTTCATCATATAACTGGCAAGAAGAATATTTTGGCAGACAGTCTGCCCATGAGAGGCAAGGTATTCCCTACGGAATGGTCTCTGCACCAATCCATGGCAGAGTCTCTGTTCAGACTGGGGAAAACCCTTAGTGGACTTTGTTCGTGACAAGGCTAAACAAACAAGTTCCCTTATGTTTCCCCAGTTTCAAACCAGAAGACCTGGTCAGTGGACACTTTCAATCTGAAGTGGGATTGTCTGTTCACTTATGCCACCTTACTTTTCAGAATGATTCTGCAAGTGGTGCACAGTCAGGATCTCAACTGCTTAGCTCATTTTGATAGCCCCTCTGTGGCCTCAGCGATAGTGGTTCAGTGATCTTATTGACCTTTTGGTAGACCAGTCCAGGATATTTCCTCAGATTAGGGACCTGCTGTCACAGCACAGGGGCTTTCCTGCATGACAGTCCATAGATTCTCCGCCTTCATGCCTGGCTCATCTCAAGCAATCTATCTGCATTGTCAAGTTATCAAGCAAGGTTGCCAATTGCATTGTTCAGACCAGGAGACAGTCCACTTCCATGGTTTTTGATGCAAAGTGGAGAGTCTTTTGTGATTGGTGCAGTAAGAAACACGTTATTCCTAGCTGACCCTCTATGAGCACAGTGGCTGACATTCTATTCCTGTTCAAAGAGAGAGAATGATCCATTTCTTTGAAGTTCTATTGGGCAGCCCTTTTCAACATGCTCAAGTTCTCAAAAGGCCCAGCCATGGGTTCGGACCCTCATATTTCCAGTCTTATCAGGTATTTTGAGCCGCAGAGACCAGTGTCTTGCTCACTAATGCCAGGTGGAATCTGTCGTATGTGTTGTGGTCTTTGTTAAAACCCACTGCACTGGCAAATTCAGCAATGCAGTAGGCACAGGCATTGCATTACTGATATTAAAATGTAGTTGTTTTGGAGGGTAAAATTAATTTTAATGATGTAATACTTTCCTGTCACTATTGCCAGATTCCCTCCTTCCACTCTGCTCTGATGTCCCACTAAGTAGTCAGTGTCCAAAAGAAAGAGGATGGCTACTGCACATAGGCCTATGACATGGGGAGACAGACTGGGTCTGTCTTCTTGCTAGTTCTGAACTTCTAGAACTTTCCATCTAATGGGAGGATGGAATTTTCTTGTATAGACAAGGGTAATTTCTGTCACAGAAAGGTAAGCAACGCAATAGTGCCAGGTAAATAGTACATCATTAAAATTAGTTTCCCACCCACCACCCCCACCTCCCAAAATGCATTTTGGCGAATAATAGTTGGTGTCGAAAACGTCCAGAAAATATGGTATTTAAAAATTGATAGTGCTGGACCATAGGGTACTTTTTAGTAGGAGTCTTTGCTATGTGGTGGACCATGGTAATATGTTACTATGCTGTGGACCGTGGGGATATGTTACTATGTGGTGGAGCATGGGGATATGTTGCTATGTGGTGGACTGTGTGGATATGTGAGCTCTAGATGGCTCTTGTTGTTAATTTTGAAATTATTTTTTTTTTTAGCAACATCTAGTGTTAACAGTCAAGATAGACATTTTAAAAAGTTGAATATAATTTGGATAGGTATTTAAAATGTTCCTGATAACAGAGAAACACATTTCTAGTTATTTCTTGTGTCCAGATTTGACGTATATATACTTCTGTTCTAAAATGTTTGTGCAAAATTTATATCCTCTGTTTCAGAAAATTTACAGAGAATACCCCAGCCCAGCTTTGGTACTTTGTGAAGTGTATTTATTTTGGCCTGTCAGCCTATCAAATTCGGTGTGGTTACCCAACTAGAATTCTGGGAAATTTCCTCACGAAGAAGTACAACTATCTCAATCTTTTCTTGTTCAAGGGGTAAGTAATTAGGGAGATTTTGAAATGTTATTAAATCATGTGGTAAATACAGTGTAATCTCCATATATTGAACAGAGCCATAGCTCAATGGGTAAGTAATTAGGGAGATTTTGAAATGTTATTAAATCATGTGGTAAATACAGTGTAATCTCCATATATTGAACAGAGCCATAGTTCAAGGGGTAAGTAATCAGGGGGATTTTGAAATGTTATTAAATCGTGTGGTAAATACAGTGTAATCTCCATATATTGAACAGAGCCATAGTTCAAGGGGTAAGTAATCAGGGAGATTTTGAAATGTTATTAAATCATGTGGTAAATACAGTGTAATCTCCATATATTGAACAGAGCCATAGTTCAAGGGGTAAGTAATCAGGGGGATTTTGAAATGTTATTAAATCATATGGTAAATACAGTGTAATCTCCATATAATGAACACCATGGAACCTAGCAAATCAATTCATCAGAGCCATAGTTTGAGCAAATGAGATTGACATTCTTAGTGACTTTTAGTCAAAGGTTATTTAATGCTGAATGCAAACTGTAAAGTGATAAATAAATGTCCTATAAGTGGATTAGACTGGTTTTTGTCATTAGCTCTGCTACATAACTTGTTTTGTTAACAACGCTTCAAACGGGTGTGATTAATGAGAGTGACATGTCACCCATGGCTAAACAGACTTTCATGATATGTTGAATGGGTGTTTGAGACTGGCAGACTGAATTACACTGAATTCCAACATGGCAATCATAAAAATATTGTTAGCACTACTATTCTTAAAAAAAGGTGGCATTGACATTGGGTTTTCGATAAAACACCTCTTCAGTATGTAATTTGTTCTCAACAAAAATGGTGCAGATCTGACTAACAACATGTCCGTGCTATTGTGAACAAGGTCAGTGTTTGCATTTTTGTACTTCATTGAGCTTATAGACACAGTGGCTTGTACATATACAAATGAACATTTTGTATTTCATTGAGCTTATAGACACAGTGGCTTGTACATATACAAATGAACATTTGGTACTTCATTGAGCTTATAGACACAGTGGCTTGTACATATACAAATGAACATTTTGTATTTCATTGAGCTTATAGACACAGTGGCTTGTACATATACAAATGAACATTTTGTATTTCATTGAGCTTATAAACATAGTGGCTTGTACATATACAAATGAACATTTTGTATTTCATTGAGCTTATAGACACAGTGGCTTGTACATATACAAATGAACATTTTGTATTTCATTGAGCTTATAAACACAGTGGCTTGTACATATACAAATGAACATTTTGTACTTCATTGAGCTTATAGACACAGTGGCTTGTACATATACAAATGAACATTTTGTACTTCATTGAGCTTATAGACACAGTGGCTTGTACATATACAAATGAACATTTTGTATTTCATTGAGCTTATAGACACAGTGGCTTGTACATATACAAATGAACATTTTGTACTTCATTGAGCTTATAGACACAGTGGCTTGTACATATACAAATGAACATTTTGTACTTCATTGAGCTTATAAACACAGTGGCTTGTACATATACAAATGAACATTTTGTACTTCATTGAGCTTATAGACACAGTGGCTTGTACATATACAAATGAACATTTTGTATTTCATTGAGCTTATAAACACAGTGGCTTGTACATATACAAATGAACATTTTGTACTTCATTGAGCTTATAGACACAGTGGCTTGTACATATACAAATGAACATTTTGTATTTCCTTGTTTTTCAAGTTGATAATCAGCACTCTGATATTGATTTCACAGTCAGAGGTCATGACTCCAGTTTTTATCTGAGTAGGCTTGTAAGCATGTTAACACAAAAAAGTATGAACTAATTTTTATTAAACCTAAGTTGTGTATATGTTTGAAAAATACCTTAAAATAATGCCAGTTTATAACTTTCTCCTCCTCCCCCCCCCCCCCTCAAATCTGCAAAAAACTTAGCAAGTGGATATTTCTTGACAGTGTTTGAGATGAGTTCAGTTATATTAGGTTCAAGGCCAAAGGCTAAGAATAAGATTTTGTATTGCACTTCTTGTAAACATGTTAACTCAAATATAAAAGAAAATATTTTTGTACCAAATTTGTTATGTTGGAGTTTCTCAAGAAGATCTTAGATGGTTTCAGTACTCAGCAATAAAAAAAATAAAAGGCTGAAAGAAACAAACTTCCGGGGAATTCCTACAAACTTTTTTTGGCCAGTATAGTGTCAGAGGCATGAAAGCACTCTTGTTATTTCATGGTACCATAAATTGATTTTAAAACTCAGAGGGAGAGCACTTTGAGCTGTTCAGGGTTTCTGTAGATGTAGAGATTATCCTGGGAGTAATTCAAGTGATTATGGATGTTCAAGCTAGCTGGGTTTGAGCCATCCAGAGCATCTGTATAAAATACAGAGATTCTTCTGGGAGCAATTCAGGTGATCATGGGTGTTCAAGCTAGCTGAGTTTGAGTAGGCAAGATTCTGTTACGTTTTTAGATCATTGGAATTGTTATTTTCTTGAGCTGGAGAGAATTGGAATTGTCAGGCAGAGGTCACATTAATGGAAAATTTTGCATCCTGGACACAAAATACATCAATCTGGATGAAAAATGAAACTACCTTAAAGCCATCTGACAAAAGAATTGGGAATGGAACACAACAAGATAGCAAGTTGCATTTATTTTTTTCATAATTTTATTTTTCATAATTCTCTATAATTCTTCATGAAGTGGGAATTGTTTACAAATTGCCAATCCCAAATGTTATTTTGGTTCTTTTTTTATTCTTCATATACAAAATGTTCACTTGGTCCAGATCATTTGTACCTACTATGGTAGTGGACATCTAGCAGTCTTTCCAGCGGCTCTACTTTTTCCTACTTTTCTAACTTTTTCGTAGTTACTGGTATATTTAGTTTAAGCATCTATAGTTTGTACAGCACAGGACCAGTCCACAGCACACCATGTGCTCCATTTTACTTAAACAAAGTGGTACATGCATCCTGAACTCAAGGAAAAGCGTTGTTCTGCATTATACACAAAATAACCTCATTGTGTTATGTTTGAGGAGTCTGGATGCAAAACTTTTGGTATATGCATTCTTTGACATATCCATGAAAAAGCTAGTGTGACCTCTGGCCTGGATTTAATCAACATTTGTAAAAGCATTTTGCTGTCAATCCTGAATGAAAAGGTCACCTATGAGACTTGCTGAAAGTTGCAGTTTTAAGCTGAAGACCATTGTATACTGGTAAATTGGTAATAGTTGTACATCAGTAGTATTCATTTCACCTGACCTTAGTATAGAAGGCACTGTCCTATAAATGTGACAACTGTAGCAGGTTTTAATGTTTACTCCTCTGCATTTTATGATAAATAATTATTAGGATCAGCTTATTTCCAATGGAAAATAACAGAAGATGGTCAAAGAAAAATAAAGTTTGGCACATGTGGAAGTTATGGTGTACTTTTCATGACTTGGGTACTTGGGTGTTGATTATATCTTATGCTAATATGACCAAGTGTTGAAATGTTTTATTCAGGGTTTCAGTTTTCTTTACTTTATATTTTCATATCATGTTATTTATATTTGTTAAGTTTGAGTTTATTTTATTTAATTTTTTAAGTTTATTTTAAAATAATTGTCTTTGTTTTTACATAAATACCTTTTAACACCTAGTTTCTCTCCATGTTTTTCTTTCAGCAGTTATTTATCTTATCTATTTGTACCTTTCTCTCCTCCACCCAGATTCCTGGCCATCCCTTTCCTGTTGGAATTACGTTCCCTGATGGACTGGATCTGGACTGACACCACAATGGCTATTGGAAGCTGGTTACAGATGGAAGACATCTATGCAAATATCTATGTTCTGAAATGCTGGAGAACATCAGAAGTGGTTAAGTGCTGATTTTTATCACATCTAATCCTGCAAATACAGAAGTGACAGATTGTCCACTCTCCCATAGCAATCAGTTCTCATTTCTATTCAGTCATATTTTCCACAGTGATAACAGAATAGGTCATATTGCTTTGATGCTGTCAATCTATGCGTCCATTCTGAATCCATGTTAGGTCATTAGCACAAAAACTATATAACTTGGAGTCATGAAAATTGAACACACTTTATTACGGTCATGAGAAGATGACCTGATCAGATTTTCAGGCCATTTTAGCAATTTTTCAATCTGTTAAACACCTTTTTGAACTTTTTATGTTTTGGACTTTTACTTTTTTGACAAAAAATCTTTTTTGCACAATTAAGCAAAACCCACATGTGGTAGACAAATGTAACTTGGGAGGCATATTTTTACTAATATGTAGGTGACCTGTTTAGAATTTTTAAGTAATTACAGCAATTTTTCAATATTTTTCATGTTTCTAAACTTTTTAGCCTTAGACTTTTTTTTTTTTTTTACAAAATCCTTCTTAGCACACTTAAGCAAAGACCACTTAAGGTAGACAAATGAATTTGAAAGGCATATTTATATTCATATGTAGATGACATGATTAGTTTTTAAGGCCATTACAGTAATTTTGGATTTCTATTGAAACCACATTTAAAAAACATTTTGCACTATTTTTATAGCAAAAACCTTGTCAGCAATTTGTATGTATGTTTGTATGCGCAAATAGATGACCTGATTAGATTTTCATGTCATTATAGCAATTTTTAGCTCAACTGGTCATAGACCAGAAGAGCTTACGAGATGGTCACTTGTCCATCATATGTCATCTATTAGCACAATTTTGTTATTGCTGCTTGTCATAAACTACATGGAAGATTGCCATGAAACTTTACACACACATTCACTCCAAGGTCTAGTTGGTCCTGAATGAAACTGGTGTTGCTCAGGCATCCAATATGGTCACCACAATGGACATCTTGAAAATCTTGTTATCACTACTATTCTTGAATGGATGGTCATATCAGCATGGGGTTTTCACAGAAATACTTCTGATGTCTTGTTGATCCTAAATGAAATGGTGCTTACTAGACATCCAGTATGGTCACAACAGCAGCCATCTTGGAAATCTTGTTACCGCAAACCCCTTCTGAACAGAAAATCACATTGACATGGGGTTTCACCAGAAAATGTACGAGTTCTAGTTGGTCCTAAATGGAAATGATGCTACTCCTCCTTAATCTGTATGGAAAGTTATATCAACATGGGGTTTTCACTAAGAGACTTCTTATGGTGACTAGTTGGTCCTACATGAAAATGATGTAGATCTGACATCCAGTGTGGCCCACAAGGCAGCCATCATGAAAATCTAGTTATGCTACTCCTGAATTGGTGGTCTTATCAACATGGCATTTTCACAACAAGATTTCTTATGATGTTGGCCCTGAATGAAAATGGTGCCAATCTTACATCCCGTATGACCACCATGATGACCATCTTGAAATTCTTGTTATCACTACTCTACTACTTAAGAATGGATGGTATATAGAAATGGCATTTTTCACCAAAAGACTTGTTACTATGTTATTTTATTTCTAAATGAAAATGATGCTAATCTTGTGTCCAATATGTTGGCCTTGGCAGCTGTACTGAAAAATCTTGTGATCTCTACTCCTTCTTAATAGATGGTCATATTGACATGGGGTTTTCACTAATGACTTGTGATGCTAGTTGGTCCTAAATCAGGCATATGCAACTTCCTTGAGGACGTGGGCCAGATAGCGATTTTTAAATGTACCCATATGATGTAAATATAACTGGATAAAACCATGTACCGGCACATGCAACCCACAAGCCGTATGTTACACATGCATGTCCAAAATGTAAATGGTGCCATTTGGACATTGAGTGTATCCACCACTTAATGCTACTGCTCATGAATGAATAGTGGTTTTCACTAAAAGACTTGTTATGATGTCTAGGTAGTCATAAATATAAATGGTTCTGCTCAATGGTGGCCATCATGAAAATCTTGTTATCACTACTGTTCTTAAAGGGATGGTCATATCAACATGGGTTTTTCACCAGAAACCTCCCTGTGTGTAGTTGGACCTAAATGATAATAATGCCAATGTGACCTCCCAAAATTTGAAAAATCTTGGAACAGATACTTCTCCTGAAGAGATGGCCATATCAACATTTTAAAAAAGAAAAATTATTTGTTGCAATATTTAGTTTTTTCTGTATGAAAACAAGAGTCCCTCAAAAGGACTGACACTCTACTGGCTAACCCCAGGAATCCAAGATAATACTGTTTCTTCTTTTCAGCTGCTGAGCGTTGAAACCATCTAAGATGTTCTTGAGCAATAACAAGATTTTCAAAGTGGCCACCATTTAGGCCATATTGAATGTAAGATCAGCACCATTTTCATTCAAGACCAAGTATACATCATAAGAAGTCTTTTGGTAAAAACCTCATGTTGATATGACCATCCGTTCAGGAGGAATAGTGATAAGTTTTCATGATGGCTGTTGTAGCAGTCATATTGGATGTAAGCTTGGTACCATTTTCATTTAGGACCAACTTGAGATCATAAGTCTTTTAGTGAAAACCCTATGTCAGTATGACTATCCATTAAAAAATAATTGTGATAAGATTTTCAAGATAGTAGCCAAATTGTATGTCAGATTTTCATTTGGGTACAGCTAGACCTCATAAGAAGTCTTTTAGTGAAAATCCCATATCGATATGACTTCCATTCAGGAGGGGTTGTGATAACAAGATTTTCAAGGTGGATGCCATGGTGGCCATATGGGATGTAAGATCAGCACCATTTTCATTTATGATCAATTAGACATCATAAGAAGTCTTTTGGTGAAAACCCCATGTTGATATGACCATCTATCCAGTAGGAGTAGCGATAACAAGATTTTCATATTGGATGTCTGTGCAGCAGCATTTTCATTCAGGATCAACCAGACCTTGGGATGAATGTTTGTGTAAAATTTTGTGACATTCCTTGAAGTAGTTCAGGAGTATTGATAACAAAATTGTGCCAACAGATGGATGACAGATGAAAGACGACAGGCCATTCCACAAGGTCTTCTGGTCTATGACCAGTAAATCTAATGATGATGATCTATCCCCAAAATTGGCTGCCTTAATAGCCATCCAGAAAATCAATATATGGTTCTTCCACTGAATGGTTGGTCATTATCACTGAAACACTATTATAGCAGTATGTAGCAGGTTCTGAATGAAAATGGTATTCAGCTGACCTCAAACAAGGTGCCATAGTAGCCATGTTGAAAATCTTGTTACCACTGTGACTCTTGCATAAATGATGACATTGACATGAGGTAAATGATATTGACATGAGGTAAATGATGACATTGACATGAGGTAAATGATAACATTGACATGAAGTTTTCACCAAAATACTTCTTGCAATTTTTAATTTGTTCTGAATAAAAATGATGCAGACATGACCACCATCATATCTGTACATTTTTCAAGGAGTTCTAAAAACCCAGACCTAATTGATCTTGGAGTCATGTCAAAAGTCATTGCTTGAATTTTTGTATTTCACTGAGCTTATGAACACAGTGACTTCTACTTATACAAACAAATTTGTACCAAACTGTGTTTAGTTGCATTCCAATGAACAAGTTGATAGTCAGTATTCTGACATTGATTTTATGGTCTAAGGTCTTGACTCGGGTTTTTGTTTTAGCTGTACAAGTAATACCAATCCAGCTTCAGATATGGCTATCTAAGAAAGCTGCTCAAGAGAATGTGACCAATTTTGATGGAAAGCATCGTGGTATAAAGGGTTTTCAGTATTTGACAAATGATGCTGATGTTTTTGTTGGTTTAAATGGCACTTTTAACACATTATTGGCTGTATCATAATGAGGAAATGGGAGCTAAGTGCCTTTCCCAAGGACACACTGAGACAGCTGACCCAGGCTGGGCTGGATAGGTATCAAACCCATGACCTTTGGTTTATGAGTCCAATGCTCTGCCAACTAAGCTACCATGGTTCTGATGCTGATGTGCCATCAGATATGGATGAAGATACAAAATTAGAAACCTTAAAGCAATTGTTTTCATAAGATATGCAATCAACAGCATTGGAAGAAATTTGTGCATAAAGTATCCTACTGACTCAGATTTCTTGGCAAACTGCTCTTGCATTGGGCTATTAGGCAGATGTCTGCCAGGTGAGTGTTTTCAAGCACTTGGGTCTCTGGTTGTGATTGTATGATGCTCCTTCTGACACAGTGCCTCATATGAAGTTATTGTCCAAATTCTGCATTAGATTTCCTAACATGGGCCAAAATGAGGATAATATTCAAGTGCATAAGGGAATTAACAGTGTTTTTTTTAAAGGCTTCACAGATGCATCACTGTAAGACAGGGTATTAACAGTAATTTTTAAAGGCTTCACAGATGCATCACTGTAAGACAGGGTATTAACAGTAATTTTTAAAGGCTTCACAGATGTATCAGTGTAAGACAGAGTATTAACTGTTTTTAAAGGCTCCACTGATGCATTTCTGTAAGACTGGATATAAACAGTGTTTTTATAGACTCCACTGATGCCTTACTGTAAGACTGGGCATTAACAGTGATTTTAAAGGCTTCACTGATGCATTGCTGTAAGACTGGGTATTAACAGTGATTTTAAAGGCTTCACTGATGCATTGCTGTAAGACTGGATATTAACAGTGTTTTTAAAGACTCCACTGATGCCTTACTGTAAGACTGGGTATTAACAGTGATTTTAAAGGCTTCACTGAT
The DNA here is from genome assembly GCA_029931535.1 of Margaritifera margaritifera. Lineage (NCBI taxonomy): Eukaryota > Metazoa > Mollusca > Bivalvia > Unionida > Margaritiferidae > Margaritifera > Margaritifera margaritifera. Next base: position 7,332,317 of record JAQPZY010001666.1, on the reverse strand, counting down.
GCATTGCTGTAAGACTGGGTATTAACAGTGATTTTAAAGGCTTCACTGATGCATTGCTGTAAGACTGGGTATTAACAGTGTTTTTAAAGGCTTCACTGATGCATTGCAGTCAGTAAAACCAGCATTGTAAGATCCTTAATTCATCAAATACAGGATTTTTATTCCTAAATCAGATTTGTTCACTGTGTTATCCAAAATTTAGGGAGTATTTCAGCTAAAAGTAATTAAATTTTTAGCTTGCCTCAGTGATGTAGAGCTATCATACAGCACCTGGAATCTCTTTTGCCATTGGCATACATGCATACAAAAGCATATACATAATGTACAGCCTTACTGTTTCTCAACCATTCTTTCTTCCTGGGTCCTAGGCAACATTTTGGAGTGGGTTTCATAGCACCTACTCCCAGGGGAGGGGGCTAAGGTGACTTACTTTGTACATGTATATTATTTGTATATTCCTGGACAAGTTTCTGCATGTAGCTCAGGTTTTTTGCACCCTGTATACATACTTTTCTGCCTAGAATCCTGAAACTTGGTGAGGAGATGCATCGTAACAAGTATTACACCATCATCACAAATGTGGGTCACTGTGACCCATACTTCATGCTTCATACACTTGGCTTACATTTTGTGTTTTATGTTTATTTCTCAAGTACTGTTCATGCTGGAGTCATCAAAGTAGATGGTATGCATTTCTGTTAGTACCACACCCTTACAAGAAAGGAAGATTACTGTGACCTACATTTTACACTTTGCTTGCTTAAGTTAAGTTTTTGCATTTAGCTCATGACCATATTTTTTTTTTTTTTTTTTGCATCCTGTATACACTGTTATACCTGGAATCGAAAACTAGTAAGGGGATGCATCTTGATGAGTACTACACATCACAGTACTCACAAAAGTTAGCCACTGACTCATATTTTGTGCTTCACTGACTTTATACAATTTTGTGTTTACTGTTCATGCTAGAATCACTAAACTAGATGATTGTATACTATTAGTACTACACCCATGCAAACAAGGTCACTGTGACCCACTTGTTGCATTTAATGGTTTAGGTTCAGTTTTTGTGTCTAGCTCATGTGCACATAGTTTTTTTTGCATGCTGTATACATTCTATTCTGTCTAGAATCATGAAACTTTGTGAAGGGATGCATCTTGATTAGTGCTATTACTCCCTTATTGCAGAAGTCAGTTATTATAGTCCATATTTTATGCTTTGCTGGCTTGAATTAAATTCTGTATTTGATGTTCATTTCTCAGACACTGTTCATGCAAGAATCATGAAATTGATGATGTTATGCATCTTAGTTAGTACCACACCGTTATGAGCCTACAAGAAGCTCATTGTGACCTGTATTTGATCATTTAGCAGCTTTAGCTAAGCTTTTCATTTAGCTCATTACCACATGAGTTGTTGGCATGCAATATACATACTATCCTTCCTAGAATTATGAAATTGGGTGAGAGGATGCCTCTTTACAAGTACTGTACCATTATTGCAAAATAGGTCTCTATGACCCAATATCTTACTTGAGTACCGTGTTGACATTTTGTGTTTAAAGTTTATTTATTGGGTGCAGTTTATGTTCATATCATGAAATTTGATCATTTGATGCATCTCCGTTAGAACTACATTCTTATAACTTAAGGACACTGTGACCTACATTTTATGCTTGACTAATATAGGTTAAGCTAACATAGGTTAAGCAGTAGTGTTTAGCTCATGACCACAGAATTTTCCAAGCTGTATCTATCTTATGCTAAACAGAAAGTCATTTGGAAGTAGGAATAAATATGTTTATTCAGTAGTAAACTTTCCATTATAATCACTATGCATCATATATTGTGATAGGTGAACCATGACAGGCTAACTGTGCATTTTACATGTGTATGAGTATAGGAATTTGAGCGGTCTGTATGTTTTTTATGTGAGGCCTCGGCTGTCAGGGATGTTCTGCTATATTAATTAGGGCTGCCTGGTGGCCCCTACTTCTGTTAGCAGCTCCAGAATTTTTATTTTGAAATATCTAAATCAAACGTTGGTAAATCTTGCTTGCTAGAACTTTAACCTGATTCCTTATCTGTAACATTTGTTACTAGATTGGAACCATAATTTTCCTTCTCGGAAGTCATCTTAACTATACAAAAGCTTGGCATTACTTTTAAGTGATTTAATCATATTAAATCAGGGTCTAAGCTGACCCAAATGCAATTATCTGTCTTCAGCCAAAATAGGGCGAAGTTGGCAAAAATAGGGAGAGTTAGATGTTGAGAGTTCAAAAAAGTCACTTTAAACTAATGTTTTTACATATTTTCATGTCAGATTATTAAATTATGATGAAATGTTACTTAAAGTTTATACAAATATTAAAACTTTTCTTTTTTTGCTTCACTACAGTTGTATAACATCAAATGGCAACCTTGAAATTAGGTTACAGTCAAAACTGAGCAACATTTTCCATAGCAGAAGTCCACTTTTCATATGTCTGTATGATGTAATATTGGAAACAATTTATTAATTTTATTAGTAATGGAACTAGATACATCTACTGATAATTTGCATCAGATTGGGCTACAAAAATTCAATTTGTCACTTCTTTTTCAAGGATCATGTGTACATTTTTGGCAGAAATTCTGTAGATAGCAGTGTAATTTCTGGCATTTATGATCATCAAATCAGCACCAAAATTGACTACAGAGGATAAGACTTTTTCTATCTTTTTGCCTTCCTCTTTGAATGGAGAATTGGCACAAAAGTTGATTTTTTAATCTGATTATTAATGCATTGTATTGAAACAAAATGGGGTGGAGATTATGTCGTGGGCCTGTTTTGGTGAAATTACAGGCTCTGAGGTGGCTATTTTGTCTGAATCACCCCCTAGTGAGTATTCAGATTCTCCAACATATGTTCATTGTTGAACAACTGACAAGAGAGCAGAAATTTCCCTGTTTTCTAATGAAAGATATGTTTTCTTTCCTAAATTTGACAGTTTTTTTTACTAGCTGTTTAGACAGTCGACAATACACATTGGTAATGGTCAATGCACACATTTTATGCTTTGATTGCTTAAATTCAGTACATGGCCTGAGTATCATCTGCAAGGTATGCTTATTCTAGTGTTAAATGCTAAATGTCTTCTATGACTACTTTACTTCTAATGAGTCAAATCATGTTTTTTATTACATTCTATTTCAAGTTTTTTTTAAAATTGAAAATGGAATATAGTTTTAGATGGTGTTCAGAGGCCCCGGGCAGCCAAGTGGTCTAAGGCGCTTGCCTGTACAGATCACTCACACATCTCACCTCTGTCCATGTGAGTTTGAGAGAAAGCTGGCCAGTAGCTTCCCATTGGTGGGTGGTTCTTTCCAGGTTCTTCCTCCACCAAATATACTGCCTGCCATGTATAGCCTATCACGTGCTGAAAAATGGCATTAAACCCAAGAAAAACAAAAATTTAGATGGTGTTCACTATTCTAGTTTGTTAACTTGTGTCTGCTTGATAAATATGCTGCAAACATTCCAATTCTGTAAAACACAGAACTTTAATTTGACATGAAATAATGCAGCCTAAATTTATATTGTGTTAGATGAATGAACAGATAAATTTGTTTTATATTCAGGACTTGTTATAAAAAAAGCTGCTTTTTTATACTAAGAACACAACAACAACAGCAACTTCTACTGATGCTGATTTTTAAAAAGGCAACTTCTCTACAAAACAAAACAAATTTACACAACTAATTTTGGTTTAAAACAATAATTTTTTAATCTGCTATAAAGGGACATCAGCAAATAAATTGCAACAAAAGTTATGAGTGATGAGGGTTAGGAGGTTTGAAACCATAAGCCTATGTGTTAAAAATTCCCAAAAATGCTCGTTATGCAATTCTGGGGATGGTTCCCTAAATTTATTGTTGGAATCATCCCTGGCTGTAGCAGCTAATCAGTGTAATTACTGATGCATGAGCTATGTTTGTAATACTGGCTGTTAGTCCTGTATTACTCAAAGCCTATTACCTTCAGCCTGTACAATCTGTCTTCTAGGGGTGGGTAATGATAACAACTTCTGAAGTAGATTTAGAGAACAAAGATTTAAAAAAATGATGAAAAACAATTTATCAACTTGTTATAGTACCTATACTTTGATATCATAGATAGAGGTCTTTTTTATTGTCTAATGTCTTTTATGTCCTGCCACAGTACATGTATGTATGTATATGGTATAATGGCATGTCAGCGCAAAACTGGCTAAATTTCACCAATTAAAAGTTCTAAAAATGTAAAAGATAAGAAATGAAACAAAAAAACAACTTTTGTTAGAAAAGGGGCCAACATTTTGTTGTCAGAATCACTTATTTTCTTCATGTTAGTGTTTAAAATGGATATTAGAGACTGCTGAAAGCCTCATAGAGGTGAGCTATTGCATTCTGGTTTGTTATGTGAACAAAGCATATTTTACATAGGGAAATTAATGTTAAGCGTACATTTCTTCCATTGACCTGATTAGATTCATAGGTCTTAAAGCAAATTTGGAGGGCATTATTGCCCTTTTCTTTTCGCATAACTCTTATTTCTTTAAATACTTGCTTTGAGGTGACATTATTATATTGATGAGTTGAAAGGTAATTATTGGACAAAATACATCCTCCTCTAACATGGCATGTTATATGTATTTTATATATCAAAGTGGCATAATACACTAAAACATCTTAATAATATACGCCCACCATAAGTAGGAGCATATTATGTTATGATGTCCATCTGTCTGTTAGCAATTTTGTGTCTGCACCATAACTAGAGGTCTTCAAGATCTTACCAAAAGTGATTTCAACACAATAACATTAGTTCTACATTACAGACCTGGACCAAACTTTGTGGATGGCTTGTACTTTCGGCAAGGGAGAAGCCACTTGATTTTGGCATTTAAAGGTCAAAGGTGAAGGTCACTGACTGAAGGAAGAGAAATGTTTTTTTATAATAATTTTACTTCAAGACCACATACCTTAAGCAAAGTTTGTGGAGGGCTTGCACTTAAGGTAAGGAAGAAGCGAAGTTGATTTTGGGGTCAAAATGTCAAAGTTCAGGGTCATTGTGGGTCAAAGAAAAATGGCTTTTGGAGAAGAAGTTTAGTTCTAGAGTAAGCTCCATGACCAAACTTTGCAGAGGGCTTGCACTTAAGGTAAGAAAGAAACCTATAGATTCTGGGATCTAAAAGGTCAGAGGTCACAGAGATAGCAAGTCTAATAAGAAAATAATAAAGTTTAGTTCAAGACCACATACCTGTACCAAAAGGTTTTCAAGACCCATTGGTCACTAATCTTGGGAGTCATGATGCCCTGCTAGTGCCTACATAAAGGACTATTAAATACAGAGCAGGTGTGTGATGTACCATTATCTCCAGAGTTAATGATGCCCTGTTGGTGCCAACATAGAAGACTATTAAACACTGGGTAGGTGTGTAATGTTCCATTATCTTCGGAGTTACTGATGCCCTGTTGGTGCCTACATAAAAGACTATTAAACACTGGTTAGGTGTGTAATGTACCATTATCTCCAGAGTTAATGATGCCCTGTTACTGCCAACATAGAGGACTATTTAACACTGGGCAGGTGTGTAATGTACCATTATCTCCGGAGTCAATGATACCCTGTTAGTGCCTACATAGAAGACTATTAAACACAGGGCAGGTGTATAATGTGCCATTATCTCCAGAGTTAATGATGCCCTGCTTGTGCCAACATAGAAGACTATTAAACACAGGGCAGGTGTATAATGTGCCATTATCTCCAGAGTAAATGATGCCATGCTAGTGCCTACATAGAGGACTATTTAACACAGGGCAGGTGTATAATGTGCCATTATCTCCAGAGTTAATGATGCCATGCTAGTGCCTACATAGAGGACTATTTAACACAGGGCAGGTGTGTAATGTGCCATTATCTTCAGAGTTAATGATGCCATGCTAGTGCCTACATAGAAGACTATTAAACACAGGGCAGGTGTGTAATGTGCCATTATCTTCAGAGTTAATGATGCCCTGCTAGTGCCTACATAGAAGACTATTTAACACAGGGCAGGTGTGTAATGTGCCATTATCTTCAGAGTAAATGATGCCATGCTAGTGCCTACATAGAGGACTATTTAACACAGGGCAGGTGTGTAATGTGCCATTATCTTCAGAGTTAATGATGCCATGCTAGTGCCTACATAGAGGACTATTTAACACAGGGCAGGTGTGTAATGTGCCATTATCTTCAGAGTTAATGATGCCATGCTAGTGCCTACATAGAAGACTATTAAACACAGGGCAGGTGTGTAATGTGCCATTATCTTCAGAGTAAATGATGCCATGCCAGTGCCTACATAGAAGACTATTTAACACAGGGCAGGTGTGTAATGTGCCATTATCTTCAGAGTAAATGATGCCATGCTAGTGCCTACATAGAGGACTATTTAACACAGGGCAGGTGTGTAATGTGCCATTATCTTCAGAGTTAATGATGCCATGCTAGTGCCTACATAGAAGACTATTTAACACAGGGCAGGTGTGTAATGTGCCATTATCTTCAGAGTTAATGATGCCATGCTAGTGCCTACATAGAAGACTATTTAACACAGGGCAGGTGTGTAATGTGCCATTATCTCCAGAGTTAATGATGCCATGCTAGTGCCTACATAGAAGACTATTAAACACAGGGCAGGTGTGTAATGTGCCATTATCTCCAGAGTTAATGATGCCATGCTAGTGCCTACATAGAAGACTATTAAACACAGGGCAGGTGTGTAATGTGCCATTATCTCCAGAGTTAATGATGCCATGCTAGTGCCTACATAGAAGACTATTAAACACAGGGCAGGTGTGTAATGTGCCATTATCTCCAGAGTTAATGATGCCATGCTAGTGCCTACATAGAGGACTATTAAACACAGGGCAGGTGTATAATGTGCCATTATCTCCAGAGTTAATGATGCCATGCTAGTGCCTACATAGAGGACTATTAAACACAGGGCAGGTGTATAATGTGCCATTATCTCCAGAGTAAATGATGCCATGCTAGTGCCTACATAGAGGACTATTTAACACAGGGCAGGTGTATAATGTGCCATTATCTCCAGAGTTAATGATGCCATGCTAGTGCCTACATAGAGGACTATTTAACACAGGGCAGGTGTGTAATGTGCCATTATCTTCAGAGTTAATGATGCCATGCTAGTGCCTACATAGAAGACTATTAAACACAGGGCAGGTGTGTAATGTGCCATTATCTTCAGAGTTAATGATGCCCTGCTAGTGCCTACATAGAAGACTATTTAACACAGGGCAGGTGTGTAATGTGCCATTATCTCCAGAGTTAATGATGCCATGCTAGTGCCTACATAGAGGACTATTTAACACAGGGCAGGTGTGTAATGTGCCATTATCTTCAGAGTTAATGATGCCATGCTAGTGCCTACATAGAGGACTATTTAACACAGGGCAGGTGTGTAATGTGCCATTATCTTCAGAGTTAATGATGCCATGCTAGTGCCTACATAGAAGACTATTAAACACAGGGCAGGTGTGTAATGTGCCATTATCTTCAGAGTAAATGATGCCATGCCAGTGCCTACATAGAAGACTATTTAACACAGGGCAGGTGTGTAATGTGCCATTATCTTCAGAGTAAATGATGCCATGCTAGTGCCTACATAGAGGACTATTTAACACAGGGCAGGTGTGTAATGTGCCATTATCTCCAGAGTTAATGATGCCATGCTAGTGCCTACATAGAAGACTATTTAACACAGGGCAGGTGTGTAATGTGCCATTATCTTCAGAGTTAATGATGCCATGCTAGTGCCTACATAGAAGACTATTTAACACAGGGCAGGTGTGTAATGTGCCATTATCTCCAGAGTTAATGATGCCATGCTAGTGCCTACATAGAAGACTATTAAACACAGGGCAGGTGTGTAATGTGCCATTATCTCCAGAGTTAATGATGCCATGCTAGTGCCTACATAGAAGACTATTAAACACAGGGCAGGTGTGTAATGTGCCATTATCTCCAGAGTTAATGATGCCATGCTAGTGCCTACATAGAAGACTATTAAACACAGGGCAGGTGTGTAATGTGCCATTATCTCCAGAGTTAATGATGCCATGCTAGTGCCTACATAGAGGACTATTAAACACAGGGCAGGTGTATAATGTGCCATTATCTCCAGAGTTAATGATGCCATGCTAGTGCCTACATAGAGGACTATTAAACACAGGGCAGGTGTATAATGTGCCATTATCTCCAGAGTAAATGATGCCATGCTAGTGCCTACATAGAGGACTATTAAACACAGGGCAGGTGTGTAATGTGCCATTATCTTCAGAGTTAATGATGCCATGCTAGTGCCTACATAGAAGACTATTAAACACAGGGCAGGTGTGTAATGTGCCATTATCTTCAGAGTTAATGATGCCATGCTAGTGCCTACATAGAAGACTATTAAACACAGGGCAGGTGTGTAATGTGCCATTATCTCCAGAGTTAATGATGCCATGCTAGTGCCTACATAGAAGACTATTTAACACAGGGCAGGTGTATAATGTGCCATTATCTCCAGAGTTAATGATGCCATGCTAGTGCCTACATAGAGGACTATTTAACACAGGGCAGGTGTATAATGTGCCATTATCTCCAGAGTTAATGATGCCATGCTAGTGCCTACATAGAGGACTATTTAACACAGGGCAGGTGTATAATGTGCCATTATCTCCAGAGTTAATGATGCCATGCTAGTGCCTACATAGAGGACTATTTAACACAGGGCAGGTGTATAATGTGCCATTATCTCCAGAGTTAATGATGCCATGCTAGTGCCTACATAGAGGACTATTAAACACAGGGCAGGTGTGTAATGTGCCATTATCTTCAGAGTTAATGATGCCATGCTAGTGCCTACATAGAAGACTATTAAACACAGGGCAGGTGTATAATGTACCATTATCTTCAGAGTTAATGATGCCATGCTAGTGCCTACATAGAAGACTATTTAACACACGGCAGGTGTGTAATGTGCCATTATCTTCAGAGTTAATGATGCCATGCTAGTGCCTACATAGAGGACTATTTAACACAGGGCAGGTGTGTAATGTGCCATTATCTTCAGAGTTAATGATGCCATGCTAGTGCCTACATAGAAGACTATTTAACACAGGGCAGGTGTATAATGTACCATTATCTTCAGAGTTAATGATGCCATGCTAGTGCCTACATAGAAGACTATTAAACACAGGGCAGGTGTGTAATGTGCCATTATCTTCAGAGTTAATGATGCCATGCTAGTGCCTACATAGAAGACTATTAAACACAGGGCAGGTGTATAATGTACCATTATCTTCAGAGTTAATGATGCCATGCTAGTGCCTACATAGAGGACTATTTAACACAGGGCAGGTGTGTAATGTGCCATTATCTTCAGAGTTAATGATGCCATGCTAGTGCCTACATAGAGGACTATTTAACACAGGGCAGGTGTGTAATGTGCCATTATCTTCAGAGTTAATGATGCCCTGCTAGTGCCTACATAGAAGACTATTAAACACAGGGCAGGTGTATAATGTGCCATGCTAGTGCCTACATAGAGGACTATTTAACACAGGGCAGGTGTATAATGTGCCATGCTAGTGCCTACATAGAGGACTATTTAACACAGGGCAGGTGTGTAATGTGCCATGCTAGTGCCTACATAGAAGACTATTAAACACAGGGCAGGTGTATAATGTGCCATGCTAGTGCCTACATAGAGGACTATTTAACACAGGGCAGGTGTGTAATGTGCCATGCTAGTGCCTACATAGAAGACTATTAAACACAGGGCAGGTGTGTAATGTGCCATGCTAGTGCCTACATAGAAGACTATTAAACACAGGGCAGGTGTGTAATGTGCCATGCAAGTGCCTGCATAGAAGACTATTAAACACAGGGCAGGTGTGTAATGTGCCATGCTAGTGCCTACATAGAAGACTATTAAACACAGGGCAGGTGTGTAATGTGCCATGCTAGTGCCTACATAGAAGACTATTAAACACAGGGCAGGTGTATAATGTGCCATGCTAGTGCCTACATAGAAGACTATTAAACACAGGGCAGGTGTGTAATGTGCCATGCTAGTGCCTACATAGAAGACTATTAAACACAGGGCAGGTGTGTAATGTGCCATGCTAGTGCCTACATAGAGGACTATTTAACACAGGGCAGGTGTGTAATGTGCCATTGATGGTACTCTTGTTGGATACAACAACCGCTAAAAAAGTAAATAATTTTTTAAGGTCTTGTATTTTTTCCCATGAACTTCAGTGTCAATGAATTATTTTCACCTGTGTCTTGAGGTTTGTTTAAACTTAAACTTTATTTATTTTGCATCAAATGCACAAATGTTCTACCAGCTTATATCAGCATGCTCTGACAGATCTGATGTTCTATCAACTTATACTAACATGCTCTCAGTGGTTCAGATGATGGTTTGATGTGGTTTTAAAAAGTGGAGGAAACTATTAAATGCAGAGGAAACTACTGACTTTGGATGGGTGACCACCTTCCCTTGCACATGTCAGAGCCCAGTATTGAAACCAGGAGGTGCAAAGTAAGTGTGCTGTCCAGTCTTCAGGAGTTTGTTATCAGCAGACTTGATTGTACATGTTTGGAAACCATGTAGTTTGCAATTGACACATGTAATGGAAGCAAAAATTCCATGTTTTTAAACAGCATATGAGGTGTAGCATGTGCTGAAGCTGAATTATACATACTTTTTTTTTCAGAATTATCCAACACCACGAGGCAACCGCAGAAGTCTCGTAGTCAAGTATGGGGTTGGTGGACTGCTCCTAGTGCTCATTATTTTCATCATCTGGTTCCCGCTGGTCATTTTCTCCTTTGCAAACACAGTCTATATTGCCAACCCACCCATTGAGTGCCGAGTATCTATTTCTATAGCAGGTTATCAGGTTGGTAATTATTGGTTGTTTGGTGGTGGGTTTTCTTAAGGCACTTTGAACACATTATTCGCTATATCATGCCGAGGAAATGGGAGCTAAGTGCCTTTCCCAGGGACACACCAAGGTAGCTGAACCAGGCTGTCCAGGGCAGGTCTCAAACTCGAAACTCTTGGATTATGAGTCCAACACTCTTCCAAATTATATACTGCATGTACCTGCTTTTGGTAATTGTTGTTAAACATTTGTTAAGCATTGTGAAAAATGTACATTGAGGATTTTGAATGAGTAATGCCCAAACTGTGGTAAAATATATTATTATGCCAGTAACAATAAAATATTAGACATTTTGTAAAATCCATTTTTAACCTTTAGACCATTCACCATTATAGTCAATTTGCCTGTCATTTAGGGGGATATGTGAACTTAGCTCAAATGATTTAAGTTGGTGGATGTCACTTGGTACAGAGCCAGTTTTTGTTGTTATGATTTGGTTTGCATGTGAGATGGTAAGAGAAGTCCAAAGTCAAATGAAAGATAATATAATCCTATGATTAAAAAAATTTCAGTGAGTTGTAGTTTTAAAATGTCAAAAAAGGGTCAGAAACTTTTAACAATAACCCAGAGATTCATGCTGACTTTTGTGTAAATTTCAGCCACTGTTCATGGTCAGTGCCCTGGAACATGACATAACCAGGTTTACAGAGGCAGATTTGGACAGTCTGAAGAAACAATACAAGGATGACAAGGTGAGACTGCTTTAGAGTATACATACATAATTGTCTAACCATAATAGTTTTATGAAATTCTTTGCACAAGAAATCTTTCAATATGTGAGAATTATTTATCAAGAATACTGGTTTACAGCTGCATCATCAGTAGAGTCCTGACAATAGCATGAAATGTTTACATGTCAGATAAAAAATTCTTCATAGTCTTCACCATTGTAGTTAGTATGGAGTATTTTATATGCATTTTCTTGGTTTCTTTATGTTCTGTAGCTCTCATTTGTTATAGCCCCAGCATTATAATGCATTTCAAGATATATCATAGTAATGTTGTGGACACTGTGACCAAAGTTATAAATAAAAAAATAAAAAATTAAAAACAAAAAGAAAAAATTGAGAATTTTCAACATCCATTACCTAAATCAATTGTAATTGATCTTTATCAGCCGTTGTATTCGGTAACAGTACACACGACAGTCAAACTTGTCTTTTGCACTAAATATACTCCAGCAGGTGAACCACTTGACCTCTGTAGACACCTCCACCTCGCTGATCATGCAGGTACATCAAAAACATGTAACTGCTAATCCTTTCAGTGATCTGTTGCCGTCCATGTGTCAATAAACAGTGGCCTTCAATAAGCTTGTCTGTTGTATCTGTCCTGTAAAAGTAGCGACTGAAGTGACCCAATGCAGTTTAGAGTGTATAATCCAGTCACCAGAGAGCAGGTGGCGGTCTTTGTGCCGATAAACAGTGGCCAACAATAATCTTGTCTTTGTATTTATCATGTCAGACTAGTGACTGAAGTGCACCAGTACCACCCAGAGTGCATTATCTACTCACCATACAACAGGGGACAGTCTTTGATAGATGTTCATTTATATAATGTACTCTCTAATAATAATAATAATAATAATAATGCTTTATGTATGGAATATAACTCAGTACAAAACTATTCTCCCGTGAGGCCTTCTTTACAGTCTACTTTTGTACAACATAAATATTAATTAAGACAAGTTGAAAAAAATACTTATTTCTTATTTAGTTGAAGCATTGTTATAGAAAGCATTGAGAGAATTGATTGTTCTACATTAAAAGGCAAGCAGTTCCAGACAAGAAACCCAGAAAATCTAAACTCTTGTTAAATTGCTGTGTTTTAGGTTATGGTACAATAATATTTCCAGCTTCTACAAGGTATTCTACAGGGTTCTTTAGGTTATGGTACAAAGAGATTTCCAGCTTACACAGAGTATTCTACAGAGTACTTTGGGTTATGGTACAAAGAGATTTCCAGCTTTCACAGAGTGCAGTTCATGACTAGATTGCATCTGGTAAAACATGTCTTGTTGATATTGTGGTGCAGTTCCGTTTAGAACTTAATATACTAAAACAGCTGTACTGTAATCAGTTCTTTTGTCAGTTTCCAACCAACTTTGGAGTAGTTTCCCCATACATTAAGAGAATAATCATGCAGTGGTTGAATATATGCATCAAAATATACGATTCTGACATCAGGAGGGAGGTATTTCTTAATTGTAGAGAGCAGTGCCATCTTAATAGAAAGCAATATACATACATTATTAATTTGTACACCCCACTGAAGAAAATTGTCAACATGAATGACAAGAAGTTTATAATTTAAAACATTTTCAATGGTAATATTCTTAACATTTAAGTCCAGATGATGCTGGTCCATGTCAGTCAATTTCAGAGCTGTGGTTATTATCAGCCAATTTCAGAGCTGTGGTTATTAACATGATGCTTCTGGTCCATGTCAGCCATTTTCAGAGCTGTGGTTATTAACATTATGATTCTGGTCTGTGTCAGCCAATTTCTGAGCTGTGGTTATTAACATTAGCACTGAAACAAATACCTGATTTTATTATTCAGATACTTATAGCTGCATTCGATTCATATTTGAAATGTCATCATGAAATATTTACTATTGTCACTTCCAACTTGGGTTGAATCAGAAACCATGATAAGTCTGGTTCCGCTTTCACCAGACATCTCAATTTAGAAAACATGTCGCTGACCCTACATACTCAAACCTGAATGATAATAATCTTGGCCACAATATGCAATCCTGCTTTAGGAATTCCCATTCCTTTCAAATAGCCCTAACAAAAATCAATGACTATACATGATGAAGTTCTGTCAATTCATGTCTTCCTAGGCCGGGATCTGACTAGACCTGATCAAGTTTTGTTAATTCATGCCTTGCAAGGCTGGGATCTGACTTGACATGATGAAGTTCTGTCAATTCATGTCTTCTAGGTTGGAATCTAACTAGACATGATGAAGCACGGTCAATTTATGTCTTCCTAGGTTGGGATCTGATCTTTGTTCGATAACTAACCCTTTAACACTGCAAATTTGTTAAAAATTTGGTACATTTGAAAAATTTAACAAAATGAATCATATTTACATAAAAATATATGTGCATATTTGTATTAAAATAACACTTGCATTTTTTTATGCTACTGTTTTAATAGGTATTGTGTTATATGAAAATTTGTGCAACTGCATATCCATGAGTTGATTTACAATCTGTTGACATTAATAGTTTTTGATTTCTCACATAGTTCATCAAGATTAAATTAATTGATGTGAGTCATCAAGTTAAAATTTATAATAAGGGACTTTATTGTTGTTTGTGTTAGTAGATGGTAAGATATAGGTACCAGAGATCCTAAAATACTTGAATTAGCTAATTCCATAGGATAACAATGTTATTACACATGCCATACAATACTTGAATTAGGTAGTTACATAGGATAATAATGTTATTACGCATGTCATACAATTCTTGAATTAGGTATTTACATTGGATAATGTTATTATATGTGTCATACAATAATTGAATTAGGTTGTTACATAGGATAATAATGTTATTACATGTGTCATACAATACATAAAATAGGTTGTTACATAGGATAATGTTATTACACACATGTCATACAATACTTGAATTAGGTTTTTACATATGATAATGTTATTGCACATGCCATACAATACTTGAATTAGGTATTTACATAGGACAATAATGTCATTACACACGTCATACAATACATGAATTAGGTAGTTACATAGGATAATAATGTTATTACACGTGTCATACAATACTTGAATTAGGTTATTATATAGGATAATAATGTTATTACTCATGTCATACAATACTTGAATTAGGTTGTTACATAGGATAATGTTATTACACATGTCATACAATACTTGAATTAGGTAGTTACATAGGATAATAATGTTGTTACACATGTCATACAATAGTTGAATTAGATTGTTACATAGGATAATAATGTTATTACACATGTCATACAGTACTTGAATAAGTTGTTACATAGGATAATAATGTTATTACACATATCATACAATACTTGAATTAGGTATTTACATAGGACAATAATGTTGTTACACATGTCATACAATAGTTGAATTAGATTGTTACATAGGATAATAATGTTATTACACATGTCATACAGTACTTGAATAAGTTGTTACATAGGATAATAATGTTATTACACATGTCATACAATACTTCAAGTAGTTACATAGGATAATGTTATTACACATATCATACAATACTTGAATTAGGTATTTACATAGGACAATAATGTCATTACACACGTCATACAATACATGAATTAGGTTGTTACATAGGATAATAATGTTATTACATGTGTCATACAATACTTCAATTAAGTAGCAGGGCTTTAAAAACTTTATAAAAGTCGGCTAGCCCAGGGCAGACTGACTGGATAGTTAAACTTGCCCTGAGTGATTTGAGCTTGCCCAGAAATATGACAACAAAATATCACAACTAAAGTAAAAAAATATGGTAATATTAAATATAGGATGTGTCATGGAAATCACATTACTTTCATTTACTTTTATCTTTGTTTGCACCTTAAAACAATATGTCGATAATGAAAGTTATCAAATGAGTGTAAATAGTACATGTAGATATATATGTAGATGAGGAAAGAAAAGGCTGGTTAGAATGCGGATTTGCTAAGAAGAGCAAGGTAATAAATGTACATCTATAAAAATAGATGAATGGATAGGTAGATAAGGGTTTTGGAAATGGCTAGATTTTTAAGAGAGAGAGAGAGATGTTTAGGTAAAAGACTTTCAACGGAACAATTAAACCACTAAGAACAGAACTGTGTTAACTTAATTTTAATCATGTTATAATATATCATAATATTTGTCTTTACCTATGTTTCCAATTAAAGTTCAGTTGATCATGCAGATTTAAGTATTGAATCCAGTAGAAAACAAGGTAAAACCGAGTCCCTCACTGAAATATTCCAATATCAATGAATTCATTCTCTGCTTTTTTTCTGGGGAGTGTTTTGTCCACTCGCATGTCTGCTTCCGCTTCCACGTCATCCAGTTTTCACCTTGAAACAGCTACATGCATCTAAACAATCTTTGACAAGCTGACTTTTGAGAATGACTTAAAAACACTTATTTTGATCATTCAATTATTTGCCAAACAGTAAGCATGTATCAGTCACCAATAATAATCATATAAACAATAGATGATAAACACTGCTTGTGGGTGCTAGATTTCCATGTTTCAGATTTTCCAGGTGTGGAGATGAGTGCCTTTTATGTCCAAACACACATGTCAAAGAAATCTCATGAGTTATATTATTAATCATTATCAGCTGGTCACCTTGAAATCGGCGGCATGCATCAAAACGGGCTTTGACAAGCCAATTGTTCAGTTGGCAATCTTGCTATATTTGGAACTCACAAACTACCCATGGCTAGGTTAGTACTTGAAAGTCTGCGAATCCTGTATACCT
Source organism: Margaritifera margaritifera (assembly GCA_029931535.1). Taxonomy (NCBI): domain Eukaryota; kingdom Metazoa; phylum Mollusca; class Bivalvia; order Unionida; family Margaritiferidae; genus Margaritifera; species Margaritifera margaritifera. The sequence continues at coordinate 7,315,786 of JAQPZY010001666.1, read as the reverse complement.
ACAAATGTTACATTTAAAATCTAACTAATAAGTTCAAATATAAATATTTATTTCCTATTTGTCAAAACCTGCTTTAAATAGTATATTCACATTATCATGTCTGCACAAGAAATGCAAGACTGGCCTTCACATTGACTAGATGGAAATGACAGAATTTGATCGTATATCATGTGAAATAAAGGATCAATAGATACAAGAAACTGCAGGCAATTATGTATTTGAAAAATAAAAGTGCTAATATATGTACTGTGGTGAGATCTCCATGTATAAAACTTATAGATCATAAAGCACTATGAAATGAACATGAGCTATCTCTTTTCTCTCTTCTCTCTCTCTCTGTCTCGGTCTCTCTCTCTCTGTTATAGTGGACTTTACTGAAGGCAAGTAGCTTGCAAATTTCAGCTTGCACGACCTGAATTTGAACTTCTATTGGGTGTTGGGCAGGTGTATTTGTAAAGCCCTGGGTAGTTACATATGATAATAATGTTGGTATGGTAAAATTATATAAAGTTGATAATGAAAAATCTTGTTAAATGGGTGTTTTCCTTTTGGTCTTGTTATAGGTCCATGGTCAGTTATATTGGCTCTGTTGTGGTTATTTAGGCCTGTGGGATTGCCTTGGGCTGATGCAACCACACATGGGCCAATATGTCTGACTTTAGACTGGTAACAAGGCTAATAGGAAAACACCCATTAAATGACATAATAACACAGTATCACTTGTGCATTTCCATGACAAGAAATGGTGATCTATGGTACCCTTATTAAAAATTATTTTTAAATGTCATTGACCAGAAAGTTGCATTATTATCCTATGTAACTACATAATTCAAGTATTGTATGACATGTGTAATAACATTGCATCAACACATATGAACTGGAATTTTCCTTTCCTCTTTGTATTCAGTCTTGTGATTAATACTTGAGTGTCCAGTCAATTTATGGTCTGAAATAAATCCCCAATTTATTCCCATGATTGTATCACACTATGCGATAACAAGATACATCACAGCTTGTCCCCATAATTGTATCATGCCATGAAATAACAAGATACTGCTTTATTGTTACCATGAGATAACTACATACTGCATAACTTGTCCCCATAATTGTATTCATACAATGAGAAAACTAGATACTGCATAACTTGTCCCCATAATTGTATTCATACCATAAGATAACTAGATACTTTGAAACTTGTCCCCATAATTGTATCATATCATGAGATAACTAGATGCTTCATAACTTGTCCCCATAATTGTATCATGCCATGAGATAACTACATACTAAACAACTTGTCACCATAATTGTATCATACCATGAGATAACTAGATACTTCTCAACTTGACTCCATAATTGTATCATACCATGGGATAAATAGATACTGTATAACTTGTCTCCATGATTTTATTCATGTGATAACTAGATATTGCATAACTTGTCCCCATAATTGTGTTCATACCATGAGGTAACTAGATACTGCACAACTTGTCACCATAAATGTATCATACCATGAGGTAACTAGATACTGCACAACTTGTCACCATAAATGTATCATACCATGAGATAACTACATACAGCTTGACTCATCGGCATAATTGTATTCATACCATGAGATAATTACATACTTCATAATCAGACATTACTTATTTTGCATCTTTTTTATAATTTTTATCAATATCTTTTTCCAGAATGCTCTAGCCTTCCTGAGTGGATTCAGTGCAGAGGACATTACACGAATCCGACTGGAGGGGAAATCCACGTCTCTATGGGGGATCAGTCCCCCCAGTGAACAGGACCTTATTGATAAACTCAACAGTTTCAAAGCAGACATGAAACTGGACTTTTATGTGTCATTTACTAGGTACGATCTGTCAGGCTCACAATTTAGGCTTTATCAAAGCATATTCTCACTGGAAAATTTTTCTCATCACAAAAAGTCTTCAGTTATCACTAAATGTCTCGCTCACATCAGTGGAAAGCAACACATAACTGTCGCTTTTTTTTCTATGTCGTCATGTCAACAGCTGTTTTAAGGTTTAGTTACAGTTTTTCATTTGAATGTGAAATGGACATCCTTTTTTTTATCTTTATTCATTGAAATAGATTTAGAAATTTAATGATGACTTATGTAAATTGTTCAAGTTACTCATTAGCACTGTTGTGATAGTTGGTAAAATAGATCCATTTAACTGTTCATGCTTTGTGTTTTCTTGTGCATACTGACTTTAAATAAAGTTTGCCTATATCTATTGTTAGATGTTGACAATAAACAAGCAACAATCCTTAACATATACTATAGGAGAACAGGCTTACTGTAGATGGGCAGCATATAAGAGAACAGGTTTACTGTAGATTTACATTATTCTGTAGAAATTCTCAAAGAATTAGGATATTTGCATGTTTTGTGCTCCCATGTACATGTAATAATAAAAATTATCATAGTTAATTTGATGTTTCATTACAACAGCGAGGCTAGCGTAAATTTCATCTTTACATCTGTATAAAAAAAAATTTGTCTGCTAATTTTATTTTCTATATATAAATAATTATATAGAATTCAGACTTAATTATTTATTAAGTAAAACTTACTCATGGAATTTTCACATTTATCAAATGGAATGAAAATCCATATAATTTCTGTATAAAAATGCTATAAGATGTTTTTTATTAGGACTGCTGTATAATTTAACACAATAATAATTTATACAGCTGCTGTATAATTTAAGATAGAAACAACTATACTTTTTCAGGGCGCCAAAGTCTGGACAGGCAGGTGAGACACTTAGCAACGATTTTGTTCGACTTCTCCTTAAAGATGACCAGACAAAACTTGCTCTAATGATAAAAAATGTCAGCAGCAGCAATCAATCAGTGTAAGTTCATGTTTCAGTGGATGACACATGGGTCTTTTTGAACCTATAATACCTATCCAAGAATAGTGTCATTCATGATCAATATTCTTTGATCCAGAACTACTGTCATGGTGTGTCAGCCTTTTTCTTTGATCCAGAATTAGTCATATTGTGTCAGCCTTTTTCATTGATCCAAAACTACTGTTATAATGTGTCAGCCTTTTTTTTTTGATCCAGAAAACTACTGTCATAGTCATACCTGTGACAGAACCAGGATTTCAAACCAGTAGATTTACAAATTTTGATCAGTAGATTGGCTTCTAAAAAGGGAGATTTTTTATCGGCATAAATTTTACGTGTTTTAAGGGGATTGAAAACAAAACAAGTTCATTTTGTCACATAATATGTATTCTCTTCATATTATAATAAAACACAAATTTTGAACATGATTCAAATTCAGAATCTGATGGGAAATGTTACAATAATAGTTAGTTAATATGAGCCAGTATATTGTTAATTAAATGAAAAAGTAAGAGTTGTACATCTCACAGTTCACCACAAAGATTTTTTTATAAAATCCACAGGCATTTTTAGTTTCCTTCACAAGATCACTGTCTGGTGACCGCTGGTGACATTCACTGTGATTGTCAACCTTCACACTTAGCAGGCTCTCAATAGTTTTCTGGTCCAGACTTCTCCTTGAATCACTCTGGATTTTCTGAAGAATGGAAAATGTCCTCTCTGTGTCAGCATTGGAATGTGGCAATGATAGGACAACTACACTCAGTCTGGAAAGAAGTTATAACTTAAGTTTTCCTGTTGCTGGGTTTCTGAGGCGGCTGACTGATCCCCAATACTGCTCCAAGCTCATTTCACCCCGAGGAGGAAGTTCCTGGCTTGGACTTGATGTGTATTCCTGAGCCTCATCCTCAAGGGCTTGTTTCTCTTCGAGGATTATGTCCAAAAATCTGTTGGCAAGTTTCACCACTGTAATTAATTTTAAACATTAGATTTAGACTTGAAATAAATAGTTAAAAAACACATGATTTTAATAATTTATCCCAACTTTAAAATTAAATATTAAGTAATACATTTTTAACTCGCGGATATATTTTATCTAGGACTTGAACATAATTTTTGTGCTTTTATGCTGATTTTCTAGAAGTCTGAACTTCACATTAGTAAGAACTAATATCTAGTTCACTGGTGATGACCTTGGTTGAAACAAACTTTCCTAGAAGCTTTCTTAGCATCCTGGTCATCTCTACATGTAGATGTCCAATCACTGATTCACCAGCCTAAAAAGACACAATGCAAAGTCAGGACCTTTGCTACTCGCCTGCACACACTTAAATTCTGGTATCCATGCGTTGTTAAACTTATTGTAGTATTTCTAAGCTGGTGGCTTTTTAGCGTTGGGAGAAAGCGGACGTTTCGGCATTTTGACATGAATTGAAAAAAATATACAAGCTGCCCTTAAAATATTCATCTTAAACCATCGTGAACAATACAAGAACAAAAGACCTCAAATCAAAATACTTACTCAAGTGTTTCTGCAAAGATCATTTTTGGTCGGTCTCTCTGTTTTATCTTCCTTCCACGTCAGATCGGCCGAGTTTTAATCAAAGACTCATGGATTACCTTTGATCCTTTTATTACTTATAACACCTCAAAGAACATCCCGCATTTGGCCTTGAACTCTCCAAATTACAAGAATAAGGTAATCAATTAGCCGCTTTATTGTACACATGTTACTACTCAACCACGCATCGTCGCACCGATTTCCGGTTCCCAGTAGACTGGTTCTGGCTGGTTTACCTAATGTGTTGATAGAACGCGTAAAAAAAACGGGTTTAAAAAAAAAAAAAAAATTCCTTGAAATTTTCAAAACCGGTAGATTTTGACTACTAAACGGTATGTGCGGTAGACGGTCTTTAAAACGGTATTTTTGGCCTACCGCCGGTAGAATCACAGGTATGCATAGTGTGTCAGCCTTTTTCTCTGATCCAGAATTAGTCATATTGTGTTAGCCTTTTTCTCTGATCCAGAAAACTACTGTCATAGCGTGTCAGCCTTTTTCTTTGATCCAGAATTAGTCATATTATGTTAGCCTTTTTCTCTGATCCAGAAAACTACTGTCATAGTGTGTCAGCCTTTTTCTCTGATCCAGAAAACTACTGTCATAGTGTGTCAGCCTTTTTCTCTGATCCAGAAAACTACTGTCATAGTGTGTCAGCCTTTTTCTTTGATCCAGAAAACTACTGTCATAGTGTGTCAGCCTTTTTCTCTGATCCAAAACTACTTTTATTCTACAGCGTAAACCTTTACTGCATGTCTAAATTTACCTGTGTCATGATGTTTTATTCTTAAAGGTAATTTGACAAATTGCCAAGTACCACCAGTTGTTGGTCAATTGTTCTATATTTAATATTCTGATGAACTACTGACCAGTCTGAAGCCAGGGTATATATTAATCATGTAATTACGCCTGGGATGCTTAACTTGTCTAACTACAAAGTGGCATGGTTCACTGTTCGTCTGACATGTAGATAAATTTAATTAATAACACATACATATTCAGGTCGTTGTAACTTCAGTATCCAGTGTTATTGAAATTTTCACAACGAACTGAAAATTACTCTCTAATAAAATATTAAAATTTTCACAAGACAATATTTGATTTTATCGAAAATGCTATGTAAATAACTTGGTATGATTGCCCCTGCTTTGGTGATTCTTCAGTTACACTTTAGATTTGTTGAGTTGTACTCTAGTCAGACTATATGATAGGATTTTCAGTTTGACATAAAAACTCTAAGGCATAACTGGTTGACTAATTATGAAAGATCAGTTGTTTTTGAAGACCAACAATCACATATTGTTTGCCTATGATATCACATACATCGAACTGTGAACAACATAAACTCTGATTTGTCATCATATAATGTATAGGCAAATCAGGGTCTATGCTGTTTGTCCTATGTAATGATTTCAGGTGACAAGCATAGACCCTGATATGGGATATATTGTGTGGTGGCATATCAAAGTCTATGCTGTTTGTCCTATGTAATGATTTCAAGTAACAAGCAGAGATGCTGATAAATTACATGATGGCAGATCAGAGTAAATATGCTGTTTGTACTATGTAATGATTTCAGGTGACAAGTGTAGACTGTGATCTGTGGTACATGTTATGGTGGCAGATTAGGGTCTGTGCTGTTTGCCCTGTGTAATGATTTCAGGTGACAGGTGATTTGCAGTATATTACTTGGTGGCAGATCATGGTCTATGCTTTTAATAGCAGCAATACGTTACCCGTCGCTATTATGCAGCTTTTTACTTTTTCGTGGCAGAAAATCTCGTCCGTTCGATGTGAATACATCCTCCCACAGAGTGGAGAATTGTCAATAAGACACAGTGCACTCGTGCACCTCTTAAAACCTGCGCAGAAACAGTCATGCTTTTCAAGGACGCCAATTAAATTTTTGTGTCGTTCATAAAGTGACCAGAGAAAAATTGCTTGTGCAAGTTTAAACCATATTTGGTTCTCCTTTCATTTTTTTTTCATCTAGTGTTACATTCATCCATCTCATCTTCTGTTTTTATGCCGGTAACCCCTGCCTTTTTTCAGTACTTAGTTCAGTAAAGGTCTTCTTGGGTTACCACATTGTATCCCACTCCTTAGGGGTTAGGGTACTCCCCTCTTATTTTTTCAAAATACAATTGGTTCATGGGTAAGTCTTGCATGTTTAGTTATAACGCAACATAGACCCAACTGCAGTTAATAGGAATTCGTAATTGCCTTAATTAAATAAGTGGCCCATTAAACCTCCCTAGTTGGATGCAAATGCATCTCAAGTTGGTATTACAACTGGAGCCTGGGCACGCCTTCCCATTAAAACAATTGAAGCCATTGAGTAGAAAGTCCGGCTTCTGGTCATTATAGCTTCCCATGCTGACCTCTTCTCTGCTACTTCATTTAGTATGCTGAAGGAGGCTGCTCTGAGTCCAGCTGCATTACAATGCATGCTGGAAGTGGTGGCCAAGACTTCCCAGCATGCACTTTCTGTCACAATGGCACTTATCATCAGCGGAACTTATACACATCTGCCACGATGTTGCGCTGGACTCCTCGAAGGTCTTACTTAATCATAGTAAAAACCTTCTAAGGGCTGCTTAGGATCATCAAGATAGATCCTTCACAACTGCTCCTGGCCCATTGCAATCAGCCAGGAAGCGTACTAATGCAAATTGCCCCAAGGGGCCACTAGCTAAATTCTTCAAACAGATGCAGTCCCAGTCCAATGCACAACCTCAAATGAGACCTCCTCCTCATCAGTCAGGTCATTAGCATGGAAGTCACCACAGAGCCTCTGGGAGAAAGTTCTCCAACCCTCTTTCATTTCCCAAGGAAGGAGGGGGCAGATGGCCCTAGGGACTCGCACCCTCTCCTGCCGTGCATTCCTCTCCCTAAGGTCCACGTCGAAGCTTGTCTAGGCCTATTTTCGGAGGCTTGGTCAAGCATCACAGATAATTGATGGGTCCTTTCTATTGTGAGCGAGGGTTGTCAACTTCAGTTTTGGGAACAACCCCCTTTGTCAAGGACCCCTATGTTCTTTCACCAGTCCAGTCTGGTGAAATTAAGGGAGGAGGTGCACACCCTTTTGCAGAGAGGGGCAGTCGAGAGGGTCCTGAATGATCAGTCTCCCGCATTCTACTCCCAAATCTTCCTGGTCACCAAGAAAAGCGAGAAATTTTGTATCCATATTGATCTCTCCCCTTTAAACCGGTTTCTTTTAGAGGAACATTTCAAGATGAAGACCTAGTCCTCAATTTGGAACATGATGCATCCATCAGATTGGGAGGTGCTCATCAACCTTGAGGATGCCTATTTGCACATCCCGATTTTTCTTCCACATTGGAAATACCTCCAGTTTTGCTTGAACCAGGAAGTCTTTCAATTCCAGGTTCTGCTGTTTGGAATTGCTTTCGCACCCAGAGTCTTCACTTATGGGAGTAGTAGCGTCCTATCTCTGTTTACTGGGAACCCCGATTCTCCAGTATTTCGACAACTAGTTTATCCACAACGTTCAGATTCAGTCCCTCCATTACCTATCCCTATTGGGAACCTTGAATGCCGCTGCAGATCTGGTTACCTTAGGACATCCCCATAGTTTCTCCTTCTCGCAAGGTGGAAACCACACAGAGATTCTCTATCAGCTCTGATTCCTCTAGGACTAGACTTTCATCATCATTTGCACCAGTGGATGAATTGGGACAGATTCCTGACTGGGGTCACCATGCATGCACCCGACCCCCACTCCTATCTGTTTGCAGACGCATCAGATTTCGGTTGGGGCACGTAATTCTCCAGGGTCATTGGACATTACCCTCCAAGTTCACCACAATCTGGGGAAGAAGAACGTTTTAGTGGACAGTCTGTCCAGGTGAGGCAAAACTGTCCTCAAGGAATGGATTCTTCACCACTCCATAACAGAGCCCCTTTTCTCACTATTGGGAAAGCTTCTGATGGACTTGTTTGTGACCAGGCTCAACAACAGACTTCCCTTTTATATCTCTCTAATCCTGGACCAGAGAGCATGGGCAGTGGATGCATTCAGCTTCCAGTGGGATCACATGTTCACATACGCCTTCACACTGTTCCGACTGCTACCTCAAGTTCTGCAAGAAGTCAGAACTTCCACTGCTTGTATCATTCTCATTGCCCAATTATGGCCCCAACAATTGTGGTTTGACGATCTTGTAGACCTGTTGATGGATCAACCCAGTTCTCTACCTCACAGGAGGGATCTTCTATTGCAACACGGATACTCCCTCCTACACAACAACCCACACTCTCCACCTTCATGCTTGGCTTATCTCAGGTGATCTATCTGCCAGAACAAGTTTTCAGGCCTGGTTGCCAGTTGCATTATTCAGGCCAGGACAGCTTCAGCATCCAAGATCTATGATGCCAGGTGGAGAATCTTCTGTGATTGGTGCAGTAGGAAACACATTGATCCTAGCTGTCTCCCTGTAACTTCTGTTGCTGATTTCCTTTTGTTCCATTCGAGAACAAAAGTTGTTCAGTATCAACTATCAAGGGCTATTGAACTGCCATTTCCAACACATTTAAATTTTCTCAGGGCTCGGAAATTAATTCAGATTTGCAACTTGCTGATCTCATTAAGTATTTTGAACTGCAGAGACCTGTCTCCCGCTCTCTTATGCGCAGATGGAATCTATCTTGTGTTTTATGGTCCTTAACCAAAACCCCCTATGAACCATTGAGTGAGGCTTCCTTTCAGGACCTGACACTCAAGACTGTGTTTTACTCGCTTTGGCATCTGCGAGAAGATGCAGCAAGATTCATGCATTGTCTATCACACTGGCTGTCTCTGGTTTAATGGTAATTATGATTCCATTTCCCTCCTTTGTCAGACAGAATTTTTAGCCAAAAAGCAGTTCCCTTCAGTAGCTCCATCACCTATAAAGATTCCCAGTCTCAGTCGAATCTGTGCTGGAGATGATCAGGATTGGCTTTTATGCCCAGATAGGACACTGCGTTTCTATCTAAATGCTTCGGAAGGGTAAAGAAAGGGTAGGAAAAGTCTTTTCCTTATTCTTAAGGGTTTTATTGATATTTCAGCCTCCAGTATCTCACAGTGGATTGTCACCACAATCAAAAGAGCTTATCAGTCCCTTACCAATTGAGACCTCTCTTTTATGAAACTAAAAGCCCATGAAGTTCAAACCATCACTACCTCATGGGTCTATCTAAATCACTCTTCCTTGGAGGATGTCATAAAGGCAGCAGTTTGGCAATCCCATACTACCTTCTTCTCCTCCTACCTCTGCTCATTATCACAACAAAGCATGGGCATTTTTTCTCTGGGACCCATAGTTGTGGCACATGTGGCTCAGAGGGACACCAACAATTTGTAAAGTGGATCTCTCCCTTAAATGGTGAGTACTTTCCATTTTTCTCTGTTTTTGACCAGTTTAACACATCAGCCTACCCACCAGACTAACAAATTCAGCTGCATAATAGCGATGGGTAAGGTATTGCTGCTATTAAAATGTAGTTTGGGGGGTGTAAAACTAATTTTAATTATGCAATACTTACCCATCGCTATTACCGAATGCCCTCCTCCAACCCTGCTCTGATGTCCTGGCATAATGTCGTTTGTGAAAAAGATGACTGTTTCTGTGCAGGCACAGCAAGGTGCATGAGTGCACCGTGTCTCACTGACAATTCTCCACTCTGTTGGACAATGTATTCACACCCAACAGACGAGATTTTTCGACACAAAAAGTAATAAGCTGCGTAATAGCGATAGGTAAGTATTACATTATTCAAATTAGATTTACCCCCCGCCCCCCCCCCCAAAAAAAAACCTACATGTTTGTTGTCCTGTGATTTAAGGAGACTGGCATAGACCCTGATCTGTGGTACATTACATGGTGGCAGATTAAGATTTATGCTGTTTGACCTATGTAATGTTTTCAAGTGACAAGTGTAGACCTTGATATGTGGTACATTATATGGTGGCAGATCAGAGTTGACACTCAACACAGTTGTGTTCACGTTAGATATGAGCAAAATTCAGTACTATAATTAAAGCAATACATTCTTTATTTGCTCTGTCAGAAATGTGACTTTTGTTTTGATTCATTTATATATTATGTACCTAACTGAAAAGAATAAATTAGAAGTCTTCTGTAAAATGGAAACGTACTTGTTATAGAGCTGAAAATTATGGGGAGAAATTCCCCATTCATTTGAAAAAAAGGGGAGAATTGATGAAATATTGAAACATTTAGTGAAGTAAATAAAGTGTAGCTTTCGAAGCATTCTGTTGATTACTTGGCATGATTTTTTAAAAATTAGTGTGAATTCTGTGATAGATCATCCTAGAACAGACCATGCTCCCTTGTTCACTTTTCGGTGTAAGAATGAATAGATTTGGTCATTTATTAAAATGAACCACCCCTTTAATCTTGAACTCCCGTTATAAAATATGAGGGATCTGCCCCTTTAATGGGTCCATGAATAGTCAAGTTCATGCCTTATTAGTCTTCTTTAACTCTTTCAGCCACAATAACACATATACTCGTCTGTTTTCTTTTTTTTTTCATTCAGTGGCCAATCCTGCCTATAATTGTGGTTTGTTTACTTCATTCAGTGGCTGATTCTGCATTCAGTCATGGTGAATGAGTCTGTAGTAAAAACATTTCAGATTGGTCACAAACAGGGTTTTTCCAAGAACCAGACAATATTGTACTAATCAGAAAAGACTTTACTTTTGTGTGTTTAAATATTAAATATTCATAAGCTAAGGTTACTAATTGAGAGCGGTCTTACAGCACTTATTTCATTCATGACAAATTTTAAACAATGACGGATTTCAGAGTGATATTTGATGATTATGAGAGCGAAAACGAAGAGTTTCTTGGATTTGATCTTGAAAATATTGAGGAAGCAGAGGAAAGATATGTTCAGCAGTTGCATATTTTACGAGATTTAGACTCGGACATAGAACTATCCGAGATAGAATCTTCAGAAGAAGAGAATATGACAGCGATGATGATACAGTTCTTGTGGATGAAGCAATCTGGAATGATCATCTTTGGATAAATAATACAAAAAATATATGAATGTGTAGATAAATTTATTTGGAGCCATTTGTGAAAATTTCATGAATTTTCATTGGATATAAGCAGAGAAATTAAGGTAAGAATGAATGCATGTGCATGATGTTTACAAAATTTTCTAATTAGTAAAAAACTCGGGGGCACAAGCAGCTAGTGCTGCTGGGACATTACAGCAGTGATAATGACAACAGTGTTGGGGCTGAATGAGTTAAAGAAATAATTTTGCTGAACAAGGAGAGAAAAAAAGAGATAGATTTATTGTGTTACTGAATATGTTTTTTAATAAAGCAAGTATCACATTTTGTTTTGCAGTGAGATAAAGCAAGTTTTCCCTTACTACATCCGCCTGCCTGCTAAGGGAAGAGCAGAAGGTGTAAGTTCACTAAAAGGTATGTCCAGTACATCCATACTACCATATTCATCCATTCTCTCCAGTACACCCATATTACCATATTCATCCATTGAAAAGCACACTCTCCAGTACACCCATATTATCATATTCATCCATTGAAAAGCACACTCTCCAGTACACCCATATTACTATATTCACAGAGATGCTGCCAGGCCGCGCGATCGCGGGTTTCTCGCAACAATGATCGCTAGTCACGCAACTTCTAAAAATCAATGGGGGAAAAATCATGCAAGTTACCCGCGGTTCCTGCAATTTTTGGTACCCAATGCGCGCTTTTTTTTTTTTTTTAAACACAAAAATTAAAAATAAACGTTTTTCAAATTAAATTTTGGTCGTCTATTTTACCAGTGATCTCAATCAGGCTATACTTAGGTAGATTTAATGTTTGAATACACGCATCTGTATGATTGAAATCTGCTGCGGTTTTTGCAGAAACGCTCCAGGGGTTCCGATTGAATTGTCTCCTAGAGGGGTATAACAAATTGATCCATTGAGCAGCCATAACTGAAATTTATAGAGCGTAAGAAACATCGAGTTTCATGAATGTCGAAACGGAAGATAACCGATTTCTTTATGGTAAGATCGTCTGCTACGGTCGATACTATAGAGCAAGAGGAAAGCTCTTATGTTCTGACGCGAACTGAAGATGTCGCACAAACTAATGACAATGAAATAGCCGGCACCTCATCCACAGGGCACGTGGAAGAGGAACCGGAGGCTGAGAAAAAGAGAAAAAAGGAATCGAAATTCCAAGATAAGTGGTTGAGTACCTACAACTGGTTAAGGAAAGAACCAAAAGGAGGGATGTCATGTGTTTTGTGTCGAGAATATAAGAAAGATAATCCATTTACTACTGAAAATGGTTGCAAAAATTTTCGAACATCAACTTTGACACGGCATATGGAATCGGCAGATCATGTCCAAGCACTTAGGGAAAGTGTAATGCAGAAAGAATTCCAGTCTGCAGCGGTAAATGCAGTTCACAAAACAGAATTCACACTGCTCTAAAGAATAGGTTAACATCAGAAACTCTGAATAAACTGATGACTATTCAGATACAAGGGGGTCATATAAACGATTTTCAGTTTCCAGAGGTTTTGAAGAAGTGGAGTGATAAGAAACAGAGAAGAATATTTACCAGCTCAGCAAATTGAATTAGGTATGCAGATATCTTATATATTTGATATCAAAGAAGTGATAAAAAGCCATTAAATCATTAAATGCTTGCTTTAAATTAGGTAGGCATATACCTTAAAATAATATTGTCACCCATCAGCTACCATTCGGCATTGTACCCCCCTCCCCCCCTGATTCCCCCCCCCCCCTCTAGATGTAGGTGTGGGAGACCTCCCCCTCTTAAGAAAATTTCTGGCAGCATCTCTGTATTCATCCATTGAAAAGCACACTCTCCAGTACACCCATATTACCATATTCATCCACTGAAAAGCACACTCTCCAGTACACCCATATTACCATATTCATCAATTGAGAAGCACACTCTCCAGTACATTCATCCATTGGGAAGCACACTCTCTAATACACCCATATTACCATATTCATCAATTGAGGGTTTGTCCAGTACATCCATATTACCATATTCATCCATTGGGAAGCACACTCTCCAGTACACCCATATTACCATATTCATCCATTGATGGTATGTCCAGTACATCCATATTACCATATTCATCCATTGAGGGTATATCCAGTACACCCATATTACCATATTCATCCATTGAAAAGCACACTCTCCAGTACACTCATATTACCATATTCATCCATGGGGAAGCACACTCTCCAGTACACCCATATTACCATATTCATCCATTGAGGATATGTCCAGTACATCCATATTACCATATTCATCCATTGGGAAGCACACTCTCCAGTACACCCATATTACCTTATTCATCCATTGATGGTATGTCCAGTACATCCATATTACCATATTCATCCATTGAGGGTATATCCAGTACACCCATATTACCATATTCATCCACTGAAAAGCACACTCTCCAGTACACCCATATTACCATATTCATCCATTGGGAAGCACACTCTCCAGTACACCCATATTACCATATTCATCAATTGAGGATATGTCCAGTACACCCATATTACTATATTCATCCATTGGGAAGCACACTGTCTAGTACACCCATATTACCATATTCATCCATTGAGTAGCACTCTCGCCAGTACACCCATATTACCATATTCATCCATTGAAGGTATGTCCAGTACACCCATATTACCGTATTCATCCATTGAGAAGCACACTCAACATTTTCACAAAACTTTGGCAAATATTTCCATAGGATATCTGAGTCTGATAAGGGCTGTTCCATTTAAACATGCATGGTACACAGGAAAGGCACTTTTTTATTCAAAGAGTTCATACGAAAATGATACGAAATTCTAAATTACATCTATGGGTAACTGCTACACATTAAAAGTTCTTTGGGTCCCAAGTATATTTTACTGGAACAGCCCTAACAAATCCACCCCTGTTTTTTCACAAATTTATTAGGCTGGCAGCTTGGTCTTGTCATGGAAGAAATACATACACAAAACTACATAACCTCTCTCTAGATAATTGCACACAATGGGGTCCAAAAACATAGACTGCAGCATAAGCAAGGGTGTGAGTTACAGAGGAACCTCTGAAAAATTATTAAATGGATGGATATCGACTGAGAGAAGTGAGGGAGGGGTTAAGTGATTGAATACTCATTTAATAATCGCATTGGAAATAATTGTCAATAAATAGCTTTTTCTAATAACGTATTTCACTTTTCTGTATAAATTACCTTTATTTTCAACATATTCAATTTCTAAAAGATCATTTCAAACCTTCCTCTAAATGGTTTCAACACACATCACATGTGTACCAGCAAAGATATTGTGTATTATGTCACTGCTTTTTGCATGTAAATGTGGATACATTCTAGTGTTACTGTAGATTCAGAATAAAACGAGATTCTCTATTTTAAAAAAAGGGTGACTTTTTTTTAGAGAAACAACTTTAAGAAACTCGATTTTTAAAAAAAAGTTTATATTAGCAAAATACTGATGTTGTGATTTCTTTGCAAGTTACAGTGAAATTTCTGCTCATCTTTGAGCAAACCTCTAAGTGCCAATTCAGAAATTTTAAGTTCACTATAAACTATGGAACTCACTTCTCTATAATGAACCCTATCTGTGAAACCAAGCTTTTCATGCACCAGGTAAGCCTTTTGCTTGGTTCCTTTGCTATCATTGATCACATCTGCGAATGAGTATGATAAACCACTGATTAATGTTAGCTACTTTAATTATGTTACATGTACTTACAGTGTTCTCAGTGTTCAATTAGTCAATTGAAATGAGTTCAGTTAGTTAGTTGAAATGAGTTGACATACAGTGGGACCCCGCTATAACCCGGTAGTTGGGAGCCATAGAATCCGACCGGGCTATGAGCCGAACCGTGTTATAAGCAACCATGTACAATACCAACACATTTTTGGATTTAATTGGGGGGGGGGGGGGGGGGGGGGGGGGGGGGTTACATAAAGACGGGTGCGAAAATGCATGGCACAATTACCATTTTTGATCAATATATATTAAATGAGAAAACCATTTGCTGATATAATATATTACTTTATTCAGAAAACCATGCATTGGTACATACACGTGTCTAATTTATATATATACATGTATAATCTATTGCATGAAAAGAATATCAACACCGTGTACTCACCAGCGAATCTTGTAACATACATTGAATCCATAATACAAATATTTCCATCGAAAATATCCACACACGGATGTAGAATATTCAATAATTTTGTCACAGATCATTATGTGACTAATACAATGAAGAGAAAGTAACAAAAATTACGTAACGGGTGTATGTAATGAATGATGAAAAAGTACATGTATGTCCGACGATTAATAAACGGTGTCGCATACATTTTACACCACTACATTTCTCATCTGTTAGTAGTTATTATTTTTTAAAAAAGTCTGGACAAACCACTGATACAGGGCTGTATCAAGTTGGGTGTCTCCTGCTAGTCTTGCTTTTTTCCTCATCATTCCCTCACTTTCGTACAAATCCAGAACCCTCTCTCTTAATTTTGCTTCATCTTTCTTCCATCCTCGAACTGTCGATTCATCGAGACCTAAATCTTTAGCTACATGCGATTGTTTAACACCGGACTTAATCCTGTCCAATGCTTCAATCTTTTCTTTAACAGTAAAAGCATTACGTTTGCGTTTCCCATTTTCCATTCTAAATGTATACAAATTAACACTTTTAATCCTATTGGTTTGAAAATCTACAGCAAGAATAATAGTCATTAAACAATGGGGGTATATTTGTAGTAAATTTACGACATTATTTACTGGCCAACAGATTGCATAAAACAACACCGCCAAGCCTTACGCACATGCTGGCGGCTTTGTTTCTTTGATGCTGTATAAATCGTTGCCCTATGATTTGAACAAGTATAGCTCGGTAGTTCACTTTGATGATAAACAATGTACTTAAATTAATTGATTTATACATTCTGGTGAGAATCTTTTATCAACCGCCACATTGGCTGCTGCTTAGTTGTGTATGAAATTAAGAGAACATATATCGGAGATTATTTGAGCAACGACTGTATTCGGAATGCATTCAAGACAAACAAAGTAGAAACGATGGCTTCATTACTCAGGAATCAGTAATTATAATATTGACACTTATGAGCTGTAATTTTTCAACAATAAACAAAGATCAAAGTTCTCAGTAGGCCCAGCAATTGGTTCGTATTTCCGACGTTTATTTTGGCACAAAAATAGAAGAAATTTGATAATACATTTTCTACACGTTCTTTTTCGCACTGTTTAGACGAATATGAGAATGATAATTAAACTCTTGACGTATTTAGTTTTTTTCATACTTAAAATTTTTTTTTTTTTTTTTTTTTTTTTTTTTTTTTTTTTGGTCTTTGAGAAAAATAACTGTAATAAATTACCCGAAATTTCGGGAGCCATGCCACGACCGGGTTATATCCGAATTCGGGTTATAGCGGGGCGGGTTATAGCGGGGTCCCACTGTAACACCTTAATATGACCCCAAGCTCTTACGCAGGTAGGATTAGCTCTTACGCAGGTAGGATTTGCATGCCTTCTAACTTTTTTATTCTACCACCCCCCACACTTACTTGATTTGATACAAAAGACTAATTAATGTGATAATACAATGCAGGTAAACTTTAAATTGATTGTAACAATGCATCCAGCAGTTTCACAAGTAGAGATCAAAGCACAGTCGGTACATAATTAGGTTCTCACGGAAATGCTTGTGAGCATCGCTGTCACAGTTGATTGACACTTTTCACATTTGAATAGAAGAGGGCACATCACATGTATGATGATTACACTGAAACATGCACTTGACTTGACAAGACTTATTTATTTGGTATTTATTTCTTAAAATATTGCCACCAGTAAGCATTACTGACATTTTAATTGATTGATGTTTCATCATATATTGTTCTTTACAGTGTACTGTGAGTTTTATTTTTTTTTTAAGAAAATGTAACTAAATATGTGATTTTTATTAAAAGTTATGAATTTTTTAATTTTAAGTAAGACAAGCAATATATCAAGGTTTCATGGGCCAGTTTTGATTGCAATTTTCTTCATGTTCAACAAATAGGGGCCATATCTTTTGGTATTTTCTAGAAGAAAAAAATGAAATCCATGCATGACCCCATGTTATAAGCAGGTTCTTGAGTTATCCAAGTACAAGTTATCAAGGGAGAGATGTGCATATTTTGTTCCAACTCAACAGAAAAAACAAGTTTCATATGGCATACAGGTACATTGAGGCTGTCAGTCTAAGGCATACAGGTACATTGAGGCTGTCAGTCTAAGGCATACAGGTACATTGAGGCTGTCAGGCTAAGGCATACAGGTACATTGAGGCTGTCAGGCTAAGGCATACAGGTACATTGAGGCTGTCAGGCTAAGGCATATTCATATGCCATATCAGATGAGGCCTTTCCCTGGCTCAGAACAAAACACATATAGTTTTTTTTTAATCCTTTGTATGCTTTCCACTGATTTTTAGCACTACTTGTCATAGACTAGAAGAGCTTATGGGATGGCCTGTTGTTCATTTTCTATCCATCCATTAGCACAAGGTTGCTATAGCTACATCTCCTAAACTACTCGGAGGATTGCCATGAAACTTTACACACATATTCATCCCAAGGTCTAGTTTATCCTAAATGAAAATGGTGCTGCTCAGATGTCCAATATGGCCAAAGCAGTTATCTTCAAAATCCTGTTACCGCTATTGCTAAATGTATGGTCATAACAACATGGGTTTTCACTAAAACACTTATTACGATGTCTACTTGGTCCTAAATGAAAATGGTGCCAATCAGACAACCAATATGGCCTCCATTGCAGCCATCTTTAAAATGTTGTCATTGCTACTCCATCTAACCGGAAAGTCATATCAACATTGTGTTTTCATCTGAAGACTTCTTATTATGTCTGGTTGGTCCTTAACAAAAATGGTTCTGCTTGGACATCCAATATGGCCACCACAGTGGCCATTTTGAAAATTTTGTTATAGCTCAGGCATGTGTAACCTATGGCCTACAGGCAGCATCTGGTCAGTGACCTGGTTTTATCCAGTTACATTTACATCATATGGGTACATTTAGAAATCACTATCTGACCCACGTCCTGGAGAAAGTTGCACATGCCTGTTATAGCTACACCTGAATGGATGGTCATATCAACATTGGGATGTTACTAAAAGACTTGTTATAAAGTCTAGTTGGTCTTAATTGAATTGGTGCAGATCTGACACCCAGTATGGCCAACATGGCAGCTATCTTGAAAATCTTTTTATTGCTTCTCCAGAAGAATGGAAAGTCATATCAACATAGAGTTTTCATCAGAAGACTTCTTCTGATGTATTGTTGCTCCTAAATGAAAATGGTTTTGCTTGGACATCCAATATGGCCATCACAGTGGTCATCTTGAAATTCATAGACCAGAAGAACTTATGTGATGCCATATTAATATTAATAATAATACTTTATTTATAGAAGGTAACTCAGTAAAATACTACACTCCCTTGAGGCCTTTTGCTTAAAATATGGAGAAATATATTATATACAATATTTACAAGATAATATAAAAGTGTCTGATATTGTTAAACATGTAAGAAAAACACTTTCCTTTATATAACTTTTGATTGGCAATCTTTTTGATGTTTTGTGGAATATGGTTCCATATGAAAACACCTGAATATTGTTGTCAATCATCCATTGTCCGACTTCCATCCATCTTTTTTCAAAAGTTTTTTTTTATTGTTACTCCTCATAAATTACATGGATGATTGCCATGAAACTTTACAAACACATTCATTTCATGGTCTAGTTGGTCTAAATGAAAATGGTGCTGCTCAGATATTCAATATGGCTACCAAAGCAGCTATCTTGAAAATCTTCTTACTGCTACTCCTAAATGGATAGTCATATCAACAAGGGGTTTTTGCTGAAAGACTTTTTATGATGTTGACTTGGTCCTAAATGAAAATGGTGCCGATCTGATGTCCCATATGGCCTCCATGGCAGTCATCTTGAAAATCTTGTAATCACTACTTCTCCTAAACAAAAAGTCATATTAGCATTGGGTATTCACCAGAAGACTTCTTATGATGTCTAGTTGGTTCTAATTGAAAATGGTGCCACCCAGACATCCAATATGGCCACCACAGTGGCCATCTTGAAAATCTTGTTATTAATACTCTACCTGACTGGCTGGTCATATCAACATGGGATTTTCACTAAAAGACTTATGTTGTCTAGCTGGTCCTAAAAGAAAATGGTGCCAATCTGACATTCAATATGGCCACCACAGCAGCCATCTTGATTAATTGCTACTCCTGAATGGAAAGTCACATCAGCATAGGGTTTTCACCAAAAAAAGTCTTGTTATGGTGTCGAGCTGATCTTAAATAAAAAAATAATTGTGCTAATCTGATATCCAATATGGCCACCACAGTGAAAATCATATTGCTACTCCTTCTAGATGGAAAGTCATATTAACATTGGGATTTCACTGCAAGACTTCTTATGATATCTAATTGGTACTAAATGAAAATGGTGCCACCATTGCAGCCATCTTGGAAATCTTGTTATTGCTACTCCTCCTAAATGGAAAGTCATATCAACATATGGTTTTCACTAGAAAACTAATCATGATATGTGGTTGGTCCTGAATGAAAATTATGTAGATCTTCCCTTAAATATGAAGAAGGAATGTGGAGGCATTCGCTCCCATCTGCTGGCCTTCACTTCCGATTGAGTTTAAATTGGAAGAAGGTACTGCCGGATGGAATGTGGAGGCATTCCCTCCAATCTGCTGGCCTTCACTTCCCTTAAATATGCCTGCCACACTGAGCATATTGAAAATCTTGTCTTCTGAATGGATGGTCATATCAACATGGGGTTTTCATGAAAAGTCTTCTAATGGTGTCTAGTTTGTCCTGAATGAAAATGGTGCCAATCTTGAATCCAATATGGCTACCAAAGTGGCTAATGTGAAAATTTTTATGACTATCAGAAATTGTTTCAGCACTTTTGGCATTTAAAAAGAAGAAGTGGTCTTGAATTCATGGAAATTGTTTTCAGACAGTAGAGTGTCAGTCCCTTCAAGGGACTCTAGTTACATTTGTGGTTTGTAGCAACCACCAAAATCATGAAAATTGGTACCTCACAAATAAAAGAAAATTCACAGTAAATAAGGGCAGACTGTTATACAGTTTTCTTTGTTTGTCTTAATAACAGCTGACAGGGAGTCTTTATTGCTGAAGTTGAACCAGAGCCCTAATTTAACGGGGACCGTGCCTGGCATGTCCGAGTGGTGGACCATGGGAACAAAGAACAGCAATGACACGCTAGAGTTGGTTACACTCAATGACCGAGTGGAACCAGCAGGGTTCTCTGTCATCACAGGATACGGGTAATTTTATAAACTAAATAAAGTTGTGTACTACAGTATACCATTTGATACAAACCCAGGAATACCATGAAGGTAAAATTGTCTGAGATTTTGATTTTATGGCTACCTGTCATATGCTGACAAATTTGCACTGGAGACGCACAAAGATGATGGTTTCTTTTAAAACAATTTGCAGGGTATTTACTGTTTTTGTTAACACTACACCAAGGAAGAGAAAGTGATATTTATCAGTTAAAACTGCAGTGTTATTAATAACAGATATTTACACAGGCAACAAATGTAAATCTGGCAACAAATGTAAATCTGATATCACATGTACCATTTTCTTGTTGCTTTCAAATATCCTCATTTATATGCTTTGTTTTGATTTTCATCTTTAACCATACAGATAAATGATGAATAGGCTTTTTAATGTTTAACCCATCTGAGAACAATTTACCCACATGGAATTCCATTTTTGTTTTGCCCAGCATGTGTAGGTGATGGAACATTTTAAGTGCTTTAAATTCTTATGTTAGAACATTAGGCTAAAGTTTAGTACCTAGCTTTATATGTGTTGGAACATAAGCATAAAGTTTAGTACATAGCTTTATAAATGTATGTTATAACATTAGGCTAAAGTTTAGTACCTTGCTTATATACGTACATTAGAACATTAGGCTAAAGTTTAGTACATAGCTTTATAAACGTATGTTATAACATTAGGCTAAAGTTTAGTACCTAGCTTTATATATATACATTAGAACATTAGGCTAAAGTTTAGTACATAGCTTTATAAACGTATGTTATAACATTAGGCTAAAGTTTAGTACCTAGCTTTATATACATACGTTAGAACATTAGGCTAAAGTTTAGTACCTAGCTTTATATGTGTTGGAACATAAGCATAAAGTTTAGTACATAGCTTTATAAACGTATGTTATAACATTAGGCTAAAGTTTAGTACCTAGCTTATACACGTACATTAGAACATTAGGCTAAAGTTTAGTACATAGCTTTATAAACGTATGTTATAACATTAGGCTACAGTTTAGTATACGTTAGAACATTAGGCTAAAGTTTAGTACATAGCTTTATAAACGTATGTTATAACATTAGGCTAAAGTTTAGTACCTAGCTTTATATACATACGTTAGAACATTAGGCTAAAGTTTAGTACCTAGCTTTATATGTGCTGGAACATAAGCATAAAGTTTAGTACATAGCTTTATAAACGTATGTTATAAAATTAGGCTAAAGTTTAGTACCTAGCTTATATACATACATTAGAACATTAGGCTAAAGTTTAGTACATAGCTTTATAAATGTATGTTATAACATTAGGCTAAAGTTTAGTACCTAGCTTTATTTACATACGTTAGAACATTAGGCTAAAGTTCAGTACCTAGCTTTATATGTGTTGGAACATAAGCATAAAGTTTAGTATATAGCTTTATAAACTTATGTTATAACATTAGGCTAAAGTTTAGTACCTAGCTTATATACGTACATTAGAACATTAGGCTAAAGTTTAGTATATAGCTTTATAAACGTATGTTATAACATTAGGCTAAAGTTTAGTATATGCCGTATTCACGGCATGTTTTCGGACACGGTTTATTTTCGGACACCATATTTTTTGGGAGAAAATAATATTTAAATGCCTTGTAATTTTCGGACATCGCTGGACTATAGTTTTTTTCTATAACTTATGTTTTCGGACACAAATCTAAGAATATCTGCTGCGTCGTTTTCAAGTAAAATTCTCAGTGTGTTTGCCGGTAATTTAACCGATACAAAGTTACACCCGAAACCACTTCAAGCAGGTGTGACAGTTATGATTGTGATTAGAAACCATGACCCCTGCTTTATCTCATTAAACAATACATCAGAGTCGGTGTGGATTAGTGAATTCATTGGCATCGTGCAATAAAAACAAACTGATTATCCCTGAGGCATTATGTACCACGGGTTAAGCATAGTTATTGTTCTACAGGTAATAAACCTCTTTGTAGATGATAAATATTGATTGTGGGTGCTACGTGTTCGGTACATCGAGTGCTCTTTAAACGAAATCCAGTTGGCTTCCTTTTATTTCCAAACACACCGGTCAAAGAAATCCCACAAGTTATATTATTAACAATTATCACCTAGACACCTTGAAATCTCCGACATGCATCAAAACAATCTTTGAGCAGTCGATTGTTTCGAGTTGGCAAGTTCTGATCACTTTGAAGCTACCCTCGGCTAGGTGGACCCCCCCCCCCCAAAAAAAAAATAAACCCCCCAAAAAACAACAACAAAAACATGAGAGAACCACAGCAAATAGATCATCTTTTTTTAAAAAATATCAACATATTAATTACGCTGACTCGTATATTGCAACTTGCTTGTTATTTTTACCCTTCCTAGGCGTGCGTACAACACAAACCCCATAAGGAGCCTCTCACTCTGGTAGACGTCATACATGTATTTCTGCTCTCGATACTAAAATGTTTCTGTTATAAATATCTTCAGAATCATAATTCCAAAATCTTTTTATTTAGTTTGTATTAATATCTTAATTACACAGAAATAAAGCTTGCGTGTATTTGTAAGGTAGATATTAATGATCACTGATTAGCAGAGGGTTAAACTGTGGATTGTGAGATTACTGATATGGCGGTTCTTTTGGAAAATACACATACAATCATGGCTCTAATACATGTATGGCTGCGTTTTCTGGTGGATGGACATGTATCAAATAGACAAAAATAGGCAAGTAATGCCTGTTTTTCATTCATTATCCTTCCCGTGGATATAGACAGAATACATGTTTTACTTCATGGCAGCACGTCGTCATATGAGCTAACGGTAACTTTGTTATGGCGGGGGGGCGGGGGGCACATTTATATTCCCCTGTTTGTTTTCGGACACCAAATTAAAGAATTTAATATATCTTCGGATGAAAAAAAAAGTAATTATTTTTTGCTGTACGAAAACATGCCGTAAATACGGTAGCTTTATAAACGTATGTTATAACATTAGGCTAAAGTTTAGTACCTAGCTTATATACGTACATTAGAACATTAGGCTAAAGTTTAGTATATAGCTTTATATGTGTTGGAACATTAGCCTAATTTGGTTTGGTGCTTTACGGCACAGCAACACAAGTAGGTTATTTAGTGCCGAGGCAACTGGAGTAAAGTGCATTGCCCAAGGACTCCCCACAGTAGCTGACCCAGGCTGGTCCGATGGTAGGATTCAAACCCACACCCTTTCGGTCATTAGTCCAGCATGCTAACCACTGAGCCACAGCGGCTCTCTAACATTAGGCTAAAGTTTAGTACCTAGCTCTTTTTGTGCATGTTAGAACATTTGGCTAAAGTTTAGTACCTAGCTTTATATGTGTTGGAACATAAGCATAATGTTTTGTACGTACCATTTGTCTGCAGTTCAATCAGCTTTTTCAAGGCATGATCAAGTTTGAGGATGATTGTGTTATACTTAGTTTTATATAAAAATAAAAATTTTATTTTTCAGTTAGGATTTCATTTAGTCAAGTATCAAGTGTTACGTGAGGAGACACTTGGCATTGGGTCAGCTTTTAGTATTTTTGTCTTGGAGGGATTTCACTCCCTCTGCATGAGGCACAATGCGCAATGTATGTTACCAAATAAAGTTTGTATTACTATAATTAGTAGCAAACTTTATGGTCTTACTAAAATTAGTAACATAGTATATATCCATTGGCCTTTCATGTCAATTATATGTCAAGGGAGGCAGACCAAATTTAGGTAAATGGTTATACCTAATAGTAGTTGTACCCTTTGGATATTTCATTGATGGTAATGCTTGAAACAATAGTAGAAAATGCATTTCAGATGAAATCACAATAGTTTCTCAAATAATGTTTCAAATGTTTATGGACAGATTCTCCAATGACATATAAGAAAATACAATTTGAAAAACATTATAAAGATTATATAGAGCAATATGTGTCCAATAGTAAATGGGAAGTTTGTTCTTCAATCTGATATTATATAAATTAGTATTACTTCAGCCCTCCAAGCCACCAGTGTTTGTAATACTTTGATTTGTTCATTGATTCATCTAATTTAAAGTTGTATGCATGTATGTGGAGTAGTTGTAATAACCATCTTGTTTGATTTCTTTTGCATAATCATTAGAGGCTAAAACTGATTGCTCATCTTTGTTATAGCATAGACAGCTACTTTATTAATGCTTGTATAATTTTTACTAAGCAGTAAACAATACACACCCATCCTGCACTGGCAAATCCAGGTCAGTATTGATGATGTGTACCATGTAGACCCAGATCTGCTGGTGCACTGTGTAATAACTGATCTAGGTATGTGCTGTTTGCTATTGTGTTTGCCTTAAAATTAGGTATGCATTAGTCATTATTAAAACTGCAATATTTTGGATATAATTTATTTTATTTTTTTGTGCTTTTGCTTTATTTTATATAGTACCTTCTTTTGTGTTCTTAATACTTTTAATATCATGAATGGAACTTTAAATGTCAAGATGTGAACATGAACATCTTCATTAATTTTTGAATGGGAATATAAAATAACCATGAAGCTTCATTTTGTACAGAATTGGTAATCATTTATATGCTTGTTACCATACCATTTTTTTAACTGATGTAACATATTTTGATACAGCAAGATGACATCACTAACTGCGGCAATAACCTTGTTACTGTACAGTGTTTTATTTTTGTATGTATTTGTGTCATTTTTACATTAAAAAGAATATGCTGTATAACTAGTTAACATGTTTTAACTTTGATTTATGAACTATTCTGTTATGCCTCTGTGCAGTAATACTTTCGAAGTCATAATAATAACATATCTAATTATATGTCTGATGTCTTCTTTTATTTCTGTTTTGCACTGCCTGTTGTACAATTTGTTGTTCCTATGGTGATAAACAAAACTTCAGAACATTTCATTTTCTTTGTGGAGTAGATGTGTCATTATTTTATTTCTGCATGTAGCTTATGGTTATTCCATTTAAATGTACCAAGGGTGGGGATGTCACTTCTTAGGGGGTATCACCATTAGAAAGAATTGAAAATACATTTTCAAACAAAAAACCTATTTTTTTTTTTTTTTTAAATTAAGGGTTCAGCCACCTCAAGCACTCAGATTGTATTCCCCCTACCCCAGGTACATTTAAATGGAATGGCTCTTAGCTTCTTTTATGTGTAAATCGTTTTGTATTTTATTTCCTTGATATTGTTATTGTCTTAATAATGTGGTTCTGTCAAGTAGTAGTGGTGGAAAGTAAGGTTTATATATAGTACAAAGATTTCATGTAGGCATGCAATCTTGTGATACTTTTTTGAAAATTTTTTTATTTACAATTTTCATTGAAATTTAATATAAAAAAAACATTGCATGGTTATCTTGTAATAAACTGATGTCTTTTACAAGTCATTTGAAAGTTTTGGGGCTTTTTCATTTAAATGTATTTTAGTAATAAACCCATCTGAATGTAATTGTATGATAGTGTTATAACCTTTTCCGTATTTGCATTAAAAAAACTTTATTTTATTTAAGTTAAAATATTGTAAATAGACTAAAGATACAGTAATGATAAAATATTGTAAAAAGACTATCAAGATTACAGTAATGATAAATATTGTAATAGACTATCAAGATTACAGTAATGATAAATATTGTAAATAGACTATCAGGATTACAGTAATGATAAAATATTGTAAATAGACTATCAAGATTACAGTAATGATAAAATATTGTAAATAGACTATCAAGATTACAGTAATGATAAAATATTGTAAATAGACTATCAAGATTACAGTAATAATAAAATATTGTAAATAGACTATCAAGATTACAGTAATGATAAAATATTGTAAATAGACTATCAAGATTACAGTAATGATAAAATATTGTAAATAGACTATCAAGATTACAGTAATGATAAAATATTGTAAATAGACTATCAAGATTACAGTAATAATAAATATTGTAAATATACTATCAAGATTATAGTAATGATAAAATATTGTAAATAGATTATCAAGATTACAGTAATAATAAATATTGTAAATAGACTATCAGGATTACAGTAATGATAAAATATTGTAAATAGACTATCAAGATTACAGTAATGATAAAATATTGTAAATAGACGATCAAGATTGCAGTAATAATAAATATTGTAAATAGACTATCAAGATTACAGTAATGATAAAATATTGTAAATAGACGATCACGATTACAGTAATGATAAAATATTGTAAATAGACTATCACGATTGCAGTAATAATAAATATTGTAAATAGACTTATCAAGATTACGGTAATGATAAAATATTGTAAATAGTCTATCACGATTGCAGTAATAATAAATATTGTAAATAGACTATCAAGATTGCAGTAATGATAAAATATTGTAAATAGACTATCAAGATTGCAGTAATAATAAATATGGTAAATAGACTATCAAGATTACAGTAATAATAAATATTGTAAATAGACTATCAAGATTACAGTAATGATAAAATATTGTAAATAGATTATCACAATTACAGAAATGATTCTGTTTTCAGTTCAATGGGTCACCATTTAATAGAGTTATGGCCCCTTGTACTGATTATTTAACCAAAAAAAATCTGATTTTATATTCATTGGATTGTTTAAATGAGAACAGTCTTTGAAAAATTGTGTTGCCGGTGTTTCTGTTGGTACCTGACAGATATATGGTCTTTTGTAAATTGTGTTGCCAATGTTTCTGTAGGTACCTGACAGATCTGTGGTCTTTGATCATCAAATAATTTGCAAGAAAGAGTATGTACTTACATACAAACATTTTATATCTAGATGAAATAATATAAAGTTTTTTTAAAATTGCTTTTGTCAGACCTTCTGGGTTTATTTTGCTGTATCACACTTATCAATGGATTCTTTTATCAATTACTGTCTCATCATTTTACAGTATCATTGGACTTTACCTCACCTTCATCTTGTTGATTGGACGAATTCTGCGTCTCAGCACAACTGGTCAGGCCAGTACCATCACATACCAGGAGTTACCCTACGTTAATAACGTTCTGCGTCTTTGTTTAGCAATCTATCTAGTGCGAGAGATGGGGGAATTCAAAATGGAAGAGGACCTGTATGCCAAACTACTCTTCTTCTACAGATCCTCTGAAACCCGGATCAAGTGGACACGTTTGCCTATGAAATATATCCTAGAAGCAAAACAGAAACTAGAATAATTCTAAAAGTATAATGATGTTCTTCTGTGAGCGAAGCCTGTTTAACGCCAACTCAATAAACCAAAATCTATATTTTGGACTCCTTTCTAAATTGAGCCTGTTTTTCTAATTATGTCTGTTTTAGGAAGAAGGGACTATCTGTATATTACTTTTGTCATGTTTATACTTGCACATTTCCTGGGTCCCTCGGTTCTTTACAAACTGTTTTCAGTGGCTTATAGATTTTTTCCATCTAATTTTTTTCTCCTGTCCTTGTATGTTTTCATTATTATCATGCTTGTGTAATAGATAGCTAGTTGTGATTGTAGACATATAAATGCTATTCTTCAGTCTAAATTTTACCTTGAGTTAATGAGAGCATTTCACTTCGTACCTCATACATTTTAAGTCTCTACCATCATTAATGACTATCTTTTGACATAATTTGTTGAAGTGGTATATAATGATTTTCAGTGTTAAAGAATGAATCTGTATATATGTGGAAGTGTTTTTTTCTCTTTTGCCATTTTACATTTGGGCAGTGGCTATTTGTTAAGATGGTGACAAATATTTCTGTATGATTTCTGTCTTTAACTTGTTTCATTCCTTGTGCAATTACATTTGCTTTAAGTTCTGTCCACACTTTTTACTCTGAGAAACTGGGTCATATGATCTTAGAAATGCTTACCGTATATACTCAATTAAAACTCAGCGTTTTTTTACTGAAAATTTGATTCATGCAGAGTAGGGGTCTTCTTATAAGTACGACATAAAAAAAAATTGGATAAATCTAGGAGTAATATTGGAAACTCCAGATGTTTGAAGTACGTAAAAATACTGTCAATTCAAATATTTTTATGTTTTCATGCCGCTGTTCCCATTTGGAAATGCATATATGTTATGCACTGTGTTTATCAGTTTCATGACAGTATTGATTACACAATACTTGTATCTACAGTTATTTGGATTTTAATAATTTGAAAATATTTCCGATAAATTAATGTTGTTTACCTTAGATGTTTGCTAGTACAGATGTTGCTTCAAACAACCTGCATTTGTATTATATTTTGTGTTTTGCAGTATAAACACTGTTTGTGTTTGATGCAATACAAGTTTTGATTTAATTTATATTTTCTTTTTCCATAAGCGAGATATTATTCCCAAGTGATACTTCCCAAGTTATCTGACAGTGCACATGGGCCAATAAGCCCTTGGCTTGTAAAGGCAGTACTCAATTTGTTTTCAAGTTGACAATCCTTTTGATTGAGTCGCAAATTTGATACTTGTTCAGTGCCAAGTGGAGTTCTACAACTTACTGTGCACATTTGACCGTAATCCTTTAGCTTGTAAAGGCAGCACCCTCTTTGTTTCCCTACGTGACAACCCTTTGATCGAGCTGCAAATTTGATAATTGTTCAGTGCCAAGTAACCGATGGTGGTTTTTTTAACTGCCAGTGATCTTGATGCACAATTGAAACTTGTTCAGTTGCATCCTTTCAAATATTTAACAGCTTGTATGATCAAAGTGTCACAGCCCAGCCTACAGTAAAGACAAGGAATTGGAGTCAGATGATATTCATGATGACTGGATGACAATGGAGGATTCCAGAATTTGATTTGGTTACTGAGGCGATGAGGATGAATTCTTGGGCAATGTACCAGATGACATTAGATAGTGGCATTTACAGGATACTATAAATCACAAAAGTGTGGACTTTCATTGTTTATTTGTAAGACATATTGAATTAACATATTATGAGATATTGTGAATCGGATCAGTCTGGGCTACTATTTTTTATACCAGTATGTGACCTATAATAGAATTCATGGATTTATCATATAATTGGATTTAAAATGTCAAGCATTATGGATTTCTATGGATTTTATGACTTGAAGGTGGACAAAATGTAAGTTGTCAGTTTATTTGTGACATATTCCACTCAATAATATAATTGTATTTTACACAGGTTTTGTCTTTATTTTACCTATCTATCTATATGTCCAGTTTTGCTTCTTTATTTTTATTCAAAGTGCAACTCTGACTCAATGACGACAATTCACCCCTTCAGATGGATTTGACTTCCAGTATACAACCCAACTTATAGGAGGGTCAAAGAGAAATTGGATTTATGCAGCCCTTAAAAGTTGGGGGGTGGGGTGGGGGTGGGGGTGGGTGAGATATAATCAAGAATATATGGTACTCAAAAATAAATATGCAGCATTTTGGCTTGGTGAGATTTATCCCTCACAAGCAAATGGCATGCTGTCTGCCCGCACTTATTAAGAATAGCTTGTATTTCTAATAATAGGCACTTTTATATATTTAGCTCTTTTGGCCTTGCAAAAGCGAGTCTAGCTATCTAAAGAGACAACTCAGATTTTAATCCCCATTGTTGTTACATGTCTTGATATTGTTTCACAGCTTCTGTGTTGAATCAATTCGGTAAAAAAAATTGCATAAAGGTACTTCAATATTCTTTATCAAAATTTGTATGAACTTTTTAATCAGTTCTCTATTGAGAGATAAAGAGAAGAAAAGATTTGAACATTTAAAATTCTGATTAGAAGTTTTTAGAGTACTGTATATACTCTCGTATAATCTGATACCAACTGCAAACTGCATAGACCCAGATCTGCCATCACATAATGCACCGCTAGATCTGGGTCTATGCAGTTTGAAAGGACTATTCAGTAGAACAAACAACATAGACCCTGATCTGCAGGTGCATTATGCAACGGTAGATCAGGGTCTATGTTGTTTGCATTTGGACTGGATTATACAGGAGTATATACGGTAATATTTGCATTTGCTTATGATCATAGAATGGAACTTGATTATCACTATTTTACAATTTATGTTCATCAATTTGATCCTGTTTAGACTGCTTTATTTCCCTAACTCTTCAAGTCATTAGAATTCCCAATACTTTGATAGTACATTATCACCTGTATGTGTTGTGTGGTGTTTGATGTTTTGTGTCTCAGCAATGGTAGGTTTTTTAGTGCTGAGGTAACTGGAGTAAAGTGCCTTGACTAAGGACGTTATGTTGTGACCAAATAGATAGATTTCCTATATATATGTCAAATTTGTTTCTTTTAATAATTACATCATTTTTTGTTTGAATTAAGCCTTTTAATGGATAGTCCAAGTATAGAAATACATTTGATGTACAGTGATTATAGACATGGATTTTAAGTGCAGTCATTTTCAGTGCTATGTTATCTTTAGGCAGCATTAATGCTATGTAAAAAGACCCAAATGTGGCTTGTCTTTTGTGATTCTAGACCATTTTCTGCCAAGCAGATTTTTATGTATAAAACATTTTATAGTTATTTATGAACATAAAGTCTGTCCTTATTGCTTGAATTTTTAGCTTACATGGCCAAAAGTCATGTTGAGTTTAAGGTATGGGTCTTGAATTCAGTATTTGTTGCGTGTATTCAATATTTAGCACAAATTGTTATGTTTTCTACCCTTTGGTATCAAAATCATCCAGGTTGAAAATGTATTTCACATGTGTCAAAAAGAAAAAAGCCACTTTGTAAATTTGAATCAAACTTTGTAGGAATGTTTCATTTTAAAATGTTTTACCAAAGTTGTGGGGGTTTTTGTGGCCTCTTTAGCACCCATTTGAAAATCATTTGACTTTCTTAGCAACCATGTAAAAAAATGTATTCTTTTTTAAATCTATCTAAAATCACTGCACTAATTTAGATAAACTTTGTGTCAATGTACTTTATAACATGTCCTACAAGAGTTGTATTTCTTCATGGCTTCTCTAGCAACTGTTTGGCTTAAATAGCAGTCAGATGGAAAATCTAGTATTGGCATCTTATTCAATACTACTTGGTCAGTTTGAATAAAATTGTGTGTTTATATTTTATATGTTCTACTATTATTCTATCAAGATTAGGTTTATATATACCTCTCTAGTAACTGCTTGGCTTTAATAGCAACCACGTTGAAAACATTGTTCAATTTGGATTTCATAGCCAATCATTTAGCCCTTTGGATTTCCTAGCCAATCACTTAGCCCTTTAGATTTCCTTACCAGTCACTTAGCCATTTGGATATCCTAGCCAATCACTTAGCCATTTGGATTTCCTAGCCAGTCACTTAGCCATTTGGATTCCTAGCCAGTCACTTAGCCATTTGGATTTCCCAGCCAATCACTTAGCCCTTTGGATTTCCTAGCCAATCACTTAGCCCTTTGGATTTCCTAGCCAATCACTTAGTCATTTGGATATCCTAGCCAATCACTTAGCCTTTTGGATTTCCTAGCCAATCACTTAGCCATTTGGATTTCCTAACCAATCACTTAGCCATTTGGATTTCCTTGTCAATCATTAGCCATTTGGATTTTCTAGCCAATCACTTAGCCATTTAGTTTTTAGATTCATGTGACCCAGGTTAATAATCATAGTCCCACTTGGGCCTCTTGCTGAAGTTTGATTTATAAACTTTATAGGAAATATGTACCAATTGTATCTAGAATAGAAATTAAACTATCCTTTATTGTATATTCTTAGCTTGCCTCAAAACAATCAAATCAGAAACGTGATTGAATTTCATTACTGAGAATTGCATCTTTGATTCATGTTGTATTTTTGGGGCAAGACCCAATTTCCAGAAATGATGGGTCTTTTTGTAATATACCAGCTACTTTATGACAGAAAGTAAAATATGTTTTACATGTGAATTCCATGCCATAAATGTTGGGTATCTCATGATTGCTCAATATTAATTCTAGTTGGACAAAATCTTCACACAAAAAAGAAAAAAAAAAAAAGGAAGGGAAACGCCAGCTT
Source organism: Margaritifera margaritifera (assembly GCA_029931535.1). Taxonomy (NCBI): domain Eukaryota; kingdom Metazoa; phylum Mollusca; class Bivalvia; order Unionida; family Margaritiferidae; genus Margaritifera; species Margaritifera margaritifera. The sequence continues at coordinate 7,282,831 of JAQPZY010001666.1, read as the reverse complement.
ATTGTCACAAACCTTTTTGTGTATGTCATAAGTTTAAGAAATGGGTTGATTTTGTGCTTTTTTGATAGTTCATTTGTGATTAGTGCTAATATGTTTCCATGAAAGTAAAACACAACTTGAAAGACCGCAGTTGTGGTAGACCTCCTGTCATTTAAGACCAGATTCTTTATGAATGTAATAAATGTTGTTTCATAATGAAATTACCTCTTTTGAGAGACCATGTGTCCACAGAGACCACGTTTTATTGGCAGAAGGGATGGTCTTTCAGGACAGGTTTAATTTATATATTTAAGAAAATATATTTAAAGGAGTGTAATGCTGTAAAATGTCACTGAAATAAGTAATGCTATATTTTACAAGTTTTATATGACTTTTAATTCATACAATCTTGTTATGTATCCTGTAACAATTATTTTGCATTTTTTGTTGCACGATTGTAAAGACTGCATCAGAAAACTTTTAATTTATGCTTCTTTTGAGTGAGGTGATTGATGCTTTATACTTGCCAAGCGGATATCTTTATATATATATATTTTAATTCTTGCCAAGCGGATATCTTTATATATATATATATATATATATATATATATTTCTATATTTTTTTATCCTTTTACTTTTGCAGCTAGTATTTTAACACAGTGTGCCTTTATAAGCTTCTTGTATTTTGTCATAATTTATGTGGATTTTGATTTGGACTAGTGTTATTTCTCGACTGGTTTTATTCTTCTCTGCCTTTATATCTTCAACGTTGTTGAATAGCGTTGTATAGTAAGATTTAGAGAATTTTTTGTGGATTGTATCATACATATTAAACATTATTTAAAGTTCTCTTTAATTTGTAGCAGCTCAAAGATACTGGTGTGCAGGCAGTTGGCTGTTTGATTTTAGTCATAGTGCATTGCATTCTTTAAATGGTTTTTATGGTCTGTAACATGTCATCGTTCTCTCGTAATATTTTATCACTTTTTTCCATAATTGAGAAATGATGTTGGTATGGAGTAAAGGAAGTACTAGTTCTCATGTGAACAGCTCACCTCAAGGAGGTAGGGGGAGGGGGGCATGACTCTATATACTGTATGTATACAGCTTGTCTTTCAATAAGTGTACATCTGTGGATGACTAAACAGTTAGATATTCTCTCCTTATAATTTATTAATATTATCAATCTTCTGTTATTCCAGAATTATTTTGAAGTCTTTATTAATTTCAGAGTTATGGCATATTTTGTTCAGTATTTTCAGTTTCTCTGACTGAAAGGCCAGGGTCTTCTATCACTAAAAGCTTAGAAATCATATTGGCCTTCACTGCACAGACTTGCCATGTAGTATAGTCCAATAAAGCAATTCTAATTCCAATTAAACCTCTTCATACTGGCCACCTCCATAAATGAGACAAAATGTTTGGTCTGAATATTTTGGATCCCAATTCCACATTAGTTTCCAAATTAAGTCCAGCCTTCGTGACATGAGATAGGACATGGAGTATTATGGATAACTATCAAAGATTTATTGATGAAAAGTTATTGGATTTTCTTGTTAAAATCCTTCAATTTTGGTAATACTTTCTGAATTTTATAGAAAAATACAGTTTTAAAACTGAAGTTCTAGTAATTTTAGGGTACAACTTCATTCTTAGAACCACGGTGTTAGAGTTAGAATTGTCTTTTTCTTGTACTAATGTTTCTCTTTATTAGAGTGAAGTTACACATATTTGAGCAGTGTTGGAATAGTTGCATAAGCAAAAAGTTAGATTTCCTAAAGCAAATACCAGTGAAAAATTGGGGAAATTTTTAAAAAGTTTTTAAAAAGTCCTTGAAAAGAAACAAATTAGTCATCAGGGCTGTAAGAACTGTGTTTTAGTGTTACAGCAAGATAGGAAACTGGCCATAAAGACTTGAATTCGATTACAGTGAAAAAAGACATTTATACTGCAATTTAGGCTTCTGTAAGTTGTTTCCCCCCCCCCCAAATAATACACAGTTTTCTTATTATTTTCAGTTGCATTTAAATTTTAACATGCATTTTACATTTTATTCCATGATGCATAGCTATAATGGTATAGTGTTGTGATTGTATATTGATGTTGTGATGTGTTGTTATTGCTAATCAGATTTGCATTCATTACAGCATTGCTTTAGTAGGAAAAGTTTTACGTTAGTAGCTTTTGTTTATTTTTGCTTTTTAAAAAAGGCTTTTAGCTCTGTTTGTCATAGACCAGAAGAGCTTATGCGATGGCCTTTCACCTGTTGTCAGGTGTCCTATATCCCGCTTCTGACATCCATTAGCACAAGTTTGTTATTACTGCTTCTCCTAAACTACTTGGAGGATTGCCATGAAACTTTACACACACATTAATTCAAATATTGTATAAATCAGCATGTTCATCATATTTAGCAAAATACGTGGAATGAAAATTCCACAAACAAACTTAAGAACATCAAACCCACTATTGGAGAGTGGCATCCCTCGTATAGAACAAATTAGAGAGATGAGGTGGTATTGTGCTGTTCATGTATCGGACATACATACCTGACTCATGCATACATCCTGAAGTGTGAAACTCAACTAGAGTCTAAACCCTGAGAGTAGAACACATTCTTGTCAAGTATGTTAACTTTCACCCTGTGAGACAGAAGTATTTTGATGTGAACTGGATGAAGAAACTGTATGAAGATCTACCACCCAGGAAAATACTGGACTTTTTGAGTTAATACATTCTATATATAACAAATTTTGACCATATGTTTCAAGGATTTTGTATTTGTTTTCTTTATCTTTTATTTTTTATACATTTTACAGAATTGTAACATCTTTATGATGTACATCTTATCTTCTTGTACTTGATACTTACATTTATTTGGAAGGGTTTATCTTCCTAAATTTTTGAGCAGTTCATTTTTACATTGTTTTTAACTTTACCTTTAATTGGCACCATATAGCCACCATTGTGCTGAGGTGCAGTAAAAACCCTACAGCGTACATACATACATCATCCCAAGGTCTAGTTGGTCGTAAATGACAATGGTACCTCTCCAACATCCAAAATGGCTGCCACAGAAGCCCGCTTGAAAATCTTGTTATTGCTTCTACTCCTCAACATTTGATCCTGTCGACATGGGATTGCCACTAAAAGGCTTCTTATGATGTCCAGTTGGCCTTAAATGAAAATGGCTACCACTTTAACCAGCTTGAAAATAAGGTTATCGTTCTTCTGAATCAGTAGTCATATTTACATGGGCTTTTCCCTGGAAGACTTCTTATGATCTCTAGTTGGTCCTAATGAAAATGGTGCCCCTCAGACATCCAGTATGGCTGCCAAAGTGGCCATATTGAAATTCTTGTTATCACTACTCTATCAATGCTGTCAGGTTCAAGGTCAAAGGCCATGACAAAGAATTTTATACTACATTTACAGGTATCTTGTGAACATGTTAACTCAAAATAATAAAATAGTTTTATTACAAAACTTGTTATGTTTTAGTTTCTCAAGAATATCAGAGATTGTTTTACTACTCAGCAGTTAAAAAGAAGAAATGGATTGATCTTGGATTCCTAGAAATTCTTTTAAACTGGTAGAGTGTCAGTCCCTTCAAGGGACTCTAGTCCATTGATATTTTTGAATGCATTTTAGTACATATAAATTTATTTTCTTCATTCTTCATTTTTTTAAATATGTTCTGGTCATTTTTTTCCCTCCCATTTTTCCTAGCTGTAGAACCTCCATGTGTGTAATTTGTAGATAATAGTTTAGTTTTATAATTGCATGCATTTTTAATATGTTCCCTATTTTTTTCCTTTATTTCAGCATAATTGGGTTGTATATCTCACTGGTGCTGGTGATCGGCCGATTTGTGCGATTGTTCTTCAGTGGAGGCTCATATACTATTATGTTTTCTGAACTACCATACGTCGACAACATTTTGAAATTGTGTCTAAATATTTACATGGTGCGGGAAAGTGGTGACTTGTATTTGGAAGAAGAACTTTTCTCAAAACTTTTATTTTTGTATCGATCTCCACAAACCATAATAAAGTGGACAAAATATAAAAGTATAAGAAAACTAAAAGTGGACTGATATTATTACGGGTATGTTTACATTTTTATCTATATTTCAGTTAATTGAATGCTTTAAAGAAACTGAAAATTTTTACTTCAGTACCATTGTAAAAATTTTATTTCAGAATGGCATAGTGATTTTTATTTAACCCTGTAATTGTCTAGTGCCTAGTTCTGTCTATAGACTGATAAATGGACTAAAGAGTTTTTTTGCACCTTCGAGTGTTCAGGTTTGATTCCCAGTTTGACCATACTTCTTGGGTTCTTGGTTACCATGCCTAGTGGTCTGCTACAAGTTCTCTGTGTTTACATCATTATCTATTCCTTGATGAGCACTTAATACTCAAAGACTATCATTAGAATAATGAGTTGGGCCTGATCCACTCAAAAAAAAGAGGAAACAGTGGCACAAGTATTGTTTGGATGCTTTGTGTCAGTCAGATAATTTGTTCATACTGTGCATGCAAGTTGCCATACTCCGGGTGGCCGAGTGATCTAAGGTGCTCACCTTTACAGATTACTCACACATCTCACCTCCGTCTGTGCGAGTTTGAGTCTCGGCTTGACCAACGTGGATATGTGAGAAAGCTTGCAAGTAGATTCCCAGGAGTCAGTGATGTTTCCTGGGGTCATCCCAGGTTCTTTTTCCACCACTGCATGTTTTAACTTTGTCAGGTGGATTAGGTTTATAATTATAATCAATTATTGTAATACAAATTTCTTTGCCTTTGGACTTTCACCGACTGCTCAAGATGCACTGTATCATAACAATACTGGCCTTCATCAACTTATGTCCAATCAGATTAAATCTATCATGTATTCAAAGGCAATCACACAAATCACAAAAATGTTTACATTTTGAAACCATTACATTTTTTGGAACAAAGATTTTTTTAAGACAGTATTGGGTATACAAGGAGAATACACTGAGGTGTGTCATTTTTTTCTCTGAAAGGTTAACAAACAGCATAATAGGCACCTGATTGGTTAGTTGCATGTCTGATTGTTTTGTGTCACATTGTGCAGGTCTAGCCTAGTGGTTTAAAATTCATCCCATTTAGGTCAGTCACACAACTCAAGATTGTGAATGATTATTGCTTATATTCAAGATGCATAATATTAAACTAAACTGTTTCTAATTTATTTCTTTACATAGATTCCACTTGTTCTGCATTTGGCGCAAGATTTCTATAAAGCATGGTACTGGTGGGCTCTGGGCCACAGAATCAGTCCACAATTATTGCATCCTTCCCAAATTTGACTAATGTAATTGGTTTTTAATTATGATTGACAATATATGGTTCAGGTAATGTATATGTGCAATACACGTTTTATTTAAGGTTAGATATATATATACATTGCATGTAATGCTTTGTGTAATACTCAGTGTACATATACCATTAGCAAAAATTAATGATACATGTATTACCCTTATCTAGTCTACACAACGTGTTTTCCCTGATTATCACTGGTACATGGAATGGTTTAAGAAAACAAGTCTAACCTCTATGTCATTTGTCCATTTAGGTAGTATTTCATCTTTAATAGGGCCACCACCGATTCTTTTGAACACGGGTTAATACAGTATCTTATATAACTGAGGAATAAGCTTCAAGGCTAGTTTTGTAGACAAAGTCAAGTTGGTACATTGCCTAATTTCTTGTCGCTAATTTTAGGCAAAGGGCACAGATATTAGATTTATTTATTAAGGTTCCTATTTTTATCTGAAGAAGTTTTTCTGCTTCTTGTTTTCTATACCAGCTTGAAATGCACAAAATTTCCTTCTTATTTGCAAGATGAATTTAACATGATTCTCACAGAAAGTACATGCTTTTGTAATCACTGATCATATTGCAAGAAAACAATTACTTGAAAAAATTAATAATTTATCAACGGATATATGCCAAATTGGATTTTTTAAAAAAATTAATAAACTAATTTATTTTTGAAGACAGTTCAGATTATTGTAAATTTACAAATACGATAATTATAATTATGCTTCTGTTATTAACCATGTTCTACAATGTTACATATTTATCAATTGGTGGTTATTAATATCAAGAATTTGTTAAGCTTTTATGCTTTGCATCTTGCATCCGATCTATAGTCAAAGTAGTTACTAACTATAGGCAAGTTGTTATTTTACTGGGTTACTATTACAGGCTCAACACTGACCATCTTGCTATCGTAGTTTGATTTTGGTTTAAAAATGTGTGCAATTTTGCTGTATAGTCATTTTAATTCCTGATCTTTCTGTTGTGTTATTGTATAACTGTTAGTATGTCAAGGCACACTATTTTATGGCAATAAAGCTTGGAAAACCTTGTACAATTTTAGCTTTTTATTTAGTCCCTCTGTCTTGCCCCCTTTGAATTTCTTTTTCTGTGTCAGTAAAGCACAGACAAGGTTATCTTTCTTTCTGTCTTTCCCTTCTGGTACACATTTCTATCAATAGTCTGATGATAGATGACCTTGACATTCATCTTGTATTTCTATAAATACATATAGATATGATAGAGGACCTTGACGTTCAGGTTAACTTTACAGGAAGTTTTGTATTTCCATGTTTATATAGTTTTATCTTTTTTCTGTACTAGAATGTGCTTGTACAATTTATATGGTATGATCACAATATTCATAGTCCAGTTAGGAAATAGGTAATGTGGTATGCATGTTTTGTACGGAGAGCAGAACGTTTAGATAATAATGCAAAAAGTATGTTTATTCCTATATCTATTTAAATCTGGACAGCCCCCACTCCCCCCAATAATGTAAGGAGGAATGGGCAACCCCTAACCCCCCACCATAATGTATGAAATGAAGAATGGGCAAACCACCAGGTCATTATGGTCGAGATATACCAGGTACAAACTCTTATAAACACACAACTGTCTATTCCGTCTTGGAAACAAGTCCCATGTTTACACATCTCTTCGGGGGGGGGGGGGGGGGGGTGGGGGGGGGGGCATCATTAAAAGCCATGGAACCTGGATTTTCCCTTGATATGTTTGAATTCTAACTTTGGTTTGATGAGTTTCCTTCTTTTTGTACCTGGTGAAACCTGTTCCCCCTCTATTTCCTAAAAATCTCCTCCTACTTTCCAATTTATTGACTGTGTGTGTAGAGGAAAAAAAATAATAAGTACCTACAATAACAACAGGAGATCCTTGAGTGAAATATGTAAGTATATTTATTTGCATAATCAAGTTATTGCATAGTATTATATGTAAAATTGAACATCAAATGATATTGTAACAGATATTGAAGACTAGGAGGTGAAACATTTTTGGATAAAAAAATCGGGAAGATGTCAACTGAACTTGATTGGCTTTACAAATATAATTTGGACTAATGGCCTCTTGTAACATTTTTAGCAAAATCTTAACGATAATAATATAAATGTTTGTTCAAATTAACTTTTTCAGTGCAGTAGAGCTTGTTCTTTTGTCAAATGGTGTTGAAAGGTGATAACGTATAGTTGAAAAAAATATAGTAGTTAAAGGAAGAGTTTGTTTTATAGATGATGTACTTGTTTTATAGACGATGTACTTGACCAAACAACATGTACATAAAACAGTTGATGCAACTGTTCATTATTTCTTCATCAAAAAGTGATTAAGGATATTGTGGAAATACATTTTTTTCGGCATTAAGGGAAGCAACTCTTACACCCTTAAGATTTGTACTGTCAAAATAGAAACGTTAAGGCATTATAAAGATGACATTTCTATCAATAATACCACTTAATTCATCAAATTGTTCAACATTTTGCATTCCACTAAATATAGGATAACTAAACAAAACTTGGCAGTTATGAACACAACAGTGTTGTAGCAAATTTAACAATCTGCTATGATTAAAACCTTGTTATAATAATTTCTATGACCCTAATACCATTCATTATTGTGAGAAAACACTGCAATAATGAACAAATCAGATATACAACAAATTAGTTATCTGCCATTATTACAAATGACTGGCTTTCAACTCCTCAAGCTATAAAATGGAATTATGATACTACAAGGTATAAGAGTGGGATGGTACAATTAAGTTCCTGGATGTGAACTTGGTCACAAAACGTGTCCCTCAAATGACCACTACAAGTCAACATTTTTTTTTCTGGCTGCAGAGGGTTTTGGTTACTGGTTTGGATTTTTAATGGCACTTTATCTGACTACATCATGTTTGGCTGCAGAGGAAATATAAAAATGTGAGGACCAATTATTTTCATTTGTATATACAGTGACTATCTTCAAAAGTTATTAATTGCATCCCCATCCTTATAACAGAAAACAGGTCACATTAATGTCAACACTTGGCATTTTATATTTTGACATTTATTATGATAAAGAAAACATATTATGACATGGTTCGTACAGCTCTGGAGAGTTTATTTTCAAGGAGTATTTAATTTTATGGCAATTGGACCTTCTCCAAATTTACTTTCTTAACTACAGGTGTTGTGCATCATTGATCCACTAAATTGTATCCCCATTTTATTTATTTATTCTTTAATTTTGGACAAAATATAAACAAGAAAGTTTTAACTTTTTGTATTCCCTCAGATAAATTCAAAGAGTTTTAGCAAAAATTCAAGAAATTTGTCAATAAATTCAATGATTTTTCAAGGATAAAACCAAATTTTGTTAACAAATCGAGCAGTTTTCAATGCAACCCCTCAATTTCAAGGATTTTTCAACGTTGTACGAACCATGGATGACTTCAAATTCCCCCATTAAGTAAAAACTGAAAATATTGTATTAAATAATAACATTTACGAATGTGAAGTTTTGTTATAATACAATACTCCCCCCCCCCCCCCCACCGTGCCATGCGTAAAGCCTGTTTTATTATAGGACAATACCTCCCTGCATCATGCTTAAAGCCTGTTTTTGGAATTGCAAATCTGGCTAAGATATTCATGAATTTCCCTGAAATATCTTCATCATCAAGCCAAAAACTAGTGCTCACAAAAGTAGCAGTTGATCGGTCATGATAAAGTTTACAAGTCATGTGACCTCATTGAGCAGCCATATGATCAGTTTGACAAAGAGAAGTATGTTAACATATTCACAAGGGGTTATTTAGGTATAACCTCCTAAAAAGAAGACTCAATTTTAAGCAACACGAGGAATCTGCATCTGGACCAGACTTATGATTATGCAAACTGTAACTTCTGAAAACATCTCCACTTAAACCAATGACCAAAAATGTATAGTCAATTACTTTAATTGAAACAAAAAAAAAAGCGATAACATAAATATGAATAATTTTAAGTCTTCATATAAATTTATTTAACCCATTGACATCTGATGTAATGGAATGTTTAACCCTCAAAAGATATAAATTCTGTACAAATTCAATAAAATGTAATATATTCATGCCAACTGTATTATACAGAGCATATGGGTACTTGCATAGGTAGTGTATTGTTGTACATACAAGAAATCACAGAATAGAAATAAAGTGTATAAATCCACAAAATGTACCCCAACAAATGTGTGCAATTAACATTTAATTATTTACAAACTCTTGAAAAATATGAATAAGGGAAAATCTTCCAAAATTCAAAATTATTTCATTCATGAACAATTCAGTATGCAAATTGAAGCAGGATTTCAAAATATGTCCCTGTAAATTGATCATTAAACTGTCAAAATATACCACAATGGATGCAGATTGTAGGACTTGAATAAATATTTTTTTAAATGAATAGCCGTGTTCTGATTTCAAGATGTCAGTCAAATAAAGAAAATTTGTTGTGAATACTCCATCATTATTTTGCTTGTATCTCAATGACTTTGGGAAAAAAGAAAAAAAAAAGTTGAACTAGAAGTGTGCATGTGTATGGAACACAGATGCCCCACCACAGTGCCTGGAAGCTGACCTAACCGCCAACCTTAGCGAATCTGTGATGGCTGGAAAGACCAATGGATGGACCAGGTATTAAACTCTATAAGCCTTACTACAGTCATGGTGAGGCATAACAAATAAAAAGAAAGAAAGCAACAGATAAAATGGGACTGCCTTATTTCCTACTTGAATTCAACAAATAAAAAAATCCAATTTAAATACCAGTATGCCAAACTTTATACCAGCCAGGAAATTCACATTTACCCATATATGCTACACAAACAACTAATCTGATGTCCTATATCAGTATCTACGCTGTTCCATGTACTTTTTAAGAAGAGTAAACGGCACACTCAGATCTGCTGGTGCATTATGGGACATCAGATCCTGACCACAGCTTCACTAAATGTCTCAAAATTTCTTCCACAAATTGAGATTTTGATTATCCTGGTTGGTAACTGATTTTTCCCCACAGAACATTTATCTGGCACCCGAGATTAAAATATTTCATAAAATCTTTAATTTTCCTTACAGGAGTCTTGCCTTGTCAGAGTGTGTGTGTGTGTGTGGGGGGGGGGCATTTCAAATTTGAGAAATTCCTCAAGTTTTTATTTGTTAAAGATCAAAAATGGAGGTTTCTGTTTACATTTATTTTGTAATCCTCCATACCTGAAAACCCCACATCTGTTGTTATTCTAAAAATCTTTTGCATCATTTACAAGCTATTGCATTAAAAAATGTTACCCTCTTCTTCCAGCCAATAACAAACATTTGAGCTTTGACCCCAAAATTGATAGGGTTTTTCCTTACTCCAAGTGCAAGCCATCCACAACATTTGGTAACTCGAGTTATGCAGAAATGAAATTGGTAATGGACAACACCAAACATAATGCACTCCTTATGGCAGGAGTATAAAAAGAAAACAAATGCCTTAAACTTTTTCAGTTTTTTTTTATCATAAATATTGACCATATGCTGCACAAAAACAGTTATTTTCACTGGAAATGATGGTTCCATGTAATACACATCTCTTGTGGATGTTTGTCTCGGAAACATTAAGTCACACATAACAAAATTGAGCTTAAGTCAAGGGAGGTAATGCAGTTGGTAATTTTGGGCCATCTAACTTCCAATTTTAGTGCTCAATTTCAGGAATTCCGTGAGAGTATATTTGACTGAAAAATTAACTTGTAATTTACACATACTGGTCTACAATAGCACAAAATAATTTACTAATTGAACATTTTATACATATCTGACTTTTAAATATTAAAATCAAAAAGTGATTTTTTGCATCCTTTCACATAAAATAGATATTGTCTTAAGTATCACATGCAACAAAATTGAGAATCTCTGAGCAAGTAGAAATTTTGATAATTTGGGTGAAGCCGGACCAAGATCTGCTGGCACATTATGTGATATTGGATCTGGATTAATGCTGTCCATCAATTGGACATCAGTCCAAGGAAATGATAAATATGGGCGCATTGAACAAATAAAAAGAGGCAAATATTGGCACAAAAAATTATGATAAATTGAAATAAAAGATATACAAACCACAATGGAAAAATTAAATGCAGATAAACAGATATTTCATGTTCTGTGCCTTACAAAATGAATTCCGACAAAATTGCACTTGTTGTTATGAGGAGAAAACATAAAATTATGAAGATTATGTTGATGTACAAGATTTATGTACAAGTGAAGTGACTGAATATAATTAGTCTGTGAAATCATAAATACTTTTTTAATTGTTCAATAAGGGTATATAATGATAAGGTTGGTATGAAAAGGTAAAGTTGTCTGATACTGAACACATTGTTTGAAAGATTTTATGAGGAATCTTAATTTTATAATCACACAGCATTCTTAAACAGTATAATGATGTCATGTGACTATCGCATGGCTGTAGAGTTGATTCACTGGCTCAATGGATCTTGAAATCATTTTTATTATGCCCCTTCTTGAACAGATTGTTCATAGAAAATTGCCTAATGTAAACTGAAGACTTGTAGGAAGGTGACCTCCACTCCAAAACAAACAAGCTTTTCATTTTTAAAAATCGTGTTTTAGCATGGGTAATTTGTTCAGATTTATTGAGAAATTTGCCATGAACATCAAGGCTAAGGTGAGAGTAATACTTGTTCTTTTCAATATTGTTTTGTATTGCACAGCTTCATCGTACACAAGTGAAACTATTCTTCAGATTTCTACTGTCTTGTGTTATTAGAGAAAACCACTTAATAGCACTGGAACACTGGCCATAAAACGGACTTCTGTCAATGCAATGTAAATAAAGTGGTAGCTCGATAAAAAGTCATAAAAGTCACTTGTGTTACAGGCAAAAGTGACTTATAATGGAGTAAATTAGTCAATAGTTAATTAGTTAATAGGCAAAGCTTTGTAAAAATAGAGAGGTTTCACGCAAAACCACATTATGTAAAATCATTGTAATGAGTTATAACATGCTAAGAACTATAATTATGTGAATTAAAATTAATAAAACATTTCAAAACTAGAATTCACCAAATAAAATGGGATCCATGACTATACTCGAGGGACAGAAAGTCAGTACTATACTGAGCCAGGTGCCTTTAATAGTGACAGAAAGTCAGTACTATACTGAGCTAGGTGCCTTTAATAGTTACAGAAAGTCAGTACTGAGCCAGGTGCCTTTAATAGTGACAGAAAGTCAGTACTATACTGAGCCAGGTGCCTTTAATAGACAGAAAGTCAGTACTATACTGAGCCAGGTGCCTTTAATAGACAGAAAGTCAGTACTATACTGAGCCAGGTGCCTTTAATAGTGACAGAAAGTCAGTACTATACTGAGCCAGGTGCCTTTAATAGTGACAGAGAGTCAGTAGTAAACTGAGCCAGGTGCCTTTAATAGTGACTACTGTAATCATGCACACAGGTTTTCTCTGGAGCACAAATCCTGTATTCCAGATTTATTGGTACTTTTCTCAGTGAGGACACCTAATCAAGAATCTTTAGGGTTCACAGAAACTCAGATTCTTCCCAAATTTCTTGTGATGATGTCAGCTGAGGGACTTTATTTTATGGCCAGTGAATCACCAATTTTTAAATCTGAACAGTCCAAAGAACCTGCAAACCAAGAGAAAACCCTGATAAATGTGCACTTGTGAACAGATGAAACCAAGGCAAACAGTGAAATTGTTTATGTTAAAAATCCTTTCATGGAAAACCATCACAGAAACGAGTAGTTATATATTTTAAGCCATATTATATTAAGGACAGACACCTGCTACGACACGATACTGTCATAATGTAAATGGCACACAAACTGGATATGCTTTTGTAACAATATAGCTTTTGTACTGATCTTTATCTTTTGAGTTAAGGCAATTGTTAAATAAATTGTTTTCATCTTTATTATATATTCCAATTCTTTAGATCATGCTGATAAATTTGTTCTCTGAAGAACTCAATATTTTATAACATGACATTAACATCTTGATACAAGAAATGGTTTAAGTGTTTAAAATACAGATATAAATCTATAATATATAACAGCAAAATCATTGTCATTTTCAACATTTCAACATTTGAATATTTTTGCAAAAACTGGAAGCCTTCAACTTTGTGCATAGATAACATATAGCACCAAAACTTGGAAATATATTGAGTAATGTCCAGTGGACTGTACATAGTAACAATGTAAATAGTATATTTACCCATTTGTATTGTGCACCCAACTCTGGACACCACAGACCCAGATCTGCAATCATATTATGTGCTGGCAGATCAAGGTCGAGTGTATACCATTCACAGGAAATTATATGTACAACAAACATCATAGCCCCTGATCTGTCAGTTACATTATGGAATTGCATATACTGATCTACACTGATTGTAGTTGGTTGCACACTGTACAGATGTAAATATGGTAAATAAATGGAATGTGTCTCAGTTACATTGACTGCATTATATAAAATTCATAAACAATTTATACATTAATACAAAGCTTCACTATAAACAGTAGTTTTTAGCATGCCAGACTCTTGACCAAAAGGGTGCGGGTTTGAATCCTACCATTGGATCGGTCTAGGCCGGCTACCATGGTGTGACATCAGGCAAGTTACTTTACTCCAATTACCTTGGTACTAAATAATCTACTTGTGTTTGCTGTGCTGTAAAATACCAAACCACTATGAACAGGGTACAAGAAGTTTAGTAGAAAAACCAGAAGAAAGTTCAATCATACATTTGAACATGGGATTTATATGGAGCCGAGATCTTGTAAAAAAAAAATTCATAAATAAAAAAATTCATAAAATCCCTCTTTTTTGGGGTGATTCAGGAAAGATGTTAATGCATACCAAAATATTTGTCCATTTCTATGTCTGATGAATTTCCATGCAAAACTTGCACATTTTTGCAACATTTGTATAAAATGGGGTAAAACTGACTGGTACTAGGTAAAACTGACTGGTACTAGGTTAAACATCACATGTTGAGCCTCTCCTTGCTATGATGAGTGCCATAAATGACTGTCTATGTACTAAGACATTTTTGCCCTCTTGAATTTTCGCAAACTTCAAGTCAGTGTTGTAAATTTCATACTTTTTAAAAGTGCACAAGATGAATGAATTATGATTAGATTTTAATCCTACTCGGATTAAACTTTAACCAATGCAAGACTACCATTACATGTCCAAAAATAAACCATGTAGAAATTTCCTAACGTGCATGCTATTCATAGTCTATACTCTACACTTTCACACCATAATGTTAATATTCATAGGATCAGCAAGTATATGATTTGGTTCTACCCTGTTCAACATTTGGTTGGTTGGTTTTTAATGGCACTTTAAATACATTATTAGCTACTGGTATATCATGACAAGGAGTCAAGTGCCTTTCCAAAGGACACACCAAGGCATCTGGCCTGGGCAGGTATCAAACTCGCAACCCTTAGATAACAAGTCCAATGATCTTCCAACTGAGCTACCATGGTTCCATACCCTGTTCAACTGAAGAGTTCATTATGTGAACAAGATAGTTATAGGTCTTAAAGACTTAACAAAAAAGAGAACCAGATTTATTTATTCAAAATGAGCATCTCACTGAAGTAAATAGCATGAACCCAGGTCTGCCACCACACGATGCACTACCAGATTGGGGTCTACACTGTCATTTAAAATTCTACTAGTAGAACTACCAGTACAAACTCTCATCTGCCTATAGAGCATTGTATGATGGCAGGTCTGATTCTATGTTGTTTGCAAGTAGTTGTACTTTAGACACCAATAAATATGGAAGACTGGTTTAGATGAGGTCAAAGAGGTCACGGAATTGGAAAGTATTTATTTGAATACTATCTTTGCAAACGGAATCAGATACAAATCATCTGAATTGATCACAGTCTTTGTTCTTTGTTTCTAAGGCATAACTGTAGTCATCAGCAAGCTCTAAAAATATATATATCTGGGTTTAAGCCATCACAGTGATAGAGGAAGAATTGTGAAAATCATCAAAATATCCCTTGGTCCCAACATTTAAAAGCTGTAAACTACATAAAATATACACAATGTCCCTATTCACTTATGATGAATTACCACTTGCTCCATTAAGTTGACTGACAGAGATGTCTACTATGAGAACAGTTCTTGCAGGTTTCTAGGAATCCTCGTACTACAACAGTATGTGTAAAGGGCAGCTCCCAAATTATATAGTACACCCCCATATTTGCACCTTCATGGTGATCATTTATTTTTGTCTTGGTAAATTTAAACGTGCCACATAGCTGGTTCTTGAATTCTCTTGTCTGTGTAGTTCTACATGATCCATGAATCATTAAGTACTTGTACTGGTCATTAAGTTCTTGTACTGGTCAGTAAAAACTCTCCATGCAAAGGTAACTTCACAAAAGGAAACACACTCACTTTCTTCAACACTAAATATGTCCGAACATATAAGAATTATTTGCAGTCTCCTTTGCAAATATATTATTATGATGATGATAATCTGTACTCCTTTATTGCGCTAATATCGGCACAATATTTCTGCCTCATGATAACCAATCAAAGGCATATGTAACTTTTTTGCTGTTGCAATTACCATTATTCTTTAGAGCAGAATGGAAGCTGTCTAAATTATGCATAAAAATCATGGTAAGGCATTCTTTACAAAAACCAAGTTACCAATCAGAATTTTCTTAAATTATTGTCATTTGCCTCTTTAGACTTTTAATTATTAAATTTAAGAACTTAAAAAACACACACAGATTGTTAACTTGGTTCAGAATATCATTTTTATCAAAGAAGTTTTCTCTAAACTACAAAAAAAAAACCCAATAATATAATATTGGCAACCAATCAGATGTCAGTTATGAAAACAGTTCCAGTACTGTGACTAATTAGATGTTTTTTTGCATATTGAATCTGTATTTTTAGTACTGGTGACCAATCAAATGTTGTTTTTCATGCTGAAGCATTTGAGCTTTGTTCTCAAATTCTCTCTCACAGTACTGGCAGACATAGACCTTGGTTTTGACAGAGGATCCTTCAGTAGGATTGTCAGCACCATCTACCCCCTCCTTGGATGTTTTGGTCTTCTCTTCTCCTTCTTCCTGGCTGTCCTTGTGGAGATTTTCCACCACTGTAGAATCTGGCTCTCCATTCTGAACATCTCTATCCTTGGCTGCAGAACTTGAGATTGATTCCAAAATGTCTGAACTGCTTTTCTCCAATTCCTTGGTTAAGTTCCTCCTGCTATGTCCTCCCTTCTGCTGGTCCCTTAGTTGACTCAACATCTCTTTGCTGACAGGAGCACTTGGAAAGTGGATCTGAACATGTTCTAGGAGGGTTTCCTCTTCTGAACAGCTGAAGGTACAGCAAGGGCATGTGGTTTTGTTTGGAATGTTGTGCTTCTTCTCGTGGTCCTTTAGTTCATCCTTGGATGGTGTGCTGTATGGACAATTCTCACATTTATGCTCCATGTCAGGCCCATTAATGCTGTCATCACTGTTATCATTGTAAGGAGCAGTGAAGTACAACTTTGGAGTCACAATGCCTGGTCGCACCTCATAATCTTTCAAGTCCATCTCATCTTGCGTTGAGTCTTCATCATCTGATGGCTTCAGATGCATCCGCATGTGCTGTTCCAGAAGGTTATATCGATCGATGCTATAGTCACAGAACTCGCAGACATACTTCTTGCCAGAGTTGTGGAGAGACAGATGCATTTCCAACAGGCTTTTACTAGGACTGTTATAGGGACATTTATGGCACTGCAATTTCTGCTTCTGGTCTTGACTGCCATGCCGAGGTTTCTCTTTCTTGTGTAGCTTCATATGGTCCCTCAAAACATCAGTATTGTTGGTACTGAAGATGCAATCTAAACAAGAGTAGCTGGCTTGCATTCTGTGCAGGTTTTTGTGATAGGTATAGGTGTTTTCATTACTTGTTATGAATTTGCAGATCTTGCACTGGAATATTTTCTGTGATGGATTCTGAAATTGCTGGTACTTAAAAAGCTCTTGGTTTGATGAAAATGGAGTTTCTGGATACTGATTTAAGGCCATTCCAACCACACCAACATTCTGTTGCTCCATGAAGTCCTTTGCATCTAAAGCAAATTCTCGGTTGAGGAAGACAATGTCTCCTGGGTTAGGATCATAACCAGTTTCACCACTGTGCACTTTACGATGTTGGTAGAGCAAGTTCAATCTATCAGCACTCCAGTTGCAGTAGTCACACTTATACTTCCTTTTGAGCCCATGCATCTGAATATGACACTTGAAACTTTTTAAAGCATTGCAACGATAGGGACACTTTGTGCAAGTGTAGCGAATCTTTTCTTCTGAAGTGGGACCATTCTGGAAGAGTTTGCTGTTGAGCTTGAAGTTTGATTCTCCTGACATTTCAGACATGACCTGCAGAGCAGATTCCTGTGAAACTCTTTCTGCTATGACTGCTGCATCTGGGTGGTTCTTGTTCACTAAATTAACCATCAATGGGGTTGAATCAAAGTTTGGCTCTTGAAAATGGAGTTTGCGGTGCTGAGACAGAAGATTTATTCTATCCAGGCTGTAGCTGCAATAGTCACACTTGAATTTCAAATTGCTGCCATGCAATCTGACATGCTTCCTAAACTCTGAAGCTGAGTTGCTACTGTAGGGGCACTGCTGACATTTGTAATTTCGAAACTGCAGTTCATGGTCAAAGTTAGTCCCCTCCTTTGCAGCAGAATCTTCTAAATCTTCAGCCTGACCATTCTCTTTCAACTCTTCTTCCATCAGAGATGTTTCACTATCCTCCTCTTCCTCTCGTTCCTCCTCCATTGCTTCCATTTCCACATATCCATCCAAAGAGATTTCATCAGGATTTTCTGAAATTTTATCACTGTCCAATTCCTGCAAGTCTGATTTTTCTCCCTCATCCTCTCCATTCAGCCCAGGCATGTTTTGCAGAGCTTTGAGGTTTACTTCACTGAAGGGATCCAGTACTACGTCCTGGTAATTGTTCACTTTGTTTTCCACACTGGGGTGATGACATTCATGAAACTTCATATGCTGTTGTAAGAGATATGCCCTTGAGGCACTGTAGTTGCATTTGATGCATCTGTACCGACTCTTGACAATGTGCTGTTTCTTATGTTTAATGATATTATTTTTGCAAAATGTGTTGTATGGGCATCTGGAGCATTTGTATCTTACCCGGCCAGAAGAGACCTTCATTCTGTTGAATATATTTTTTGACTGATTCTTATCACTCATTATTTCTCGTGTGCTTTCTGTTGTTGCATCCATATCATCCTGGGGTTCTGTATCTTCTTCACGGAATTTTGGACTTATCAGTAATGAGTAGTTTTTGGACTTGCTTCTTTTGTGAATCTGGCTATGCTTCATTAAGATGTCATGATTATCAACACTGTAGTCACAGGCATTGCACTTGTGTTCCCCATTAGCACCATGTCTCTCCAAGTGTCTATGCAGAACTTCCCTCTTTCGAACTTTGAACGGGCACTTTGGACAGCAAAAAAGAGTTCCAATATTGTCACAAGAGGATGGCACTGTATCTTTCCCCCTTTTTTTCGGCAATATCAAAAAGGCCTGCTCAAATCCTTTCAGGCTACTTTCTGACCCAAATGTTTTTAGTGGCTGGTGAGCAGGAAATGGCATCTGCAACTGTACATTTGAGAATGTATCCTTGTTCATCTCTTCTGATTGCAAGTCTCCATGGTTTGAAGAAAGCATGGAGTATGTTGTATCCTGTGACATCTGGATGAATAGTGGCTCTTTTGGGTGAACAGACTCCACATGATGCTCAATGAGTTTCAAGTTATCCACACTGTAGTCACATTGGTGACAGGTATATTTCCGCCTAGATCCATGCTGACGGACATGATTAGTTGTGTTGGCCGCATTGCTACTAATGTAGTAACATTTAGGACATTTGTAATGTTTCTTTCCATCCAAGCTGCAGACCAAAACTGGAATTCCACGCCAGGTTGTTTCCTCTCGTATGACAAGAACAGGCTTTCTACCACCTTTATTTGCTTGGATAGCTCGTGACAGGGCACCAGGATCCATTTCACCTTCGTTGTAATCAATGAAACTGCTAAAACTGCCATTTAAATCATCAGAGTTGTCAGATGCATTATGGCTTTCTGAAGGAGATGATTGTACTTGGAACAAAAAATTATTGTTGCTGTCCTCTCCCCCACTACTGAGGTTGATTTTCTCCTCAGGTGTTCCCTTCCACAGATTCCCATGAGTACCTCTCATATGCTGGTAAAGCAAGTTCAGTCTGTCAATGCTATAGTCACAATATCTGCAAGTGTGCTTACAGTTGCTTCCATGCCTTTCAATGTGCCGCAGGTATGTTACTGCATTAGGAGCTGTAAATGAACATTTTGTGCACTGAAATGATCTTCCTCTTTTAGGTGGACTGGTAGTGGTTTTCTTAGCCTTGACAAGCATCTGTGAAGGTGAGGTGTGCATCATGCCAGATAATTCCCTTGGAAGCAGATCTCCATCATGGTTCTTTAAAGAATTCATGTATAGGTTTATTGGGTTTTGAAAAGTTCTGGTAAATGACTTTAATGCCGAAGTGTTGGAGTTTGGCATCACTGGCAATGGGAGAGTTGGATGATTACGTCCAAAATATTGCTGGGTAAGATTAGCATCTCTAACTTGACCTGATGTATTCTTTGACTGTTCGGTCAACTCCTTGACCTGTTTTTGGTGAAAGGATTGGATTGCCTCTCCAGGCAAGTTATCATTGTCTTCCTGAGCTTTCAGCTCGAGAGGGTGAAGGATTCTTGCATGTTGATACAGTGTGGAGATATTCTGAAATGTTGATCCACACCATTCACAGGGCAGACCTGAAGCCTTAGATAATGAGACTGCTGGGCTAGCTGTATTTTGTCTATTTCGAGCTATGCAATCTGTTGGGGTGGAAGCACTGGCAATGACACTACTCTGAGGTGTTGATGTTCTAGAGAAGTCAAGTGCTCCTTCAGGCAGGTCAAGGACACTGTCTTCTCCATCCATACTCTCCTCTCTTTCATGTTCATCTGAATGCAGCTCTTTCTGCTCCATTTCTTCCAGGTCCCTCACCTCATTCTCTGCAAGGGTACCTAGATCACAGCATTCTCCTGGGTTGTGTTCTGGATGAAGTCGCATATGTTGCAACAGAAGGCTGCGACTGTAGACATTATAGTCACAATAGGTGCACATAAATGCATCGGATCCTCTTTGCTCATGTAAACATTCATGGATGTTCAGTCTGCTTCTCTCCATTGTTGTGAATGGGCATTTGAAGCATTTCATTTGTTTCAGAGGCTTGCGGCGATGCTTCAGGTGGATGGTTCTATTAGACACATCAGAGTTGTTGTCAATATCTTGACCCTGGTTAGCTGATTGTGCAGTGGCAGAATGGCTGACCTTATGCTGCAGAAAGGAAGAAAGGTCATTGCCTTGATAGTCGCATTGCTTGCATTTGAACTTGGCAGGGGTGGAGTCATCTTTATTCTGCTCATCATGCATTTTTTGGTGCATGTCATATTCATGCTTTCTGCTGGTGCTGTAGGAGCAATTTCCACATATGTACAGAGTTCTTTGGTCTTCTTCATTGTCACTTGTTTTCTCAAGATCAAACTTGTCCTGGACAGTCAAAGATGTTTCATCATCCAGATCACTCAGACTGTAATGTCCATAGGTCTTCATGTGCTTTTTCAGGTCACATTTCCAGCGTGAACTGTAGCCACATGTACTGCACATAAATGGTTTGTTCTCAGAGTGCAGTACAGCATGTCTCCTGAGTTCTGCAGGACTATTACCCATGAAAGGACATTCCAGGCAATGATAAACTCCATCATTAATTAGACTCTTGAAGACTGGTTGCTTCTGGTTAGAGTTGGAAGCAGAGTTTGAATGGGCTGGAGGTGCCACTGGTGTATCTGAATTTGCGTATGTAGTTTCAATATTCCTTTCTCTATCAAGTCCATTAGTATTTTTAGCATTCTCAGAAAAGCTGAATGTACATCCTGGACTTTTCTGGAGTAATACAGGGTTCATATAGTAGGAATGTTGAGGCTGTGGTGTTTGTTGTTGAAGATCTCCATGTGGAAGTACTGTCACATTTGGTGGAGCCATCTTTTTTATTTTTGTCATATCAATGACATCATGGACTGTTCCACCTCCACATCGTCGGAGATGTTTGACCACATCCCATTTCCACTTGCTTCTATAGCTACATCTGGGGCAGTGGTAAGGCTTCTCATTTGAGTGGTTCTTCATATGCTGAGTTATCTCTGAGGGCCAACGAGCTCTGTATTCACAATTTGAGCATTTGTATGGCAATAGATCAGTGGGCAAAGTTTTTCTATCTAATATATTGTCTGATATTGCTGACTTGGAGGAGGAGGATAATCTCTGCTTTAGTGCATTCAGAATGTCTTTCTGAGGATTTTCATTTACATTTCTGTTTTGGGCATAACCATGACCATCGTCATCTCTGTTTTCATCTCTACTGCCTTGACTAAATGTTGGTGATCCTCGTCCATTCATTTCACCATCAACAAAGTAACCATCCTCTCCTGATCCGAAGTCATCATCCATGGTTTTAGATGGTTCTGATGATGGTCTTCGTGGAATTGGATGATTCTCATTTGAATCTTCAAAACCACTTAGATTACTCTCATCCCCATAGTTTGTTTCCGACCCAAAGTTGTTCCCATCAACTAAATGCAAATCAGTATCTGAAAGACGTCGTTTCTTGAGCGGAGGTTCATCTTCACTTTGCATATAACTTCTTGTTTGGAAATTGGCACTGTCTATAAGAGCCGAGGTAGTAGAAGACATTGAAATTGGAACTGGAGTTACATGTGGACTCTTTTCAAAGGAATTTTTGACTGGTTGTGTGGACATTCCTGGGTCTCGTCTCTTGTAAGGGTTTGGAAGACTGTGGTGACTTTTCTCAAAGTGTTTTACCAGGTCCCATTTCCACTTGTAGGTTGAACCACATACCATGCAGACAAATGGTCTCTCCTCAGAGTGGGAGACAGCATGTTTCTGAAGTTCAGCAGGCCACTTGGCAACAAAATTACACATACTGCATTTCAACTGCTTTGGCTCATTGGAAAGAAGCTCTTGAGAAGACAAGCTTGATATTGCTTCCAGTGGCATCTTGAGAAGATGGTAGGTTTGTTGTAGACCATGAGGGATTTTCTGTATTGCCTCTTTGTGTTCTTGAATTTTCTCAGCATGATTAAGGGCAAAATGAGTATTGAGATCCTCTATTCCACTGAAATGTTCCTGACATTCAGCACATTTGAAAGCTCTCTTGTTCAAGTGAAGTGTCATATGTGAGCTGTAGTCTACCAGAGTCTTGGCAACAAAAGCACACTTGGAGCACTGAAGAACAGGGCTTTGGCTGGAGTTTGAGGAATTCTTAGTGGATTCTGCATCCAGTATGGACTCTAGCTCTGTATCTTGTGACTTTCTCTGTGCAACAGTCTCATTTGATTGTGGAATTACTTTAGAGAATCTGTTTGAAGGGACCATGCTGATTGGTGAGTTTCTAAAGCTGCTTGAGCTGTTCTCTTCTACATCATCCCATGCAGGCTCTGCCTTGATGTCCTTTTTAACTGAGAAGTCAAGTGGTTCAGTCTGGGATTCACCCATGTTTTTCTGCAATGCATAAATATTGTTACGGTCATAGTTTAGATGTCTATCCAGGTGGCTTCTTGCTGGACTACTCTTTAAGAGCTGTTGCCTTAAGTCAGTCTGACTGTGGGACATGGTAGGGGAACTGGTTGGAACACTTGGAGCACAGTTTGTCCCAGCTATGAAAGGACCAATAAATTTTGGCATGACAACTGAGGTGGTCATCTCCTCCACTGACTTGGACTCAACTGTCGGCATGGCTTGAGGTATGCTGGATTGGGAACCATTGTATAAAGAGCTGTGAGATCCATACTTGGATCTCACCTGTGACACTATAGTATAATTCTGTAATGTTGGTGGTGGCTTGGATGGATCAGGCACATCTCCAAAATGCTTTTCTTTCCAATGTTTATTCAGAGACTTCCTCCATTTGTAGACATTTCCACATTTAGAACATGCATACTTTATACCCACATCATCAAACACTTCAAAGTACTTGTCTGGATCAACCTCCTGCCTAACACGCTTTTTCTTCTCCACAATTTCACAAGAATTTTTCTCTGTGTTATCTCCAGTAACAATTTCTTCCTCAACTTCATCATCCCCTTCATCATCTTCCTCCTCCTGATCTTTAGTTGGCTGTTGAGTGACACTGTTTGCCTCACTAGCTTCCTTTAGTTCTCTGAGGTCCTTCTCTGTGAAGCTGCTCTCAAGATCAGAACCACTCATTGTTCCATTTCCATCCTTCCCTGTAAAGTGGAGTTTCCGGTGCCTTGGCAGTTTTTGCTTGTATTTGGTTGCATACTCACAAATGTCACACTCATATATCAGGATGTCTTGACCATGGAAATCCTTTTGGTGATGTAGAAATACCTTGGCACTAGTTGTGCTAAATTCACATACATTGCATATGTAAGTACGATTTTGGATATTACCAGTACGTGTCAAGATGGGGGCCTCAGATGACTCAAGATTATATTCTGCCATGTCATTTCCATCATGATCAGATTCAGCAATGACCAACCTAGGTTCTTCATCTTGTTCATGTTCCATCTCTTCATAATTCCCATTTATACTTTCCATGTCTTCACCTGATATCCTATTTTTAAAGGGATTAGATTCAGTTGCTGTGTTCAGGATATGTTCACCATCTGTAGATGATATGTTGTCCTTTTTACTTGAAGGTGAATCTTTATTCTGATTATCTAAATCGTTTGTTGAGTTTGTTTTAGAGTCTAATTTTTTTTCTTCTTTTGCTGAACTTTGCTCTGGGAGGTCAGTCTCTAAACAAGAGCTATCTTGTCCATGGATTTTTAAAATATCTGACTTTTCTTTACTGCAGACTAGTCCATTTACATCAGGGATATTTGCAACACTTGATTTTCTCTTAAAGCGCAAACTATTTTTTTTATTTACTTTTTCCTCATTAGTATTATCCTCAGCATGTGCAAGTACACGGTGCTGGGAAAACTCCCTGACATCAGCGGTTTGGAAGCGGCACTGCTTACAGGTCCGAAGTCGACCCCGTCCTGAACCATATACAGTTTGGTCATCTACAGCTGTGTCTCCACCATCTGCTTTTGTTGCACCATCTGACATCTTGCAGATGAGGTTGATTCACTTCCAGACCTAATGTCCTGCAAAAGAAAAAGGTTAAGATATATGACTGAAACTAACCAAACAGACATATTTCTTCTACGTTTAGACTCGGTGTTCACCACCTTAGACTTTACCCAAATTGAACATACTTGTAAACATGCATCAAGAAAATTGGTGAATTAAAGCTGCAAGTAGTAAATGTCATATACATCAAAGTAATAACACCTCAAAAGTATTTTCTAAGTACTTTGTACTAATTGATATTTTTGTCCTCTTATTGTACATTACCACTGTAATATTCTTATACTTTTGACAAATACAACCACAGAATTTACCTGCTGAGGAGATTAAGTAGTGTCCTGCTGGGGACTGAGATTTCTCAGATTGTATAGCATAAAGAATTAACAATCATTATTCAAACTGAGGGTGACTTCGTTGATGAGGGAGATAATAACTACCATGGAAAAACTGAATGTGAAAATCATATATAAATATGCACTCGTATATCCATGTAGAATTCAAAGTGGCTGACTGTAAGAACAAGGATGTAACAACTGACCTTATAGATGAAGACTTTTAACTGTTCCATTACTTCATTACCAAATTCATTCCTATATTTGTTAAAATTTGTTAATCACATTTTATTTAGTATGATAGTGCTAAAAACACTGAGGTTTATCATTCAATTTCATAAACTTTGGACCTTAACTTTTCTAGATATTGATGTTCAAAGTTACTACTATATATAATTCAACTGAAACACAGTTGTCTATGTGTCTAAGGCATGTGTATTTACTTAGATCTTATCAGCAATCACTGCTGACATGTGACTGGTCAGTTCTTAACTGTGGTGGACAGGTGGGTGTAGTGGCATTTAGGTCAACCTGTTTCACCCACAAGTAGTGACTTTCAAAGACTTTTACAGAAAACTGTTGGTAAGACAGATGCCCCTCCTCCAGACTTTTCTATCACACAGACAAATTATGTGTCCCCCCCCCCCCCACATGACTTATTCTGTATAAATTTATCATTTATCCAGGCAATGTCGAGTCTCCTGATTGTCAGGATAATCAACACTTTATTGTAATATGAAACTGGATTGCTCTAGTCCACCATAACTTAAATTAGACCCTTTTTGTTGGTATCAGCAATTAAGAAAGGGAACATTAGTCTAGAATTTGAACTATGTTTCATATGCAAGACTATGCAAGTGACAATTTCAAGTATCTGTGATCAGCCTAAGGTTATTGGGCAAAGTACAGTGATTCCTGGATATAAAGCTCTTTGGTATACAGCATGGTCATGGATTCCATACAGTGGTCCCTCAATATAAAGCCCCTCAGTATACAGCATGGTAATGGATCCCATACAGTTATCTCTCTGTATACAGCCCCTCAGTATACTAGATTATGGATCCCATACAATGGTCCCTCAATATAAAGCCACTCAGTACACAGCATGGTAATGGATCCCATACAGTTATCCCTCTGTATACAGCCCCTCAGTATACTAGATTATGGATCCCATATAGTAAACCCTCTGTATACAGCCCCTCAGTATACTAGATTATGGATCCCATACAGTAATCCCTCTGTATACAGCCCCTCAGTATACTAGATTATGGATCCCATACAATGGTCCTTCAATATAAAGCCACTCAGTATACAGCATGGTAATGGATCCCATACAGTTATCCCTCTGTATAAAGCCCCTCAGTATACTAGATTATGGATCCCATACAGTAATCCCTCTGTATACAGCCCCTCAGTATACTAGATTATGGATCCCATACAGCAATCCCTCTGTATACAGCCCCTCAGTATACTAGGTTATGGATCTCACACAATGGTCCCTCCATATATAGCCCCTCAGTATAAAGCATAGTCACGGATCCTGTACAGCAATCCCTCTGTATACAGCCCCTCGGTATACTAGATGATTATGGATCCCATACAGCAACTCCTCTGTATACAGCCCCTCAGTATACTAGATGATTATGGATCCCACACAATTTTCCCTCCATATATAGCCCCTCAGTATATGGCATAGTCAATGGATCTCATACAGCAATCCCTCTGTATACAGCCCCTCAGTATACTAGATGATTATGGATCCCACATTGGACCCTCAGTGTACAGTATGGTCACTGATCCCATACAGTGGTCCCCCTGTAAAAAGCCCCTCAGTATACAGCATCATCATGGATTCCATAGTGTTCCCTCAGTATAAAACCCCTTGGTATTCTGCATGGTCATGGATTCCATTAAATTATTGACATTTTGTTATTTTACTGCTACTGTATTTTCACTTGATCTTGGCCAAGTCAGAATCAATTATAATCGGGCTTAATTTTCATTATGAAAATATCTTGCTGTTGTGTTTTATGCACTATTGTGACACTGTGTTGTTGGAACAAAACTTGTCATAAGGTGACCTCGCTTATAACAGGCCACTTTTATGGCTCCCATAAACAGTGATAAGGCAAACAAAAAAAATAATGTGTTTCCTATTGCACTGGTTTTAAAATATGTGTTTCCTATTGCACTGGTTTTAAAATATGTGTTTCCTATTGCACTGGTTTTAAAATATGTGTGTTTCCTATTGCACTGGTTTTAAAATTAGGGTAGTCAGGTATTTTTTTTATTGTTTTTATTTTTGTTTTTTAATTATTATTATTATTAACATTACATATAAATCAAATAATATTTGAAGCGCTTCAAAGTACTGGGCAAAGCCGGCTCAATTAGATGCACAAATGAATTTCAGCAATGTGATTTTTTTTTTTTTTTTTTTTTTTTTTTTTTTAAACTATGGGGGGAAAAAAGTGCTATGGTTGGCAATGAGAAACAGGGATGGTCAGCTGACTGGAAACACACAAATGTGGGGGGGGGGGGGCCTAACAAGCAAATTCTGTGACTGACCTTTACAATGGAGCTGTAAAGTTACAGGGCAGTCATCGAAAGTAACCATGTTTCATTGCCCTATCTTAAAAGTTTTAGAGGAAACGTGCAGAAAAGGAATTTTTTAAAAAAATTATCAGTGACCCTGACCATGGAGATAAAACCTTGACTGTGATACATTAGATGCCATCAAACAGAGAAGCATATGTGTACCATGGTTCATCCCTGTACCTCAAACAGCTTTTATGAAATAAAGCAGAAACAAAAGAAACCTTAAAATATTAAGCTGTGACCTTGACCTTGAGGATAAGACCTCACACGTGCAATGCAACACATCTTCTATTGACAACATACAAGTATACCAAGCTTCAACCATTTATCTCAAACAGCTATTAAGTTTGAAAGCAAAAGGGCAAATATAACCTTGACATTGAAATCTGGACCCTCAATGTGGTATGTGACACATTCTTTAGTGATGATATATAATTATACCAAGTTTTACCCCTTCATCTCAAATGGCTCTAAAATTTTAGAGTGGAAAAGATAGTAATAGTTTCATAGAAAAATTCATCGTGTAACACCATGACATTGACTTTGAAGAAAAGACCTTCAATATGGTACACAACACATCTGCTAAAGATGTCATATATGTATGTAAAGTTGCACTGCTGAACATCAAACAGCTCTAAAGTTATAGAATGGAAAAGAATGTGCCATGGAAACATAACATAATGACCTTGACCTTAAAGCTAGGACTCCCAAATGGTTCCAAAGTTAAAGAGCAAAAGGGGAAGTGTGATTGAAAAAGTAAAATACTGAGCCATGACCTTAACCTTGAAGATAGGACTCTCAATGTGGTACGCGACACACCTTCTACTGATCATGATATCAAGTTTCATCACTTAATCTCAAATGGCTCTGATGTTATTGATATGGAAAGGAAAGTAAGCTCCTGACATTCAGACAGATTGAAAGACAGAATCGCAGATACTATGTTCTTTGCTTTACTTCAAAAAGGCAGGGTTAAACAGTATTGTGGTAAATCATAATATGTTGGAAGTTAGGTCAACGACAACATTATTCTTTTGTTCACATCGATTTCTGACATGTACAGAAAGCATTGTTTTAAAGTTAATGTAGTTACCACTGCCAATATCAAGATCTGGCCTTCAGCTTTAACCTGAGCCTGAGTTTCACAATCAGCCAATCAAAACAGGTGTTACAAAAGTAAAGTTTCTCATGATTGGTTGATCATAAATTTCAAGCTCAAACTCCAGCTCACGAGTTTCTTGATTTCCAAGCAAGATTTCTAATGTGTCAACAGTTCAAGATCTGCAGTACTTTCTTCCAGTGACTTTGATTTAAAAATTACAAACTTCATCTGCTCATTGTCTATCCAGTCTAAGATGATTTGTTTACAAATGTGCATCTTATTTTAGCCAGCCCATTTAATATCATGTTGTTTTAAACCACATTCATAGTGTTTGTTGATACATGCATTTTTTTTAAAAAAAATTATTCCTCATACATCATCCGTCACTAACAGGAAAACAAAGATTCATTATGGATGAAATTCAAATACTTTTTCACTTGTTGACATGAATGTTAATGGCTTGCAGTACAGATTAAGACACTTGTATATTAAATGTTAAAATCAAATCACTTCTTCATGGCAAAACAAGTGACATGTGCTTTCAACTTGATCAACAAAGTACAATCAACTGATTGAATCCTCATGTTTTGCAAGCACATGTTTTAACAGTTGTGTTACACCTCCTACTGTATTAGAGTGTATAATGTTTAGTATTAGCAGGTAGTAGTCATCATTATCAATGAACAAAAACAAAGTGTAATACTTCTATGGGTATTATGTCATAATGTATGTGCTTTTAAAGTTAATATTACTGGTATAGTAACCACATATTTAAGAGTGCTTTTTCCATATCCTCTAAGCAGTAAGACTGAACATAACTGTAGGAATAAAACAAGAATCCTGTAAAAGTCAAAAGTCACACAGTGCAGTAGTGGTATATGATAAATATAATGGGCTGGTCTCACCTGGAAATATGCAGACTTTAGGCTGTAGGTAAGTATTTTTCTGAAATATTTACCTGCCAAATTACTGTACAGGTGAGTTTTTATTCCAGGTGATCTGACAGTATTTAATTGAATCATGGAGTCAATTAGTGACATCCAACTATGAAATGTACTTAATATTATTTGATTAATCACAAGTTCATTTAGTTGATAAAGAGGATTACTGACCAGTTCAGATTGCAACTCTCATAATAAATTTATTTTAACAAGCCATTAAGTACAGACTTCTTTTAACAAGTATTGATGATTTTGTAATATAATTTCAACCTATAAATTATGACCTGGTTGTTACTGAGGACTTTGTTAGGATATTCCATTACTTATTTCATCAGACAATTCAATTAAACCTGTTTCTGTTGAAGACTGATTGGTGTTTAGCAGCTCAGCAGCACATGAAAGACTATTTAGTGCCATGGAAAACTGGGAGGAAAGAGCCTTGCTCTGACAAACACCACAGCAGCTGGTCCAGGTTGGTCTGGACAGGATTTTAACCAGTAATCCATGAACTGTGAGCCAAACTCCCTAATCCCTAGGCCACTTCAGCTTCCTACTATGTTGAGTTTTTGATTGCTGTTTGATTGCACATTAACACATGAAGGGTTATATCATGCTGAGGCAATTGGAGTAAATTGTCTTGCCTAGAGACAATACAGCAGCTGACCTGGCTTGGCATAGGCAGGATTTGAACCCACATTCTTCTGGTTGCAAATCCAGAAATGCCAACCTCTGAGCCACTGTGGCTCCTATGCTTCTGTGGAAGACAGTGTATATCCAAGGCATTCACCTTCATCTTTGTTCATTTATTTGCCCTTCCATTAAATTGCAAGACATACTTCATTTGTAAACTTGCAATAGTGATATGAAGATGATAAATGACATGGGCTATATAAACACAATATAATGATATGGACTATACAATTTGGACTATGAGGACATGTTATATTGATATGGGTGATATGATCTGGACTTCATGGACATAATATAATTATATGGACTCTATGATCTCGACTACATGGACATGACATTTTTATTTAGAGATGGTTCATTCCTTATTTGCTACACCCAGAGACTCAGAGTTGTGGAAACGTATTGCACTGAAAAATCAGAGTTGATTCTGACTACTCCCTTTTTCAACCAATGTGTGATACAAATCTAGGTCACACACTCAACAAAATTATGCTCCTTGATAAATCATGACATGCAGTTACATTCTCTGGAATGGAAAAATTCCTTGAACTGGGACAGGATGAAAATTCTGCTGGGCAAGTTGAAGTTTATGCCACTTGTCCAGAATTTTATATACAATATGAAAGAAAATTTAACATTTTTGGGTTATATCATGAAAATCTGTATTCCAGGCATGTGGACAATTTTGGGAATTTTTCCAGCCCAATTTAAGTTGCATACTGATAACCAATAAATATAGAACTTTACATGCTGACAAACTAAGGTGTCTTTCGATAACCTCAATGTACCTCACTGATAGTGTCCTCACCATTTCCTCAATAAAAACCAAACATAATTACATGCTGAATATTCAGTTGCATGATAAATGCAGGTACATTTAGTTTTATTCTGACAGACAGTACATTTATTTATATGTGGATAAAATAGAGATATCTTTGATAATTTAACATATCCGCTGATGCCACCTAACCAATCCAGCTGTGCCAACAGGTAAATATGTCATCCTAACAGGCACTGAGTAGACAATTAAATTTAAAATTGTTGGTGGCATCCTCTTAGAAATTCACAGCTGATGCACATATTAACAAGAGGCCCACGTGAGCCCGAGATAACTCACTTGGCTGACATGGCTAACAGGCAAATGCAAGAGCAGTTGGCCAAGAAATCTGAGTCAGTAGGATGCTTTCTGTAGAAATTTCTTCCAGTGCCGTTAATTACATATGTTACAAAAACAAATGTTTCAAGGTTTTTCTATTTTGGGGTATCTTCATCCACATTTATTGGTATTCTCATAATCATTTGCCCAATAGAGAAGGGGCCCGGGTGGCCGAGTGGTCTAAGATGCTCGCCTCTACAACTAGAACAATTCTCAATGGTTTTACCTTGCCATTCTTAAACTTTGTATGCAGCTAGAAGGAATCACAGAAGAAATTACATAATCTTTTCTATTATAATTTTTGTTATTAGCTCAATTCCATTTCAAATCAATA
The DNA here is from genome assembly GCA_029931535.1 of Margaritifera margaritifera. NCBI lineage: Eukaryota > Metazoa > Mollusca > Bivalvia > Unionida > Margaritiferidae > Margaritifera > Margaritifera margaritifera. Next base: position 7,251,011 of record JAQPZY010001666.1, on the reverse strand, counting down.
ATTGGTCAAGACACTGGAAGAAGAAACAAATGTCCATATTCCATTCACCATTTTCATTTCATCTTGAAGCAATGCAGCATGGCATACTACATTCACTTTTTTCTTAAACTTTAACAAACTTCTCCTCAGCAGATTTAGGACCAAAATCTTTAAGTTCAGGACCTTCCTCCATCTCTATGATCAATTGTTTTTTTGTTTTTTTTTTACAGTTTCTTGTTTTACATGTCCATGGCACTTTGGATTGATACGATTATGTGATAAGAAACCTCACTCACAAGCCACTGACATTACAAGTGAAACCAGGAACACCTCTAAAACAGCAAAGTATGGAAACAAGTCTGAGTGCATAAAGCTAATAATATTCCATTGTTTTCTTGTTTTTTAGCCCATGGAAATGTTCTATTCCATGATTCAACAACTTAACAGCTGACCTTTGCACTAAGCAGACTTGTGTATTCTTGTAAGAACACAAACTATGTAAACTATCTCGCAAACTTGATATCTTTTTGATTTTACCAATGTTACTATAGTCTGACCAAAATTCTTTCCAAAGATAAAGGCATAATTAATACGCATAGTCTCTTGCCCATAATCAAAGTCATCTAAGGTCTTTAAAAGTTAAGTTTACAGACACAGCTTAAATTTGTGGTGTACACAGTCACATTTCTTTTACACAAATTGAAATATAATTTACAGGTTGGTTTTGTTTTTTAGGTCATGGGCTTCTTTACTCTTAGTAAATAAAATTATGAAGTATTTCAGAAAAAATGCATATTGGAATATTGTTTTAACAAAAAGCAAAAATAAAAAATAAAAATTCCAAAAACTTCGGGAGTAATTGTACTTAATGTATGAAATACCATAAAATAATGCTGAATACATGTAATTACATATAAATGACAAATGTTTCAGGCACTTTTATATTGTAATACTAATAACTGTCAAACTATGTTTCACCGAACTGTAAAATATCAAACTTGCTTCCAATTATTTAAGAATTTCAAATGAGGCAAAATTTTAGAAATAATTCTCTGCAAACAAATATATAAACATAGACATGGTTTTATTGGAGCACAATCTATATTAGAAAATCAAAACAATTATCTATAATAGTGTAAAGAAATTCTTGTGCTTAATTACAACACTCTTTATGGTTTATGCTAGTCTGCAATTGCACATAATCTCTAACAATATTTTTGTTACACTTTTTCTTCAGTTACAGACTACAAATTATTCATTTTAATCCCAAGTGTATTTTTGCCCTAATTTTTTAAAATTATTCTACTAAAATTTATGCATTTTGCATCTTACATTTTTTTAAATATATGCTGTTTATTATTTTTGCAAGAGGAACAACTCTGTAACCCAAAATCTGTGATTCACAATAGTTAATATGGGTTACTTCCCTTGCTTTAATTTCAAGATCTGGTATTTTCAAAGCAAAAAAAAAAAGGTTTAAATTGCACAAGATTTGAGAACTATTTCTAACTGTTCTGAATTTAATCAATATGCGCAGATCTTGCTCATAATAAAACTCATTGGCCATCTTGATAATTCAAGTCTATTTACCAAGTTTACTCGAAATAGGATTACAAATGCAGTCTCTATAGTAGTAACAAGTTCAGCCAATCAGATGCAAGATCACCTCATTCGAGATCCTGATCATATAAGCCAATATTCCAAATTTAATCAAAATCAGATCAAAAGTATCACTTCTAGAGTGGTAACAAACAAAGCCAATAACATGCAAGATTACCTCATTAATATTCATAGATCTTGCTCATATCTGAACTCCTCTGAGATATGAATGATATAAACCTATATTCAAAGTTTTATCAAAATCAGATCAAAAACATGGTCTCCAGAGTGGGAACAAGCACATGCACAATGGATACATGGCTATACCATAAGTTCACAGTTCACTTGGTTTTATGGCCAGATGAACAAACACAAACTTATCAGCTGTTAAGAGATAGAGAGAGATGCAAACAATACAGTGACAAGTGTTCTATGCATTGATGTATTATTACTATATCTGGCCTGCAAGCAACTTAAATACAAAACTTAAACATATTTTATGCCACCTACAACGTCACCACCGTAAAAGTGATGCCTATGTATCATCATGCTAATCCAGGTGACACAATATGCAGGCTTGAGGATATAGAATAGAGCCACTGTGAGACAATATGCTGGCTTGCGGATATAGAATAGACCCACTGAGAGACAATATGCAGGCTTGTGGATATAGAACAGACCCGCTGTGAGACAATATGCTGGCTTGCGGATATAGAATAGACCCACTGAGAGACAATATGCAGGCTTGTGGATATAGAACAGACATGCTGCGAGACAATATGCAGGCTTACGGATATAGAACAGACACGCTGTGAGACAATATGCAGGCTTGCGGATATAGAACAGACACGCTGTGACACAATATGCAGGCTTGAGGATATAGAACAAACCCACTGTGACACAATATGCAGGCTTGAGGATACAGAATAGACCCAGTGAGAGACAATATGCAGGCTTGATATAGAATAGACCTGCTGTCAGACAATATGCAGGCTTGAGGATATAGAATAGACCCGCTGAGACAATATGCAGGCTTGAGGATATAGAACAAACCCACTGCGAGACAATATGCAGGCTTGATATAGAATAGACCCGCTGAGAGACAATATGCAGGCTTGATATAGAACAAACCCACTGACAGACATTATGAAGGCTTGAGGATATAAAATAGACCCAGTGCACCCCCATACATCATACAGAAGTGACTAATCGAGACCAGCGCTTCGATGTCACAGCTGTTTGCATGCCAAACTCTGGACTGAAAGGGGCTGGTTAAAATCCTACCATTGGATTTGCCCATGTCAGCTACTGCTGTGTGTTTTTGAGCAAGGCACTTTGCTCCAACTGCCTCTGCACTAAATAACCTACTTGTGTTGCTGTGCCATAAAATAATAAACCAAGAGTGTTGCCAAATTTTTGCTACATTCTTACAAACCATAATTTTCATTATCCTTTATCTAATCAAGATCAAGACCAGTCACTTCACCAAAATCAACCAAATCTATGTACATGTACATAGTTGCAATTTCTGAAAATTGAGACTAGTGTCACGTTTTACTTCACTGTGACAAATTATATACAGGCTCAAGTTACCTGCTGTCTGCTGTTTCAATGTATTTTGGCAGTGATGTGTCATATGTACTGTTCCTAATGGTATTGCTTCATACATTCCACTTCTGACTCCAAAAATTGTCTATGTCCACATCTGACTCCAACATTTTACATGATCTCCTCAGACTAACAATAAATCACATCTTATCCCAGACACCAAAGTTTAGTTGATAGCTCTTTAATAATACACCATATTCTCAACCCCCACCCCTTGTACAAAAATTTGGAAGATGTCTGATTGTACACCGCATCCAAACCAAATTTACCTGATCACCAGCCATTTAAATTATTCTGATATTATCTCAAAACTTCAAAACTATCTTGTAAACCATGAACCATCCATCCCCTTCTAATGAACCAATCCCAAATTCAAGATGTCATTTATCCTAGATGGACCCCAACATTCCACAACTTCCACCAGACCATGCTACACCTTGTCACTAGATCAAAACCGGATTTGAGAATTCTACTCCATCAAAGCTTTCAGACTGGCAACCACTCAACCATCCCACATTAGAGCCACAATAACATGTCCTTTGAATTATGATAATTATTCCTGAAAGTAATACATGTACATGCATATGCTAGACCATCCTCCCATCTTTGACAATTAACCAATTCATCTTTTAATGTTCTTGGATGAGAGAGCACATGGCACCTTTATGAGAACTCCAATATCAAATGATTGACTATCATACTAATCACAAATAAGACAGAAAAAAATGCTCCAAACATCCTCTTTTTTGTCAACAATCAATCTTACTCTTCCCAGCACCTTAAAAGCATTCTAAAAAAATTGGATATAGGAGAGTGTAGCAGATTCCTACCTGTTTGTAAAGGTAATTTTATCCATGACTTGGCATTTAACAGGCAACGACTTTTACAATAGTAGACTTCAAGTAAATTGAAAAGATCTTTTCATGCACACTACACCTGAAGTCTACAAGGAAAAATTCTACAGAAGACCTATACATACCCTATTTACCCATGCGTCACACACACTCAACAACAAACTGAGTAGACCCTGATTTGCTGTCATATGATGTGCTGACAGTTTGTGGTCACATAATGCTTTGGCAATGCATGATGAACTGGCAGTTCAAATTAAGATGATGAACTGGCCCTGCAGTCACATAATGAGCTGGCAGTCTGGGTTCACATGATATGCTGGCATGATGAGCTGGTAGTTTAGAGTCGCATGATGTGTGGGCAGTTTGGGATCTGCACTGCTTGTTTGGAACCATAAGCAGAAGAGTACCACAGAACCAACCTCTGATATCTCCTGGCACATTATGCTATCTATGTCTATGCTCTTCAAGGTTGGGTGTGTATTACACATGAGTAAATATGGTCAAAACAGAAACAGGTGGTGTATCAAGTGGAAAGTGAGAGGTGTGCTGAAAGGTTCATCTTTTTTTTCAAGTTTCAGCATTATCATTAGTAAAAGCTTATAATTTCAAAATCTGGGAGTGCCTGATATACCCAGCCTCACAAATGCCAAAATGAATAAAGAAACTCTCATTGATATCCATGCTCCATTGCACTCTGTAAAATAAATGCCTCTGCAGATATACAAATGTTTCACTTTCCTTGCCACCACAAAGGATTTCAAATTCTTTCATAAACACCTTTATGAATAAACTTTCACATTACCTGATTACAACTGAGTAGTCAAGCCAGCTCTTAGCTGAACCACCACTGTTTGTTTGTTTTCAAACTGTACATGTGCAATGATGATTTTTTTAAATATAAAATTCAATAAGGGTAATTCTTCCTTGCCTAAAAGGGGTCCTTTAAAATTTGGGAAAAAAATTTAACCACAAATTAGTTTTCAAGTACTGCCTAATAATACCTTAATGTACACTAATGCTTTTTTTATATTGTACAACAAAATGCTGAAATTACATCGACACTAAAGTATATTCAAGTAGATTTATCTTTCTTATAAAAACATTTCTTTATAAATAGTTCATTAATTATGTACTGCTAAAATAACGGTTCTTTTTCAGTAGTAGGGTTGACGGTGATTATTGGCGTCAATACAAACATGATGTCAATAATGATGATGATGACATATCATCATCAAATACAGCAGTCGCAGTTGTAGCATGGTGTTCAATGTACCGTATTTGCCGGCCTATAAGTCGATACTTTTTAACCTGGAAGTCTGGGCTTCGTCTTATACTCCGAATCAACTTATATATGGATTATGTCATTGAGATTGCTTTACCGTATGTTAATGTAATTTTTCTTACGTGAAAAAAAAAATTTTTTTTTACAAATTACATAGTACGAAAAGTATAGTGTAAAAAAATAATTATCATTTTGGGCTTCGTCTTATACTCCGCATCGACTTATATATGGATGAAGGATTGAAAATTGACGAAATTAGCGAATTCGACTTATACTCCGCATTGACTTATAGGCCGGCAAATACGGTACTTAATGATAGGCAATGAATCAACCAATACCCTTCTTCCCATACTTAAAGTTCTTCCAATCTAAATGCAAATACAGACACCTGAACATACAATAGTATACAGCATACTTTTGCTGTCCTTTGAAACCATACAGTAACTACAGCACAAAGATGGCTAGATTGTACCACATGGCCTCAGATGAGTGTTACTAATATTACTATAATCTACCATATTTGCTATACATCCATCCATATTGTACCTTATGGCTTCAAATGGGTATTACTAACATTATAACTTACCATATTAGCAATACATACATCCAGATTGTACCATATGACTTCAGATTGGTGTTGCTAACAAACTTACCATATTACTTATAGGTACATCTAGATTGTACCATATGGCCTTAGATGGGTGTTACTAACATTATAACCTACCATATTAGCTATACACACATCCAGACACTTTTTGGAAACAAATATATTATACCCCCAATTATGTAGTCCTGTCACTAAAGGTATGGTACACTAGTTCCATCAACAATTCCTAAGTTACTGACAAGTTCCAAAGATTGTTATGCTTTTGTTGAATCAATCTTTACTCATGTATGACCACAAACACCACTGTACTACTTACATGATCAGCCAATGGAATCAGAGTGAAAATGGATGAAAGCAGGTACACAGGGACAGGTCTACAAATCCGGTTCTTGCACAGTCAAAGCCCAGGTAAATGACTGATGAACTTTGGAAGTTGTGTATATTTTTGCCCCCAAATTGCCTGATCAACAAGACCGACAATAACACTGTACTTCATGCTCTCATACACATATGGATAAAAAAAGAGAACTAAAAGACATGATTGGGACTTGGGAGTGGGCACAGAACCCATAAAGAGGAGATGCCAAGTGGGAAAATAAAATACATTTCAAATGTCAGGATAGGTGGGCTCAAATCTTCTGTTGATTTAATTATTCACACATTCTGTGCGCTTGATATTTGTTTGTAGACAATGAAGTTGACGTAGAAAAATAACAAGTTATTTTTATTATTATTATTATTATCATTATTATTATTATTATTATTATTATTATTATTATTATTATTATTATTATTAAAGAGCAACTCTGTTAATGACTTCATGCTCCATAGGAATAGATTTTTTAAGGAAAAAATAATTTATAGATTTGACTATAAAAAAATGCTTCTCAAGTCCTTGGTTTGGACTGCATTTTAACTTTTAATTATGACTGATATCTGGTGAACATGGACATTAACTTGCTATGAAGGGACACCACTAACATGGACATTAACTTGTTATGATGGGACACCATTAACATGGATGGTTTGTGGTTTTGTGGGTTTAATGCCATTTTTCAGCACATGATAGGCTAACATGGCAGCCAGTATATATGGTGGAGGAAGAACCCAGGAAAACTCCAGGAAGAACCGGCAAGCTTTCTCACATACCCATGTTGGTATAACCTGAGACTCGAACCCACGCGGACAGAGGTGAGATGTCAGTGATCCGTAAAAATGAGTGCCTTATACCACTCAACCACCCGGTGTCCCCAGCAACATGGACATTAACTTTCTGCTGTATTATGCAATGACTCCACTAACATAGATATTAATTTGCTATGCAGTAACACCAGTAACATGGATATTAACTTGCTATGCAGTGACACCAGTAACATGGACATTAATTTGCTATGAAGTGACACCAATAACACAAGTGAACTGATAACTGAGCAGTTACAGCAATATTGGAGACAAGTTTATAAATATCTTACTCTTTCAAATCTTGTATAATCATTTTCCTTTTCCTGCTAAATTTAGTAGAACTGGTCAAGAAATGAAATACAGGTTAATAAAAAGTAACAATTGATTTCTAACTGCATCTTATAAATGCATGATCTCAGCTGATCTAGAGACATAGAAAGTGGTATGTACTGTACCAAAGGGCCTGCACCTAACACCTTGATTATGCATAATTCTCCAATTATAAGCACATACTTGGTCATAACCCCATCCCCTGATTTTACTAAATATTGGCTAATGTTTTTTCAAGAATGTCTTGCAAATAATATGCCCACCCATAATTTTTTTTAAAAATGTACAGGCTGGTCCCCTGGAGCTATTATGACAAAAATACTGTATTCTACTTGCAGGAACCTGCAGCTGGACAGCTGTGGTATGTAACATAAAGCATTCTGTGTTTATTTATCAACCTCGAATCCATTACCCATGAAAGCTCACTGTAAAGAACAAAACTGGGAACTGCACATGGCAAATCTTCTACAATAATCTATTACATTTTGCAGGGACCAGAGTCTTTCTACACACACACACCACGAGTAATGGCAACTATCGCCTAGCTCTAATAAAGAAAGCAACCTAATCAACACGGCCTTACACTCAATCCCAATAAATGCTAGAACAAGGTCAAAGGTAGGGACTTGAGATACACAAGAACTCACTCGCTGCGCATGTCAAAAGAAGGACTTGATAATTGGACAATACTTTTCTTGATAATAATTTGCCTTTTTTTGTTAAAAATGAGGATGGGCTTAGCATCAAGGATGGGTCTTTCATGAGAAATCCTGTAAATATAACATATGTAATCAGTGATAATTACATTTTGTCATGAAGGCACTAATTTTAAGCAGTATTACCTAATTTCAGTCAAATTTTTACACTTGAGAAGAAATATGATGACAAGGTATTCCTGCATTGTGTCACTTAGTGGTTACAGGTAAACATGAATTTAAAACAGGTGTCTATCAACTGACATGCAGCATCTGTCCTGACTGTGTAATGTATACATCTATTTCAGATGCTCATATGACAGTCTTGTAATATGGGTAGGAAGAAACATCCTGGAGATCTGAATTCCTTTAAGGGACTGTTCATTTTATTTTGGAGGTGGACTAGGGATTTTCTTGAGAAAGAAAATTCTGGCCCCCGAATAGCCTGAACAAAAATATTTTTGCTATGAAATATATATATGTAAAACTTATTTTGTCCATTATATTGGTTGAAAAAAAAATATCTTGAAGTATAAAAAAAAATATCCTGGTTTGAAAGAAAATCCCAGTGATCTCCCTTTTGGTATTATATATATTACATGTATGATTTAGAGGTAAATTGTAAACAACGATACAAGCCCCTGTGATCCATAATCCTTATACTGATTCGCATCATAATGGGGAATTTTTTTTAAAAAAAATTTATAAAATAAAGATTAATTTCCATATTTTAGTACATTTAAAACTTCGACACATATTTTTATTTTATTTGAATAATTTTAAAAACAATAAGTTTTAGTGGTTCTAGTGTCCTCAATAAAGTACCCAAAGTTCATGTTCAAAAAAAATAAAAAAATTCCAGTAAATCTACCATACCTTTCTAGAGCCTACACCCATCCTCTCGAGCTGTATTTTCCAAATGAATCTCACAGACAAATTATTCAACCATTATCACAAATCCCTCGGCCAAAAGTATCGCAATAATCTGTTTATCAGTGAGAAGGCGGTTCGGGTGGCACTGGGAACCGATATTTGGCAGGGACTTATCACAGCAGATAAGATACCACCCTTAAATCAATATTGGTCAGCATCTACTTCAGCTCCAACTCTATCGTGAGCCTGGTTCAAATTCCAACCTTTTGATAAATGATGGCTTTACCCGAAGTACCCCAGTGCACATGATCTCTCAACACACTGTTCCAAAGATCAGAAACCATCAGATTCTATCAGGACTTGTCTGGGTATGAACTGTTTACAACCCACCGTATTTGCCCAGTTATATATATACCTAATGGTCAGTGCCATTACAACCTTGTCTCCATAGATCAACCAATGTGGTCATGTTTGGTTACTGATCTATCAAAGTTTATATGGTCACATTCTGCAAAAGGTTTAAATAAATAACACCAATTTGAACAAAACTATTGATTAAGTACACTGAGCAGTCTGAGCTCCTAACAGTCTCTAAATAAGGGATAGATATGACATGTTACCTGTGATACAAAATAGAAGAAAGTAGGTACTGCTACCCAGGTTTTAAAGCATCAAGTATCTTCTCTATTCCCTGAACAAATGAATTCTATCTTTGCAACACAACTGTCTTCAGCTGTAAATATTCTACTAACAGTTCCCTTTGAAAAAAGAATAGGATGAGAAGATCCATCATGTTCAGTTAACCTTACTGGTATAATTATATTATACCAGTATGACATCTTAATTCCTGAAAGGACAAAATTGTTTCAACACAGATTCCAACACTGGTACCTAAGTACTGTATATACTCGCGTATAATCCGATACCTTCTGCAAACTGCATAGAACCAGATCTGCCGTCACATAATGCGTTGGCAGATCTGGGTCTATGCAGTTTGTGAGGACTAATCAGTTGGACAAAAAACATAAGACCCTGATCTGCCAGCGCATTATGCGATGGCAGATCAGGGCTTATGTTGTTTGCATTTGGACCCGGATTATACGCAAGTATAGACAGTAATGCATTTACCTGTATTTCTCCAATAAAAAGCACATGCATGATCACAAGACCACCTACCACTTTTACAAATTTTAGCAACTGTTCATCTAGAAAAATAATGTCTGATGATAAGTCCACCCCCAACTTCACTCTACATTTATTATGCTAGCCCCCTGGGTATATCATGGGAGAAATGCTGTACCCATGTTAAATATCTGCTGATAAGCCCATCTCCCACTTCCAACCAAGTTTATTAGACCAACTCCCTAGACTTATCATGGGAGAAATAATGTACCCATGTATAATGTCTCATGGTAAGTCCATCCCAAACTTCACATCAATTATGGCAACCTCCTGGGCCTATCATGGGAGAAATACTGTACCCATGTATAGTGACTGCACCCAACACAAAAACCCTGAAAATCTGCAGTCCCATAATGCACTGGCAGATCAGAGTCTATGCTGATTATTCTACCAATACTTTTTAGCAAAAAAGCATACACCAGCAACAAATATATGATGGCCAATGGGAGTCGACAAAAAAGCATACACCAGTAACAATTATGTGATGGCCAATGGGAGTTGACAATGTTCACAGTTGGTATGAATTGTGCAGATGCAAATATGGCATAAACTCTCAAACTTTTTGCTGCATGGTTTCTAAATAACCATTGTTTGCTGTTGTTGTTGTTGTTGCTGTCTTGCTAGAGACCCCCTTTTAGTCAAGCCCAGTTTTTATTTAGCTAGAATGTAAAAGACTATAACACTGACCTAATCTATAAAAACTTTAACATTGACCTTAATCAAGGGTGTGGACAGACATATGGAAGGACATGCACACATGCAAAAGTGATTGCTATGTAAGATTCCACCAAGATGGACTCAACATTTTTTTTTTTTTTTT